>CAWUFW010003269.1:0-425000 GCA_963921515.1 Calotriton arnoldi
TCTGAGGGGGCCTGGACATCACTAAAATGACATGTTATGTCTGTGGGAACTTGTGCATCACTGTAATCACATACTACATCTGTGGGGCTATGGGCATTACTATAAGTACACACTATCTCTGCAAGATGACAAAATGTTTATCATCACACATTATTTCTTAGGGGACAATAGCAGCACTATGATCACACACTACCTCTGTAGGACCATGAACATCACTTTAATCACACTATTTCTGTAGGACCTGGGTATCACTAGAATTATACACCATCGTTGTGCGGACCTGGTAATCACTGTAATCGTACACTATCTCTGTGGAGACCTGGGCATCATTATAATCAAACACTATCTCTGTGGAGGCCTGAGCATCACAGAGATCACACACTATCTCTGCAGGGATTTCAACACGGTCATCATCACACACTATCTCTAAGGGGACTTGAACATGAATATAATCACACACTATCTCTGTGGGGACCTGGTCATCACTGAAATGACATGTTATCTCTGTGGAGACTTCAGCATCACTATAATGACAAACTACATTTGTGGGGCCATAAGCATTAATATATTTACACACTATGCAAGGATTTCAGCATTATTATCATCACCACACACTATTGCTGAGCGGACTTGAACAAGACTATAATAACACATTTTCTCTGCGGGGATCGGGGTACCACTATGATCACACACTATTTATGTAGGGACCTGGGAATCGCTAAATTTACACACTATCTCTATGGAGATCTGGGCATCACTGTAATCACACCCTATCTCTGTGGGTAGTTGGGCATCACTATAATCATACCCTATCTCTGTGGGGACCTGGGCATCGGTATAACCACACACTATTTCTAGTGGGACCTGGGCATGATTGAAATCACCCAATATCTCTGATGTGATTTCAACATGATTATCATCACACACTATCTTTGAGGGGACCTGGACATCACTATCATTACACTGTTTTTGTAAAAACCTGGACTCACTATAATTAAACATTATCTGTGTGGGGACTTGGTAATCACATAGTGTCTTGGTGGGGATCTGAGCCTCTCTATAATCACACACTATCTCTGTGGGGACCTGGCATTACTATAAACACACTTTATCTCTGTGGGGAGAGGGTTCAGAATCACAGTGATTACACTCTATCTCAGTTTTCAGTGTAGCCATTATGGTGCTGTGGAGTTCGTAATGACAAGCTCTCAGCACCATATACTCTTAATGGCAGCACTGCACTTACAATGTCTAAGAATGGACTTAGACACTGTAGCGGTACAGGGCTCATGCATCTGTACCCTCACCACTGGTATAGTGCACCCAACTAGAGGGGTGGCTGACCTATGCCAGGGCAGTGGGTTGTAGGCATGGCACACAGGGATGTGCACCATGTCGACTCTTCACTTTTTCTGCACCAAAACACGCAGCCTGCAAAGGCAGTGTGTGTGTGTAAAGGTACAGGGCCTCTAAGGGTGGCGCAATAAGTGCTGCAGCCCTTAGAGGTCTTCCCTGGTCACAGTGCCCTGGGTACCTGTGGTACCATTTACCAGGGGCTGACCTGTGGCTAGAGATGCCAATTGGGTTACTTTTGGGGAAAGAACACAGGCCCTGGGAACCTGATTGGCAGGGACCCAGGGCACATCAAGTCAAAGTGCATCAGTAGTCTCGCAAAAGTGGGGGTGTTACTGCAACAGAAACCCACTTTCCTACAGGTAGGCAGCAGGGTCAGGCTGATAGGTATGGGCTGCGGATCTCAGCTCAACTTGCTATACTAGCTTGAGCTAGGGCCACAGCTGACATCTCTTAATTCTTTCTCCCTATAGTCCTTTAAATCTCCAATTGACAGACCCTCGCATTCAAAGTGTTCTGGTGTCTGCACACCCTCCACATTCTCAGTTTCTTTACGGGTCAGATTTGTGGGACTGAGTTTTAATCATTGTGATCCAAAGCAGTGCTTTAATGGAAATGCAGATGTGCAGGTACTCACTATTTAGAGTGCCTGTTTGCTCCTGATAAATGCTGGCACCCTCCAATTAAATGCATTACAGAAGAGCTGCAAGTGCAGGTATTCTGCCTTACAAATTGAAGAAGTGGAAGTACTCAAGACCGGACAGACAGTAACTGCCCAATTAAAGCACTGATCTAAAAGATAATGAAAGCATGCAGGGAGCATGGAGCCTATGAGAGATGGGTGAAATAGAGTCTGTCTTTTGGCGATCATCTAAAGAATGATATGGAGGAGAAATAAGAGAGGCTAGACAGACTTCTTTTTAAGTCTGTAACACTTAACTCTCTAGCAATTAAGTAATCTCCCAAGCTTCCACCCTGTATTGATTTTTATTCCTAGACTCCTTCCTCAAAGCTTTCTCCACAGCATTTTATTCCAGTCTTCTGTATCCTTTCAAAGGATGAAATCTGGACTGGGTGAAATCATATGCTGCAATATATGACTGAAAGTTGTTTGTTGTCAAGGAAGGTTAAAATGTGGATCAGATGGGAACCAAAACTGGGGGACAACTGTCATTGTGCAGTGCCTCTGCACAGGCAGCAGGACATGAGCCACGACTGCAGGACAAACCTGCACAATGCTGGTCAGGCCAGCCTAAGCATGATGACTATTATTTTAGACAGAACACTGCTCACAATGGAAGCCTAAATGTATCAAAAATGTTTGCAACCAACAAGAAAATATAAATCACAATCAATGGAAAACATTGTATATTAAATACTACATGTCGGAAGACCAATAAGAAGTAATGAATTTCAACCCAGGGAAATAAGGGATACCACAGGTTTTAGTAATTGTTCTGAGCATTTTCCCCATTTGAATCCGAGTTTATAAACTCAGAATGAAGCTATACTGGCACTCTTGTATTTTGTATGTTTTGCCACTTTTGACTTTTTCCCCATATGCAGTTTGTCCTGTTTTCCTGCCAAAATATGCCTGGTGAAAACAACTAAGGTATATGACAGTTGCTCAAAATTGTAGTCACAAGTTAAACGGAAACTCTCGTTTCAGCCCATATCGGGATTTTGGCAAACATGTCAGGAGGGTTTAACTGGTGAATTTTACCCAACTCCAATTGTCCTTCCACTGTCAGATGCATGTTGTTGAAGGTAGGCCACTGAATTGATACGGAATGTTTGCCAGATCGAGAGTTAACAAAGTTTGAGAAAAATGCAATTTCACTTATAATTATCTCTCATTCACTTATACTGAAGCCTTTACTTTCAACAGGGTTTACTTTTAATCAGTTGCATTTTATTTTTACTTGTTTCAAAAAATTTAAACTGAATTATGTAATTCACCAGAATGATTGATCACAATTTAGAGTGTGCAGGAGTATTTTTGCAATGTTGGCAAAATTCTATGAACAGCCCTACAACTCCACAGACTTTGTGAAGGTTTCCGCTTTGCCACAAAATTATTGATGTTAATATCCGTGTCTCTCTCCCGTGTCAGAATGAGATGCTGGCTTGCACTAGGAAATGGAATGTTGTAATCAGTACATATTTACGTAGAACTTTCCATACCAAATTTCAAGAGCTAAAGTGCTTTGCATTTTAAAAAGTCTAATTTTGAGTTTGCAGTAAATACAGTATGGAGACTTATTTTAAAAGTTCTGTCTCAGTGGAAGGGCAGATCATACTGAAAGTCTTGATTGAGGTGTTTTGTAAGAGCTCTACGGATATCTCATTCTGGGATTGCACTGAACACAGCACTAAAGTACAACTCTGTATTGTGAAAGTTCTAGGGATGTCTCATTATATGAATCAGTGGTGTAGCAGAGGCACCAAGGTACTTAATGCAATCAAGGAAAGTGGGCCCCTCTCGCTTAGTGGTAAAAGTCAGCTGGGATTGGGATGAAACAGAAGACTCACAATGATGAGTCTGAGTGCCACTGCACCTGCTGCACTAATGCTATCTGTGCCCTGTACTGCAATACAGGTTAATACTGCAGGTCTGGATTGACCCCTTTGACAGACCTCTGTTGATGTCTTAAGACGTTCCAGAACAGGACTATTTTGTGCTTGATTGTTAAGTACAGTAAGGTGTGACATTCTCATGACAAGAAAGATCCCTTGTGGTCATCAAGGTGCATTTCAAAAGGGTGAACTTCTCTACTTTAGCATTGTCCAGGAGTGTCTGGACATTTGTCAGGATATGATGTAAACTTCATTACACATGTTCAACAGCTGGCTGCCTTGATTCTGAAGTCTGCAATGATGGTCTGTCATTTTGCTGGGACTTTACTGGGAGACTTCATGGAGTGATCACTTCTTTAGACCCACATTCTTGGAGGTACTGCTTTGGTGCTTCTCAGAAGATGATGAATGTGTGAATAGAAGAACCCACCAGAAGAACAAATCTTACCTTTGTTAACAATCTTTCTAATGGATACTTTAGCTACCTGTATATTTTTCAATGACTTGCATGCATCCCTGTTCTGAGGAGTGGTCTTGTGGATTTTGGTGAAAGGGTCCTGTCAGGAGAGTGATGTATTAAATGGGGTGGTTATGTGACCTCACCGTGTAATACAGTCACTAAAATCTTTTAGACTACACATTAAATGGAATGAAGAATGTACAATGTTTAATTTATGGGAAAGACACAGAAAAAAATGACAATAGTCTAAAAAAATAATTTACTATTTAGGTATTGCATAGAATGAAATGCTGCATAAGATTGCCCTTTTTGCTCTCAAAGAATTGTTCCTTATTATACGAACGGCTGCCATCATTATGTCCACTTGGGTGTTTTCACAGGTTCCATTGGTTCAAACAAGAGTGTCACGACAAAACGTGTTACTTTCTCTGCCACAAGTAACCAGCTTTTGTGTGACAAGAAGTTATATCTATCTATCTATCTATCTATCTATCTATCTATCTATCTATCTATCTATCTATCTATCTATCTATCATCCCTAGGGACCTACACCCATGTGGATTGGCTGACAGGGAGTTAGCTGGCACGAAGGAGTGACACCATTGTGGAACCTCTTACTTTTTAGTCAGTAGACAAGTCGAAATTTTGTGATAATGGTTACTTTAACCTTATAATTTCAGTTGACACTTCAGTGAGTGCAACTAATCCTTACCATAAGGATAAGTCACAAGAAGGACAGCCGAGTTAGGCTATACCATTGAGTGATGAGTAAGGGGTACTTTACCGACTCATAGCACTACATGTGTGCCCCGTTGATCAATCTGAAGATGGATGGAGCACACACAGCCACTCGGGTAAATTCCTAGTAGAGCTGCGATAGTTAGTATATGGCTGGGCAGAATTGGTTTGATGCAACAAGGGTATACATGGGTAATGTAGTCCCTGAATACCATAAGGAACTGCTTCAGATAAGTGAAGAGATCAGTTGAGGCTCATAAGTCTGCCCAAAAGACCCAGATTTTTGTTTAATACAATGGTGTGTTTATAGTTGTACAAAATATCGCTTTTTATATATACATAAAATAAAATAATAAATATTAAATATATATAAAATAATATTTATTTTAAAAAAATAATTAGATTTAATATACATTTTAACAAATATAACAGATAAACTTGTTTAAAAAAATTAAAACATATATACATAATTTATATATATATTTACTTTAAAACAATTAATAAACTATTAACTTCAATTTATTTTATAATTTTGAAATTATCTGAAAATGTAACATATATATATATATATCCAAAGAGCTCCGCTGCTAAACCTTATCTCCTCGCAGAAAACGGATACGGACCACAGGATTTGTGCAGAATTATTTATTGTATTTGCAAAATGTCGCCATGACGCGTTTCAGCCCCTTCACGGGCCTTGATCACATGACCCTCAAGATTTTACTATTGGCTTAAATAGTGAACAGTGCAGGCGTAATCATTGGAACATGATCAACATTGAAGAAAGACTTAAAAATGAAACATCACGAGTCTTTCTTAAATAACAATGTAAAATAGATCATAAAAGCATAAAACCTTTGAAGACCGAGTTAAAAAGAATTAATGTTGTCATAAATTTAAATCCGTTAAGAAAAGGGGTCAAGTCCATGATAGTATGAATATAATTACGCTAAAAAAAATTATATATAAAGGTGCAATATGTGGTATTAGTGCAAAAAAATGTGCAAAAGTGCTATAATAAAATATAATATATATAAAATATAAACCAATGGACCAACAATAAATGTGAATCAATTGTGACACCCAAATTTCTGTATAAATACACAGTTAAATAGTATCATAAATAATGGATACTATTGGCAAATGGGTTCCTGGAGCCCCAGTAAACCCATACTGAGCATAGCAAAAACAGTGGTCATCCACTTGAACCTGTTGTGGATCAGCATTGATCAAAATTTATCAAGAGTTTGATTGAGATGTCGGTTTGAATACCCAAATTTCATTCTTCTCTAAGCATTGTAAGGCATCATAGTATTTATGAGTATAATCAAAATGTGGGAAACAAAGTGTCAACATAGATATATAAAAATACCAATTACATAAAATCTATTAAAAAACATTCTATTATAAATTAAAACATTAAACTATTTAAAACCTTTAAACTCCCACTCCAGTCAGTGCAACAGTAGGGAAAGTGTTGGATAGCAGAGGGGTAAAAATTACTATTTCCACTCCAGTGAGTGCAACAGTAGGGAAAGTGTTGGATAGCGGAGGGATAAAATTTACTATTCCCACTCCAGTCAATGCAACAAGAGGGAAAGTGTTGAATAGCGGACGGGTACAAATTACAATTACCACTTCAATGAGTGCAACAGTAGGAAAAGTGTTGGATAGCGGAGGGGTAAAAATTTCTATTCCCACTCCAATGAGTGCAACAGTAGGGAAAGTGTTGGATAGTGAAGGGGTAAAAATTACTGTTCCCACTCCAGTGAGTGCAACAGTAGTGAAATTTTTGGATAACGGAGGGGCATTTAACCTAATTTAGATATTAAAATACCCATATAAAAACTCGTTTTATTTAGTTATACTGTACAGTAAATTTAGAAATAAAACCATTTTAACTGATAGTTATAGCATTTTAATAATTTAACAAATGTCCCAAAATAATTTTTAAAAACTGTGTGCATAAATTTCGAACTAATATAGTGCATATAGAAAAACAGTTATAAAAACATTTTTAATATAAACATTGCTAAACTCAAAATATTAAAAACATAAACAAAAGTATTAAAAATATTTGAAAACCCTCTAAGCAACAGTAAGGGAAGTGTTGAACTTCTGGGTGTTTAGATTTACTATTCCCACTTCAGTCTCAGCAACAGTAGGGAAAGCATTGGTTTTTGGAGGGGTTGGATCAGGTCCGGACTGGCCGTAGCAGGCACAGGGCGTCGCCCGGTGGGACGCCAGGTCGGGTGCCAGTTTTGGGCCCCTGGAGGGCCGTTTTAGTCCACTCACTGGAGTGGAAATAGTAATTTTTACCCCTCCGCTATCCAACACTTTCCCTACTGTTGCACTCATTGGAGTGGCAATAGTAATTTTTACCCCTCCCCTATCCAAAACGTTTCCTACTGCTGCACTCATTGGAGTGGGAATAGTAATTTTTACCCCTCCGCAAACCAACACTTTCCCTACTGTTGCATTGACTGGAGTGGGAATAGTAAATTGTATCCCTCTGCTATCCAACACTTTCCCTACTGTTGCACTCACTGGAGTGGAAATATTAATTTTTATCCCTCCGCTATCCAACACTTTTCCTACTGTTGCACTCATTGAAGTGGCTTCTCTTTTATAGCCTGCGTGACTAGAGCGCTGCTGGGCAAGATGGCGTCCCGCTCCACCCTACGGGAGCCCAGAGGACCGAAAATGAAAGAGAGCCACAAGCCTTAATCACAGGCGAGACCCCCCACCCCCTGCAGTCTCCTGGTAAACAGAATGCTCTTAGTTTGCACACAATGTCAAATTCAAAATTAAGGAAAGCATAGGAATTGGATGGACTAAATTTACTGTTCCCACTTCAATTTAAGCAACAGTAGGAAAAGTGTTGGACTTCAGAAAGGTTACATATATCATTCCAATACAGTCATTTAAAAAAATATATATATTTAAATACCTAAAAACATAAAATGATTAACCATAGTTAAACTAGAAATTATATATTGTATAAATTTAAATAAAATGCACAATTTATTATAAATATACAAAACAAATGTATAATTAAATGAAATATTTAAATAAACCTACGTAGAATTCACTTCTCTAGCTTCTACTGAAAAAACCACAAACACCAAGAAGATAAATTAAAAAATAAATCAAACAATAATAAAATTAAAATAAATGAAACATATAAAAATTATAAATATATTATACACTTGCTGATATATATTACTACTTATTTCTTGCACAGTCTAAATAAAACTATTTTTTCATTTTAAATATTCAATGAAAAAATTATGATTTATGAATTAAATATTTAAATAACAAATAATTAATAAAGACAACTATTTTCATTGAAATAATTTCTCACCCTATTCCCCTACAAACTGACATGCTGCTAAATTAGCTATAACTAATTATACTATACAAAATATAAATTAAAAATCTGAAATTAAACCCAAATAAATGAAAGAACAATTAAAAAATTAAAACATTACATACGAACCATTTATATATTGATGTTACCTTACATTACTTAACATTAAAAAATAATTAGTTAAAATGTAATTAACCTCCCACCATACTCCCCCAAAAACCCAATATCCCGCTACTAAATCACAAACTACTTAACATAGGTATTTGTAGATCGCACATTAACTCTTAGGCATCTTGGCACTAACAGATGTTTATTGTTACCCAACAGTATTCATTTTATCGACCTCAGATGGTTGAAAGCCTGAGTGGACCCGCCGGGATTTGAACCTATGACCATGAGATTGAACACAGGGCCCTACAGTGGACACATTAGTCCACGGAGCCACCAGACCCATCTAATTGCCTTTTAAAAATTCAATTACACATTTAAAATTGCAAACTATATTTAAAAAAAGACAATTTTTTTTTTTTTTAAACAAATTTTATTAGTCAAATGCACATACAGCGGAGCTCTGTAATCCAGAGACTTCCGTAGCATCAATGAATAATATCCTGACTTTGACAGTTTTCTCATATAATACCAAAAGAGAAATAATGAAGAGACGTGCATATGAAAGACTACAAAATTAAACAAAAGAAACACAAAGAACACTCCCCACCCCACACCCCATCGCACAGTCAACCCGGCAAGATCAGCATGCATGATCAGGGCAACTGCTCTACACTCGCTATGGATAATGTCCAAGAGACACCAAGCCGCTCTGTGTACGCATAGTACCGGCCCCCCAAGACAAGGGAGGAGAAGACTACAACCCATCCAATCCCTGCGCTGAAATGGGCTCCAATTCTAATCCCCTGTAATCCGCCCAGCGCTTCCAGATTTTATAATGTTTACTTGGGCATCCCCGTGCTATGAAAATGGGGGCCTCGAGGCCCATACAGAAATCCAGTCCTTCCTTCCACACTGAGACAGAGGGTGCGGCAGCCGCCTTCCAGGCCCTAGCAATATCGCGCTTGGCAAGGGTAAAGCCCAGGAGCATCAGGTGGCGCTTGTAGACGTTGCCCCCTATATCGTCCATAACATGCAGGAGCACTAATTTAGGGAACGTGGGAGATCCCAACCTAGAACCTCTGAGAGGCAGGCCAGTACGCCCGCCAAAACCTAGCTAGCGCAGAACAATCCCATATAGTATGCAGCAAAGTACCCTCTTCATGCAAGCAGCGGAGACATTCCGGGACGCCACCAAGCCAGCCCTGAACAGTCGGACTCTAGTAAAATAGACCCTATGGAGGTATTTAAACTGGATGAGTCGAAGGCTCATAGCAATAGCCGCCCCGCGCGGGAGGCCAGGGCCTCCGTCCAGTCCTCCTCCCCAAGTGAGCCCACATCCTCCTCCCAGGCCCCGCGAAGACGCTGTAACGAGGGGGAGCAGTGTGTAACCAGGGACTGGTAGATTTTAGATATCTTGTGGTCTTGCAGGTCCCCCATGAAAACTTTTGCCTCCACCGGACTGAAGTCAGCCAACTCCTCCAGGCGCACCAAGCTAGGGGAGAGAGCATGCCGAAATTGCAAATATTTAAAAAATTGTGTACGCGGCATTTGAAAGTCCTTCTGCAAGCACTGAAACGATTTCAGGACGGGCCCCCTCATAACATCCCCTAGGGTGGAGATCCCAATCGCATCCCAATGCTGGAAGCCAGGCAAGGCCGCCAACTGCGGCAGACGTCCATTTTGCCAAAGCGGCGTCTCTCGAGTTAGGCGATTCCACCAGCCCATCCTCCGCAGCGCCTGCCGCCAAACCCGGAACACCAGCTGTGTCACACTCAGCAGAGAACGCCGCAAGGGCGCCGAATAGAGGAGCGTATGTAGCGAGTAATCGCCCATCAAACGGCGCTCCAGGGCATACGCCGGATCCGACCTATCGCCATACCACCATTCATTGAGAACCAACAGGTGTGAGGCCATATAGTACGAAAGTATGTCAGAAGTAGCGAGTCCCCCACAATACGTGGATTTAAAGCAGGTACGAAGAGCCACCCTGACAACCCCCCCTCCCCATAAAAACTGGCCCAAAGACGCATCCACCTGGCGGAACCAACCCGAAGAAATAGGATATGGATGATTTTGCAACTGGTACAGCAGACGAGGAAGAGAGACCATTTTGAAGATAGCCGAGCGACCATATATAGATAGGGGCATGTGGGACCAGACTTTAAGATCTTCACGTACCCTGTTCCACACCGGCACCAAGTTTCTTTCCCAGGCAATCATCCGCGCGTCTGAGAGGAACACACCCAAATATTTCAGCCCCCACGCACCACCTGAACCGAGGAGGCCCAGGCACCAGGGTCAGCCCCTCCACCCAAGACCCACAGAGTAGACTTACGCTCATTCATATAAAGGCCCGTAGTCTCCCCAAACACCTGTATGATGCGCAGCAACCGCGGGCCAGTCCTATCCAGCTGAGTAAGAAAGAACAGCACATCGTCCGCATATAAGGCAATACGATCCGACAGTCCGTTGGCCCATTCAAGCCCGGCCACCTGCGCATCAATTTGGACCCATGCGGCCAGAGGCTCCATTGCCAGGGCGAACAAATATGGTGACAGGGGGCAACCCTGCCTGGTGCCTCGACCAATGGGAAAGACCGACGAGACAGAACCCGCCACGCGCACGGCCGCCGTTATGTCCGTGTAAAGTAAAGTCAGATAGGAGAGAAAACGAGGTCCCAGATTCAATCTGCGGAGGAGGGCGAATAAATACTCCCAGCTCAGTGAATCAAAAGCTCGATCCATATCTGCGAGCAATAAGGCCGCGCGTATCCCCAGATTCCCGACTGCCACAATAGCTGTATGAGCCCTACGAATATTATGGCGGGTCGCCCGCTGGGGCATAAACCCGGCTTGGTCCGGATGGACAATAGACGAGACATGGGGACGGAGGCGATTAGCAAGCGCCTTGGCCAGAACTTTGGCCTCGACATTGAGAAGAGAGATAGGACGATAAGATGCATGGTGTTCGGGAGGCCTGCCGGGTTTGTGGAAAACCACCACCTCAGCATGCCGCCAGTCTCTGGGCAATCGACCAAGCTCTCTGGCCTCTTCCACAACCTTGCAATAATGGGGACCAAGCTGCTGAAAGTACCGTTTAAAGAATTCATTCGGGAAACCGTTGGGACCCGGCGCCTTACCAGGCCTCAGCTCCTGAAGAGCAGAAGTCAATTCATCCGCCGAGAATGGGCGGTCTAGGTCCGCGCTTACCTCGTCAGTCAGAGCCTTGGGTGGGAGATCATCCAAGAATCGGCCTATAACCTCTGCCGACAAACATTCCCGGGGAGCATAGAGGTCCGCATAGTAGACCGCGAAACTTTCTGCGATGACCGACGGATCCAAGATCAGTAGCCCATCAGAACCGACAATACCCGGGAGGACCGGGGCGCCTGTCGCCCCTTGGCAAAATCTATGTAAGAGTTTGCCCGACTTGTCCCCCCACTGATATATCCTTGTTCGGGTTGCCAGCCATGCCAAAAAAAAGACAATTTTACTAATATTATAAGTTTATATATATATATATATATATTTATATATTTATAAAAAAACAATGTTTATTACAAGTATACTAAAGTACACAATATTAATTACAACAATTGTCTTTATTACCATATTGTATACAATAAAACCTGCATTCTTAATTTTGTTATTCTGTTCCACTATATTTTTGGAGTGGTGATATTTTTGACAACATATTTATGTCACATGATATTTTGGAATCAATATTTGTTTGATTCACCATATTTAACATGTACCTATTTTGAAAATGTCCCTTTTCTCATGAAAAGTGTAGTTACAGAACTATTAGTCATTTTCTCTACTCCGGCACAAAGGTAACACAAACCTAATTGCAAAATGAGGAGCTTATTGATGAGCCCCTTGTTACACTTTTGCCACGCCGTTGCGTCACTTTTTGTGAGGCTGCAGCGGCATAAATAATGCGCCATGTTGCACCATATTTACAAAGTGATGCATCAGGTATAATGTATGTAGGGTGGGTGTTCCCCCGCAAAAAGCCTCGTAGAAGTGGCACAGTGAAATCTGATGGATCTAGGACGCTACTGCGTCACAACCTTATGCCTGCCTCATAGCAGGCATAAGGGTGACGCAGTGCAATGGGAATAGGCTTCCCCATGCATTGCTGGAGATGCATCATGCTTACGACACAACTCCAGCAATGCATGGGTTTCACGCTGACAGATACGTCAGGATTCCTGACATATCTGCCATTCCTTGCAACATGGTGTGCCGTACAATAAATGCGGCACATCCATCATGTCGCAAGGAGTGCACACTGAAAGTGTTGCATCGCTGCTTTCATGCAGCGATGCAACACTTTTCATAAATGAGGCCCAAAGTGTTTAAGACTGTATGTATAAAATGCCCACTGCCAAAAACACGTTTTTCAACTTTATGAAGAACTCCTATCTTTAACATGGGCACATTTTAAGGATTCTTTTCTCACAAAAACAGCTAGTGCATGACTATCAAATTGTCCTTCTCTATTCCTGAACAAAGGATTCACCGGCTCCTTTTAGGAAGCCTAGTTTTATACCCCACACACACCGAAGTACACTCCTCAAAAAAAAAATTGTTAACATTGTGAAAGATTCCTATAATTAAATTAGGCACATTCTGAGGTTTTTATTCCCATGAAAAAGACAGCTGCATGTCAGCCAAAGTGACTTTCTCTACTCTTGCATTATGAGCATACCAGCTCAGTTCAGGAATACAATTTGTAAGACTCTTGTATATGATTTGCCCTTCAAATAACGAGACCATAAACGCTGAGAAAGTCTTTTGTAGCTGACATGGGCACTTTTGAGAATGTTTAAGCCTTGTTTAAGAATTTCTATTTTACACTCCAAATATAAAATGCTGAAAAAATAGATGTTTCAACTTTGTGAAAGTTTCCCATGTTTCACCTGGGCACATTTTGAGAATGTGTCTTCCCATAAAAAGGCGGATGTACCACTGCCAATTTGATTTGTTTCTACTCTTGCACAAAGGACTGCTAGCTCCATTCTGGAAATCCACTTACAGAATTTGTGCTCCCAAACACAGTAAATGTTTACAGTTTGTTAAACAAGGTTTATGTGCATTTATGTGTATATATATATATATATATATATATATATATATATATATATATATAGCAACCTGGGTTTTGTGGATTCCGGAGTGCTTCCTAATCGCCAGTGGTGCTGGTTTGAGGCGATGCCACATCACGCCTCTAACAATCGAAAAATTCCACTTCTCACATATAGAATGGACCAGCACTCAAATCTCTGGAATCATCCAATTTAATTCAAAGGCCGCATTCGTGAGGACATATATATATATATATATATTATCTACTGGCGGCCGCCAGTAGATAGTTATAGTTAGGACCTATTTTCCATAGGAAATCCGCAACATTCTATTTGAAATAACTCTTGCGTCGGTTGAGGAATCTTCGCGACATTTTCAAACTTTATGGCCCGCTCCGGTCCGCTCCTACCCTGAAAGTTTCGGGGTGATTCGTCAAGCGGGGGCCGAGAAAAAAGGGGGTCCCAAAACGTGTTTTCCCCATTAATTTTCCCATAGGAAACTTTAGCCACGGCTACAGCCCGAACTGCTGAACGGAATTACACAAAATTTGGCAAAGAGGTAGTTCTTGGTTCAGAAAGAACCCTTTTTGTTAAATGGTGTAAATCCGTTCAGTAGTTGCTGAGAAAATCAAAAGTAAAAACACATATATATCTGGGCGGAGCCTAACCACACATGATCTGATCGTGTGACCACATCGTGAGATCTGATTGGCTGTCAGCACTTCATCCTGGAATTGCTGGCAGCCATCTTGGGACCAATATAAATGATAGTACCCCATTGAAAAGCATTGTAGTGAATCGAAGATTTTGAGGGTTACCAAAAGGAGAACTATAAAGGGTGATAACAGACTTTAGTTACATTAGAATTCATTTGTTGATGGTCCCATACTAATTTCAGGAATTATGGTGTGTTCTAAGGTGATTTTACCCTGTGAAAAACCTTCTGCTGGGATATCATGAATCATGTTTGAGAGAAAACTATTTTCACATGCTTGTCCCATACAGTTTTGGAAGGTGCTCCAGAAGCTAAAATGAGAGCATATTTTCTGTAAATTCACATTATCTTTCTCAGTCATGTGAGAATGAAGTCTGACATTCTCAGTAAAACATGTACATCCAACAATGGCAGAGACTGTCAGTTGATTCCTTTGTGTTCTACTGCAGCTTCCCAGAGTGTTCTAAAGAACAACTAGAGTGCTAACAGCCTTACTTATGACAAAAGTATGGCACACCTGAAGCCATCTTGATTGGAATAAACTGGTAACACTTAAAACATTTAATTTAAAAAGGAACAAAATGAGGGGGTTCATTTTGCCATAGAAATTATGGTTAGTGCTGTAGAAAGAAAAATTAGGACATGTTTTAAATGAGATCTCAAATATCTTCCTGTTATATTTCAACAGGAGCAGCCTGTCAGTTGATGCCTTTGTGTTCTACTGCAGCTTCCCAGAGTGTTCTAAAGAACAACTAGAGTGCTAACAGCCTTACTTATGACAGAAGTATGGCACACCTGAAGCCATCTTGATTGGAATAAACTGGTAACACTTAAAACATTTAATTTAAAAAGGAACAAAATGAGGGGGTTCATTTTGCCATAGAAATTATGGTTAGTGCTGCAAAAAGAAAATTTAGGGCATGTTTTAAGTGAGATCTCAAATCCTCTTCTATTTCATTAGAAAATTCTGACATGCAGACTGAAACAATCACTTTCAATACCAGCAGTAGACTTCCAGTTAACTCCTTGGTGAGCAGTAGCTTTACTACAGTGATCTAATGAACAACTAGAGTGCTAACATTCTGAATTTATGGCAAATGTGTGACACATCTGAATGCATTCTTGATGGAATCAAAGTAAAAACTGAAAGCATTTCCTACTGAGGAGACTGTAGTAAATGAGGAAATTAGGAAACTTCATAACAAATAAGTCTCCCAAGATGGCCACCAGAGAAAAAAGAGCCCAAATGTAGCACAAATATCACCCAGAGGTAGCCCACGTATAGCCCAATGACAGAAGTGTGCAAAACACTTTTTATTTTTTGTTTTTTTGCAGTTTTATATAGTGCAGACTGGTCAGGTATTGGAGTGCTTTACATGAGCATTTGTTACATCACACAAGGACAAATTCATGTTGGTCGACCCCTACACTACCCAAACACCACTCCACTACCCTAAACCCTAAAACACTACTCCCAGCACGACCCCCTTCACTACCCAAACACCACTGCACTACCCTAAACCCTAAATCTACCCCCTACACTACACAAATACCACTGCACTACCCTAAACCCTAAAACACTAGAACCCAGCACGACCCCTACAGTACACAAACACCACTGCACTACCCTAAACCACTACCCCTACACTACACAAACACCATTGCACTACCCTAAAACACTACCCCCAGCATGACCCCCTACACTACACAAACACCACTGGACTACCCTAAACCCTAAAACACTACCCCAGCACGACCCCCTACACTACCCAAACACCACTGCACTACCCTAAACCCTAAAACACTACCCCCAGCTCGACTCCCTACACTACACAAACACCACTGGACTACCCTAAACCCTAAAACACTACCACCAGCACGACTCCCTACACTACCTAAACACCACTGCACTACACTAAACCCTAAATCTACCCCCAGCATGACCTCCCACACTACACAAACACCACTGCACTACCCTAAACCCTAAAACACTACCCCCAGCACGACCCCCTACACTACCCAAACACCACTGCACTATCCTAAACCCTAAAACACTAACCCCAGCATGACCCCCTACACTACCCAAACACCACTGCACTACCCTATACCCTAAAACACGACCCCGTACACTACACAAACACAACTGCACTACCCTAAACCCTAAAACACTACCCACAGCATGACCCCCTACACTACACAAACACCACTGCACTACCCTAAACCCTAAAACACTACCCCCTACACTACACAAACACCACTGCCCTACCCTAAACCCTAAAACACATCCCCCAGCATGACCCCCTACACTACACAAACACCACTGCACTACCCTAAACCCCTACACTATACAAACACCACTGCATTACTCTAAACCCTAAAACACTACCCCCAGCATGACCCCCTCACAACACAAACACCACTGCACTACCCTAAACCCTAAATCGACCCCCAGCACGACCCCCTACACTACCCAAACACCACTGCCATACCCTAAACCCTAAAACACTACCCCCAGCATGAACCCCTACACTACCCAAACACCACTGCACTACCCTAAACCTTAAAACACTATCCCCAGCACTACCCCCTACAATACACAAACACCACTGCACTACCCTAAACCCTAAAACACTACCCCAGCACTACCCCTACACTACCCAAACACCACTGCACTAACATAAACCCTAAAACACTACCCCCAGCACAACCCCCTACACTACACAAACACCACTGCACTACCCTAAACCCTAAAACACTACCCCCAGCACGACTCCCTACACTACCCAAACACCACTGCACTACCCTAAACCCACCCCCAGCACGACCCCCGACACTACCCAAACACCACTGCACTACCCTAAACCATAAAACACTACCCCCAGCATGACCCCCTACACTACACAAACACCACTGCACTACCCTAAACCCTAAAACACTACCACCAGCATGACCCCCTACACTACTCAAACACCCCTGCACTACCCTAAACCCTAAAACACTAAACCAGCACGACCCCCTACACTACCCATACACCACTGCACTACCCTAAACCCTAAAACACTACGCCCAGCATGACCCCCTACACCACCCAAACACCACTGCACTACCCTAAACCCTAGAAAAGAAACCCCCACCCCATGCCCAATCCCCCTTACCTCTCACTCCTCGTGGTTCCTCTCTCCTCGTGGTTCCTGCTTCACGTCGTCTCTGAGGGGCGGTGCACATCGTTGTGAGGAAACGGAACAGCCTCTGTTTCCTTACAACGACATGGATCGTCTACATGTTTTTAGAACGCATGGTCATTTACCATACATACCTTTACAACAAAATTCGTTGTAAAGGCATGCGTGGTAAATGACCATGCGTTCTAAAAAATGCGTAGTAATGACTTTCGTGATGTACAACGCATGCGTGGTAATGCATGCGTTGTAATAATATCGCAAAGTAAAAAGTCGTTGTAACGGCAGTTTACCGATCGAAGCTGGCCCCTGTTCTTCAGTGAGACGTTTATTTGATTAATTAGGAGGAAGGAATGTGGTTTTTTACCGAAAAGTGCATTCCCGGCTGTTGTATTGTGAAAGTGTCCGCGTGGCCTGGTTTCACTTCCGGTGAGAGAGTGGAAGAGTCTGTTTGGATCTAAAGGAGTTCTGTTGTTGGACGGGGGCGGGGCGACATGTCATCAGAAAACATAGCTAATGGAAAGCGTCCTCCCTGAAGTGTGGAGCAGTGCCAAGAGAGGTCAACGAGTGTGCGTCCCACCGCAGTATGACCGTACAGCGTAACCCATGTGCCACCTCCAGGGTACGGGAGGCAGAAGCGGCATCGCAGGTTCTCTTGAAGACCGTTGTAGCACTAATTCTACATTTTGGTACTAGGGCATTTTAACTTCGTTGTTCCTGCCAGATACAAAGAGAAGATCCTGTGTTATTCAGTGCCCTCGTTACCTTTTTTGTGGGTTGTGGTGCTTGTCACTTCGCTGCCCCGCCGGTGCACACGACTGGGCACCCCACCTCGTGTGCCAACTGCAGGGCCTCTGCCCTCGGATCACTGGTTTCGGTTTCTGGAGTGGCAACATAAACAGTTGCTCCCAAAGGACTAGCCTGAACACTTAGGTGAATATCCCCTGCACCAGCATTCCACGGAAATTCTTTCCTAGCTCTCCCACGTCAACGAGGACGTCATAATAGCACGGCTCCGCTCGCGACACCGTATGACGTCATCGGAGCCATAAGAGAACCTCGTCGGCGTGCTAACGTCAGTTCCACCCATTTTTTCCGTGCCACCGAGGCAAACAGGGGACCGAGACATTTTCACATGTATACATAGTATAATAAATATATATATATATTCACTGAAAAACCATAGGTTTCAGGCACGTTATAGTTAGAAATTAGCATTTAAAAAACCTTAGAAATTCATTGAAAAAACCATAGGTTCAGGCACGTTATAGTTAGAAATTAGCATTTAAAAAACCTTAGAAATTCACTGAAAAAACCATAGGTTTCAGGGGCGTTATAGTTAGTTGGACATTTCACTCGTACAAAACCATAGAAATTCCCCCGTTATAGTTAGTTCAGCTAACTATAACTCGCGCGCCCGCAATGCACTGCTGATGACGTTACATATTACATCACTCATGACATGGTCAGTGACATCACTCATGACATCACTCATGACATCACTCATGACATCACTCATGACATCTCAAATGACATCACTGATGACATCACTGATGACATCATCCAGTGAATGTGTGTTTTTCTGAAAATTAAATATGTTTTATATATGTATATCTCTAGGTCGATGGAAGAATAAATGGGTATATAAGTGTCTAAATGGATGATTTTGTTTTGTAAAATTGATTGTATAACTAAGTGTATCTTAGTGAATACATGGGTTAGTGAGTAATGTTTAAATATGAAAATATCTGTATCAGTCTCTCACTTTGTGTATAAGTGGCTGCATGGGTTGGTGAGTAGCTACATGAGTGTCTATATGGGTTATTAGTTGGTTTTTTGAGTATCAGTATGAGTGTCTGAGTGTCTGTATGGTTCGGTGGGGGTATTACTTAGTGCATAGATGCATGAATGAGTGACTCACTGTTTGTATGTGTTGAAGACAGCATGTGTGCAGGACTGTATAGGTGGATGAGTATGTGTATGGGTGTGTTAGTGAGTGAATGACTGTCTCAATAGTGTCTTTATGAGTAACTACATATGTTTTAAACTAGTATATGTGAGTATTGGTGTATATAAGTGAGTATATGTGAGAGATTGGAAGAGTTCCTGTACAAATAAGTAGGTGTTTCTATAAGTGATTGTTTAAGAGAGTAAGTATGTGTAAGTTTCTGTAGAAGTAAGTGTGGTAGTGTGTGTATAACTGTATATGCAAGTAAATGGATGTTTGATACTTTGTTTGCATGTGTGACTATGTGTGTGAGTAGCTCTATGGATGAGTGGCTGTGTGTAACAGGATGTATAGGTGTATGAGTACATATGATAAGTGAGTACATGTATGAGTGACTGTATAGGGACTGTTGGTGAATGAGTGGATGTGTGTGTAGATCTTGGAATTACTGAATAGGTGTGTTGTAACTGGTATTGGTATGTCCATTGTATTGAAAATGTTAGTTTGTATTTTTGAGTGTGTGTATCAAAGGTTATATTAGGGTGAGAGGAGGTCTGCCACTCTATCACAAGGATGATGTCATCAGTGATGTCATCAGTGATGTCATTTGAGATGTCATCAGTGATGTCATGAGTGATGTCACTGACCATGTCATGAGTGATGTAATATGTGACGTCATCAGCAGTGCATTGCGGGCGCGCAAGTTATAGTTAGCTGAACTAACTGTAACGGGGGAATTTCTATGGTTTTGTACGAGTGAAATGTCTAACTAACTATAACGCCCCTGAAACCTATGGTTTTTTCAGTGAAAAAAAAAAAATATATATATATATATATATATATATATATATATATATATATATATATATACATATATCACAAACAAAGGTTACCCTTAAGGAAGAGCCTCCAGGTAGATGGTAAATGCGCTTTATTCATTGGGAGACTGCAAAGCATTCCAAAACAGCGTGCTTTTCTAAAAATCCATAGCGCTTTGCCAGACGCGTTTGAGTGTCCTCTTAATCATTGGCATGTCGGCGCTGCAATGAATCTCTGCACACATGCTGCTGATTATAACAACTGAACCGCCCTAGTGGTTCTACCTGGACCAGAAGGCAGCAGTAGCGGCCACGCCCACTAGGGCGGTTCAGTTGTTATAATCAGCAGCATGTGTGCAGAGATTCATTGCAGCGCCGACACGCCAATGATTAAGAGGACACTCGAAACGCGTCTGGCAAAGGCGCTATGGATTTGTAGAAAAGCACGCTGTTTTGGAATGCTTTGCAGTCTCCCAATGAATAAAGCGCATTTACCATCTACCTGGAGGCTCTTCCTTAAGGGTAACCTTTGTTTGTGGTATGTGTAGCGGCTGACCCAGTCGCGGAAGGAGCCCCTCTGCTGTTGTGGACTCGTGGTGACTTTACTCTGATGTCATCATTAAACGAGAGGTAGAGCCTATTGGGACACATGAACGAAGCAAGGCATCACAGTCACCGTGGTCTTTTTACCCACTTGGCATTTCAAAATGCACGAACTTTTGACTCTGGCACAACTCACTGGAGGAATACAAAGAACTACCTGGACCAGAAGGCAGAAGTAGCGGCCACGCCCACTAGGGCGGTTCAGTTGTTATAATCAGCAGCATGTGTGCAGAGATTCATTGCAGCGCCGACACGCCAATGATTAAGAGGACACTCGAAACGCGTCTGGCAAAGGCGCTATGGATTTGTAGAAAAGCATGCTGTTTTGGAATGCTTTGCAGTCTCCCAATGAATAAAGCGCATTTACCATCTACCTGGAGGCTCTTCCTTAAGGGTAACCTTTGTTTGTGGTATGTGTAGTGGCTGACCCAGTCGCGGAAGGAGCCCCTCTGCTGTTGTGGACTCGTGGTGACTTTACTCTGATGTCATCATTAAACGAGAGGTAGAGCCTATTGGGACACATGAACGAAGCAAGGCATCACAGTCACCATGGTCTTTTTACCCACTTGGCATTTCAAAATGCACGAACTTTTGACTCTGGCACAACTCACTGGAGGAATACAAAGAACTACCTGGACCAGAAGGCAGCAGTAGCGGCCACGCCCACTATGGCGGTTCAGTTGTTATAATCAGCAGCATGTGTGCAGAGATTCATTGCAGCGCCGACACGCCAATGATTAAGAGGACACTCGAAACGCGTCTGGCAAAGGCGCTATGGATTTTTAGAAAAGCACGCTGTTTTGGAATGCTTTGCAGACTCCCCATGAATAAAGCACATTTACCATCTACCTGGAGGCTCTTCCTTAAGGGTAACCTTTGTTTGTGGTATATATATATATATATATATATATATACATATATATATATATATATATATATATCCTCACGAATGCTGCCTTTGAATTAAATTGGATATTTACAGGTATTTATAGTTTGTGAGCCTGGTTAGCTAGAAAGAGCCCCAAGAGCAGGTATAAGGAATACTTTGAGAGAAAGAAGAGCTTTGTGAGAAGAGGACCATTTCATTCTTGAATTATAGAGACAAAAATTATAAAGATGTGCCAGTTCTTAAATCAATTTCTCTATTGTAATAATCCTAAAGTGTCAGAGTGAATCAGTATGGGGAGTTTATTGCAGTCACAAATACAGTTTTATCTTCTTAAAGGAGACTAGAATTGATAAATGGGGGCTAGAAAAGAAAATGAGAACTCTGATACTTGGATTTTTAAGGAAGTGTAAACCTTCCTGGATGAACACAGTTTAAATCAGTTAATGCTGCATTTGAAGTGGGATTCATGGATATGGGATAATTCCAGTCTATCTCTAGTGGTGACTTGAGTACCACTATTATCACATCATATCATCTCATGTGCATATATAAAGTGCACATTTACACCTGAGGGTATCTTGTTGCTGAATACCATATGATTTTTGCTATTCAAGTAAATAATACTTATTGTATAGACCTTGGAAGGAATAAAGGCAGAGTGGTAGCACCAGGATTCAAACATGTGAGAGAGTGGTCAAACACATATCCCTCAAGTGGATTAATTCATTTAATAAGCCAACAGACTAATACGATCTGTATGGGTTCTTCAACATACCTATCATTACACACATCACTGTGGAGACTTGAATATGACTGTAATCACACATTAGCACTGTTGGGACTTAAACATCACTATAATCGCACAATATCTCTGTGAGGACTTGTACACAACTATAATCACGCACTATAACTGTGTGCTATCCCTGTGCATCTCATTAATCACACGCTATCTCTGTGGGGACCTGGGCAAGTCTGTAATCACACACATTCTCTTTGTCAACAGTGGTAATACTATAGTCACACACCATCTCTGTGGGGACCTGGACATCTCTATAATCACACACTATCTCTGTGGGGACCTGGACATGTCTATAATCACACACTATCTCTGTGGTGACCTGGGCATGTCTATAATCACACACTATCTCTGTGGGGACCTGGACATCTCTATAATCACACACTATCTCTGTGGGGACCTGGGCATGTCTATAATCACACACTATCTCTGTGGGGACCTGGGCATGTCTATAATCACACACATTCTCTTTGGCAACCGTGGTAATATTATAGTCACACACCATCTCTGTGGGGACTTGAACATTCCTGTAATTACACACAAGCTCTGTTTTGGCTTGAGCATCATCATCTTCGCATTCTCTGTATGGGGCTTTGTGAATACTGATAAGTAGTAAAGTTAGACTTTTGGTCTAAGTTTACATTGTTGAAACTGAAAAGTAGAAAAGTTAGATTTTTTTGTCTAAGTTTACCATTGTGAATCGGGCCCTATTTTAATGAGGACTTAAACACAATCATCTTCATGCACTATATCTGTGGGACTTAAACATCGCTATAATAACACACTATCTTTGTGGGGGCTTGGAAAAAAACGATAGTAAAATACTATCTTTGTGGGGACTTGAACATCACTATAAAAACATATCATCTCTGTGGGGACTTAGGCATTCCAGTAATTAAACGCAAGCTCTGTTTTGACTTGAAGCACCAGGGGTGCCATGAGGCACAGGGTTAAGACTGATTTGCACATAGCTGGGTCTGAACTGGGGTGGATAAGTGAGCTAAAGAACAATGATGGATTCAACCCAGATCTGTGACTGGGGGTGAGTGGCTGAAAAGTTTCAACACTCCATCCATAATCTCCTTGTGTGTGCTTTGTTCGCCCTAAGTTGGCAGGGTATGCCCAGACGTGGGTCCCTTGCTCACTTTGCCACTGGATTCAAGCTAGCCTGGCTGATGAGGGGGTGTTACCTGAAACCTGTCCCAGGATGCTTGTTTCCGGTCCAGGCAAGACCTGGCTTGGCAGTTCGGGCTGGACTGTTCCCATGAGGCACAGGGTCAAGACTGATTTGCATATAGCTGGGTCTGAACTGGGGTGGCGAAGTGAGCTAAAGAACAATGATGGATTCAACCCAGATCTGTGACTGGGGTGAGTGACTGAAACGTTTCAGCACTCCGTCCATCATTTCCTTGTGTTTGCTTCGACTTGAACATCATCAGCTTCACATTCTCTGTATGGGGCTTTGTGAATATTGAAAAGTAGTAAACTTAGACTTTTGGTCTAAATTTACCTTTGTGAATACTGAAAAAAGTAGTAAAGTTAGACTTTCTGTCTAAGTTTACCTTTGTGAATCGGGCCCTATTTTAATGAGGACTTAAACACAATCACCTTCATGCACTATCTCTGTTGGGACTTAAACATCGCTATAATAACACACTATCTTTGTGGGGACTTGAACAACACTGTAATAACACACTATCTTTGTGGGGATATGAACATCACTATAATAACACACCATCTCTGTGGGGACTTGAACATCTCTATGATAACACACTATCTCTGTGGGGACTTAAACATAGCTATAATAACACACCATCTCTGTGGGGACTTGAACATCTCTATGATAACAGACTATCTCTGTGGGGACTTAAACATAGCTATAATAACATACCATCTCTGTGGGGACTTGAGCATTCCTATAATTACACACAACTTCTGTGTGGACTTGAACATCATTAGCTTCACACTCTTTATAATGGGATTTAAGCTTTGAATGTACACACTATTTCTATGGAGACTTAAACACAATGATCTTCACCCACTATCTCTGTGGGGACTTGAACATCTATTTTGGCAAAAATGTAAGCAGCTAATCAAGCTCTGGGTTCCACTTGACCAAATTCCTTGGTTCCATATGTTAATTTCTTTATGTGTTAGTTCCCTTAGTTTAAGCACTAATAAATAGGTTAAATACAGCTTTAAGTCTCTTTCTTTAAGCATGATATGATATTTTCTGGCACAGTAACATAATCTGTCTTTAATGTATACCCCTAGTATATATGCAGCAATTCATATATGAATAGATTATAATGTTGTTTGTGTATATTGTTGATAAAATAAACATTTAGCCATGTGCCTTGGACTGTATTCAATCACAAATAGTGTTACAGACTAGGTCCCCACAAGGATGGTAGCACGTGTTCAAGTCCCCACAAGGATGGTGCTGTGCGCGCGATTAAATAACAATATATTTGCAAATTTGAAGCAGGATCCTGTATCATGAATTTTTTCTTAACATTTTTCTGTTATTAGTGTGTTGTATAAACATTGGGAAAGGTTAGTCCCCACAAGGCAGGTATTCACACATAGTCCCCACAAGGATGGTAACGTGTGTGTGTGTGTGTGTGTGTGTGTGTGTGTGTGTGTGTATATATGTATATATATATATATATATATATATATATATATATATATATATATATATATATATATATATATATATATATATATATATATATATATATATATATATATGTTCTACTGGCGGTCGCCAGTAGATAGTTATGACCTATTTTCCATAGGAAATCCGCAACATTCTATTCCCAATAACTTTGGTGCCGGTTGACGAATCTTCGCCAAATTTTCAAAACTTATGGCCCGCTCCTATTATGAAAGTTTCGGGGTGATTCGTCAAGTGGGGGCCGAGAAAAAAGGGGGGTCCCAAAACGTGTTTTCCCCATGCAATTTTCCATAGGAACCTTTAGTCGCAGCTACAGCCCGAACTGCTGAACGGAATTACACCAAATTTGGCAAAAAGGTAGCCCTTGGTTCAGTGTCGTGCCTTTTGGTTAAATGGTGTAAATCCGTTCAGTAGTTCCTGAGAAAATCAAAAGTAAAATCACATATATATCTATGGCCGCGGAGGGTCCGCGCACCCTGAGCGCACCCTCCCGATCACGAGCTGTAGGCGTTAATTGGCTGTCAACACTCCAAACCAGGAAGTGTTGGCAGCCATCTTGTTCCTCGGTAGAACCGAGGCACAGAAACAAGTGCGCAAAACGCAAAAAGGGGGCAGGGTAGAAACACCCTGACCCCCTAGGCCTGCTTAGGGGGTCCCACAAGGACCCCCAGGGCCAAAAAAAGCATTTTTTTTTTTTTAAATCAGCGGGATGCGTGCAGGGTGCGCGGATCCCGCCGTGAAAAAAAAAAAACGAAGCGCGGGCTCCCGCGCTTCTTTGTGATTTGGCCCCCGGGTGGGCCAAGTCCCGGGGGCATGCGGGGGTTTATAAAAATAATTAGTGGGGGGCCTCTAAGGCCCCCCCCAAGCCCCGGGGACTGCCACCCCCCCGGGGCTTTCAATTGAAAATGGTGCGGGAGGGCACTCGGCCCTCCCGCAGCCCCGGGGACCGCCACCCCCCCGGGCTTCTTTTTTAAAATTACAATTACCTGTGTGGGGGGGCTCGAGCCCCCCCACACGCCCCGGGGACCGCCACCTCCCCGGGGCACTAAATATTTAAAGATGGGGGTCCGTTACGGACCAAGGCAAAACCAAAGGGGATGATGGACGGAGTGTTGAACAATGCAAGCACTCACCCCCAGTCAACTGATCTGGGTTTAATCCATCATCATTCTTTAGCTCACTCCGCCACCCCAGTTCAGACATGGCCATATGCAAATCAGTCTGACCCTGTGCCTCATGGGAACAGTCCAGCCCGAACTGCCAAGCCATGTCTTCCCTGGACCGGAAACAAGCATCCTGGGACCGGTTACTGGCTAATCAGCCGTCATCAGCCAGGCTAGCTTGAATCCAGTGGCAAAGTGAGCAAGGGACCCACGTCTGGGCATACCCTGCCAACTTAGGGCGAACAAAGCAAAACCAAAGGGGATGATGGACGGAGTGTTGAACAATGCAAGCACTCACCCCCAGTCAACTGATCTGGGTTTAATCCATCATCATTCTTTAGCTCACTCCGCCACCCCAGTTCAGACATGGCCATATGCAAATCAGTCTGACCCTGTGCCTCATGGGAACAGTCCAGCCCGAACTGCCAAGCCATGTCTTTCCTGGACCGGACACAAGCATCCTGGGACCGGTTTCGGGCTCACAGCCCTCAACAGCCAGGCTATCTTGAATCCAGTGGCAAAGTGAGCAAGGGACCCACGTCTGGGCATACCCTGCCAACTTAGGGCGAACAAAGCGAAACCAAAGGGGATGATGGACGGAGTGTTGAACATTGCAAGCACTCGCCCCCAGTCAACTGATCTGGGTTTAATCCATCATCATTCTTTAGCTCACTCCGCCACCCCAGTTCAGACATGGCCATATGCAAATCAGTCTGACCCTGTGCCTCATGGGAACAGTCCAGCCCGAACTGCCAAGCCATGTCTTTCCTGGACCGGAAACAAGCATCCTGGGACCGGTTTCGGGCTCACAGCCCTCATCAGCCAGGCTATCTTGAATCCAGTGGCAAAGTGAGCAAGGGACCCACGTCTGGGGTCCCCGGGGCTACAAGTGGCCCGGTAGGGGGGCCACGCGGCCCCCTTCCCAAACTTTATAATAAAAAAAAATTACAAATTAAAAAACAAAGACCGGCCCCGGGGGATGGGGTCCCCGGGGCCATAAGTGGCCTGAGGAGGGGGGCAACGCAGCCCCACTCCAAAACATTTTTTTTTTTTTTTTAAAAAGGCCATGCCCCGGGGGATGGGGTCCCCGGGGCTGATTAAGGCCTCGGGAGGGGGGCCACGCGGCCCCCTTCCAAATTATTATTTTTTTTTTTTTTAAATATTAGGGGGCAGGCCCTGGGGGATGGGGTCCCCAGGGCCAATAAATTAGAAAAAGAAGGGGGGCCACACAGCCCCCCTTCTTAAAAAAAAAAATACCGGCATCGCGCCGGAGGCCACGCCCTCCTTGCAGCACTCTGCAAACGCGCCCTGGCGCGTTTGCAGATGGGGAACGAATTCCCCTTGAATACTGGGGTCCCTGGAGGCCAACTAGCCCACCAGGAACCTCCAGTATGCGCCAGGGGCTGCGTTGCAGAGAGGTGTTCTGAGGCCACGCCCCTTTTCACACCTCTTTGCAACTCAGCTCTGTGGCGCTTAATGGAGGTAGCTGGTGGGCTGGTTGCGCTCCAGGGACCCTCTGGATTCAAGGGGAGTTAATCCCTCAAATTAAAACGCGCCACGGGGCGCGTTTGCACAGTGGTGAAGGGAGGGGCGGGGCCTGAGGTGACATGTGTGCAAACACGCCCTGTGGTGTGTTTTAAGTTGGGGGATTAACTCCCCTTGAATCCTGAGGGTCCCTGGGGTGCAGCTAGCCCACCAGCTACCTCCATTAGCTGCCACAGAGCTGCGTTGCAGAGAGGTGTAAAAGGGGCGTGGCCTCTGACCACCTCTCTGCAACGCAGACCTGTGGCGCTTACTGGAAGTACCTGGTGGGCTAGTTGGGCCCCAAGGACCCTCAGGATTCAAGGTGACCTAATACCCCAACTTAAATCGCGCCACAGGGCGCGTTTGCACAGTGGTGAAGGGAGGTGGCGGGGCCTCAGGTGACATGTGTGCAAACACGCCCTGTGGCGCGTTTTAAGTTGGGGAATTAATTCCCCTTGAATCCTGAGGGACCCTGGGGGCCAACTAGCCCACCAGGTACCTCCAGTGCGCGCCACAGGGCTGCGTTGCAGAGAGGTGGTCCAGGTCACGCCCCTTTTTACACCTCTGTGCAACGCAGCTCTGTGGCGCGTACTGGAGGTACCTGGTGGGCTAGTTGGACCCCAGGGACCCTTAGGATTCAAGGGGACTTTATCCCCCAACTTAAAACGGCCAGAGGGCGTGTTTGCACACATGTAACCTCAGGCCCCCCCCCCTACACCAGTGTGCAAACGCGCCCCATGGCGCGTTTTAAGAGGTAGTTTTAATCCCCCTGCCCTATTATGTACTAGGGAGTTACAGAGGAGGTCATGCTAATCACAGGGGTACCCCAACGCATAGTGTTCCCTAGTGTATGTAGGTGTTTTAACTGTATTCTAAGTGTCTTTTACCATAGCACTGGCTCTAGGCCTGGTTAGTCAGAGTCAGTTACCACCAGTACACGTCTGGAAAAGGTGTGGGCACAGGATGATTTTGCAACAAGGCCTCTTTTCTGCTCCTCTGTTGGTTCTTTCTGCACATGTCTTGCTTCTTCCTGGTTTTTTCTTCGTCTTTGTGGACTTCTGTTTCTTTCGACATTTCTTTTGCTTCTTTCTGTGCGTTTTTTCTTCTTTCTTCACATGTCCTACTTCTGTAGGCATAGTTACAAACTAGCATTTGAAAAACCTTTGAAATTCACTGAAAAAACCATAGGTTTCAGGCACGTTATAGTTAGAAATTAGCATTTAAAAAACCTTTGAAATTCACTGAAAAAACCATAGGTTTCAGGCACGTTATAGTTAGAAATTAGCATTTAAAAAACCTTAGAAATTCACTGAAAAAACCATAGGTTTTAGGGACAGTTATAGTTAGTTGGACATTGCACTCATACAAAACCCGTGAAATTCCCCCGTTATAGTTAGTTCAGCTAACTATAACTCGCGCCCCGCAATGCACTGCTGATGACGTCACATATTACATCACTCATGACATGGTCAGTGACATCACTGATGACATCACTGATGACATCTCAAATGACATCACTGATGACATCACTGATGACATCATCCATGTGATAATTTGATGCATCTTCTCACACCCTAATATAACCTTTGATACACCCACTCTAAATTACAGACTGCCATTCTCAAAACCATAGACACTCCAACACCAATAACTACATACCCACTCACTGATTCTTAGGTCTACACACACATCCACTCACTCACCCGTGCAGTCACTCATACTTACGGTCACTCAGTACAGGACTATCATATGCACTCATACACCTACATAGACACTCACACACCACCACTCATCCATAGAGGTACTCACACACCTAGTCAGTCATGCAAATAATTAATCACACTGCCATTTACTCACCTATACAGTTATACACACACCAGCTCACTTACTCATACAAATACTAGCACATTCTTACGCTCTTATACAATCACTGATACAAGTACACACTCATCCATACAGCCACTCTCACAATCACACACTCTCACTTTTAGCCATTTATATACTCCAACACACATATATACTGCCTTTCACATATGTAGTTACACACACATGTACCACTGAGATATTCATTCACTCACTAACACACCCATACACACACTCACCCACCCATACAGTCCATCACAGATGCACTCTTGAAACCATGCACCCAGTGAATCACCCACTCACAGATCTATGCACAGAGTCACACACACCCCACCCACACAAACACTCAGGCACCCATACAGATACTCAGAGAACCAATCAATAACTCATATAGACACTCATGTAGCTATTCACAAACCCATGCAGCCGCTTACACAGCAACAGACAGACGGATACAGACATTCACACAGTTTAGTCACTAACCCATGCATTCAGTAAGATACGTTTAATCACTCACTTATAGAGTCAGTCACGCGCCTACTAAATCATCCATTCAGACACTTATACACCCACTCATTCTTCAATACGCCTTTCCCTATATATATTAAACATATTTAAACTTTACAGAAACACACAGTCACTGGATGATGTCATCAGTGATGTCATTTGAGATGTCATCAGTGATGTCATCAGTGATGTCACTGACCATGTCATGAGTGATGTAATATGGGACGTCATCAGCAGTGCATTGCGGGGCGCGAGTTATAGTTAGCTGAACTAACTATAACGAGGGAATTTCACGGGTTTTGTACGAGTGCAATGTCCAACTAACTATAACTGTCCCTAAAACCTATGGTTTTTTCAGTGAATATATATATATATATATATATATATATATATATATATATATATATATACATATATACGTATATATATATACACATATATCAATCAATCAATCAGGCGTTTGTTAAGCGCGGCTACTCACCTGTAAGGGTCTCAAGGCGCTAGGGATAGGGGGGGTGCAGGTTCCAGTCCATCAAGGAGGGGGTCTGTCGAAGAGCCAGGTTTTGAGGTTTCTTGCGAAGATGGGGAGCGATGTTGTCTGTCTGAGGTGGAGCGGAAGGTCGTTCCAGGCTTTGGCCGCGAGGAAGGAGAAGGAGCGGCCTCCCGATCTGGTCTTTCTGGTGCAGGGGACCACGGCGTATGAGTGCTGGGCTGATCGTAGGGTCCTTTGGGGTGCGTGGAATTTGAGTGGGCTGTTCAGGTATGCTGGTCCGGTGTCGTGGAGGGCCTTGTGTGCGTGGGTGAGTATCTTGAAGGTAATTCTAGCCTCGTCGGGGAGCCAGTGGAGTGTGCGCAGGTGCTGCGAGATGTGGCAGTGTTTTGGTAGGTTGAGGACCAGTCTTGCGGCGGCATTCTGGATGTTCTGTTGCTTGCGGTGAGGTTTTTGTTTATTCCGGCGTAGAGTGCGTTGCCGTAGTCGAGTCTGCTGGTGACCAGGGCGTGAGTGACGGTCTTTCTGTGTTCGAGGGGGATCCATTTGAAGGTCTTACGAAGGAGGCGGAAGGTGTGGAAGCAGGAAGACGAGACGGAGTTGATCTGGTGGTCCATTTTGAGCTCGGAGTCCAGGATGATTCCCAGGTTGCATGCGTGGTCCGTGGGGGTTGGCGGGTTTCCGAGGGCGGGGGGCCACCAGGTGTCGCTCCAGGCGTCGGAATTTGGGCCAATGATGAGTACTTCTGTTTTGTTGGTGTTTAGTTGTAGGCAGCTGTTTTTCATCCATTTGGCGACGGCTTCCATGCCTTCTCGAAAGTTGTGTCTGACAGTGTTGGGTTCGTTGGATAGGGAGAGGATGAGTTGGGTGTCGTCTGCGTATGACACAATGTTGAGTCCGTAGGTTCTGACGATGGGGGCGAGTGGAGCCATGTAGACGTTGAAGAGCGTCGGGCTGAGGGAGGAGCCCTGGGGGACTCCGCAGGTGGTAGGTGTAGGGTCCAAGAGGAAAGGGGGGAGTCTGACCCGCTGCGTTCTGCTGGAGAGGAAGGAGCAGATCCAGTCGAGGGCCTTGTCCTGGATTCCTGCGTCGTGGCGTCTGCATATTAGGGTGCGGTGAGAGACTGTGTCGAACGCCGCTGAGAGGTCGAGGAGGATGAGGGCTACTGTTTCTCCTATGTCCAGTAGGGTGCGGATGTCGTCTGTTGCGGCGAGGAGGGCGGTTTCCGTACTGTGGTTTTTTCTGAAGCCGGATTGGGAGGAGTAGAGAATGTTGTGCTCTTCGATGAATGTGGCAAGTTGGCTGTTGATGGCTTTCTCAATGACTTTCACTGGGAACGGGAGCAGGGAGATGGGTCTGTAGTTTTTTAGGTCGGTGGGGTCCGCCGAGGGTTTCTTCAGGAGGTGGTTGACCTCTGCGTGTTTCCAGTCGTCGGGGAACGAGGCGGTCGCCAGGGAGCGGTTGATGGTGTGGCGGAGCATGGGTGCGATGGTGTCGGCGGCTCTGTTGAAGATGTGGTGGGGGCAGGGGTCCGTGGGTGCCCCTGAGTGGATTGACTTCATTGTCTTCAGTGTGTCTTCGGTGGTGAGGGCTGTCCAGTTGTCAATCGCTGGTCTCCGGGTGTCGGGGGTGGTTGGTGAGGGTTCAGTGTGTTGGTTGTCTTCGTCGAAGTTGTCGTAGATGCTCTTGATTTTGTGGTGGAAAAGGTGCTGAGTTTGTCGCAGAGGTCCTGTGAGGGAGGGATGTCAGTAGAATCGCAGGTGGGTTGGGCGAACTCCTTGATGATGTTGAAGAGTTCTTTGCTGTTGTGCGCGTGGGTGGAGATTCTGTCTCCAATCGCTTTTTACCTTGTTTCTCTGATGAGTTGGTGGTGGGCGTTGGTGGCGGCTCTGAAGTTGTTGTGGGCTTCTGTGGATTTGGTGTTCCTCCAGGCCTTTTCGAGGCAGCGGCAAGTGCACCTGGACTCTCAAAGTTCGGTGGTAAACCATCTGGCTTTCTTGGCGCGGGTATTGTTGTTTTTCTTGAGGGGGACTATGGTGTTGGCGCTGTCCGAGATCCATCTATGCAGGGTTCGGGCTGCGGTGTTGGGGTCGTCGTTTTCCGCGATGCTTGGGGTGGAATTGTTGAGTGAGGAGGTGAGCTGGTCATCTGTGATTTTGGTCCAGTTTCTTCGTGGGAGCAGGTGCTGGTGTCTGTGGATGGTGGGTGTTCTGAAGGTGAAGTGGACGCAACGATGGTCAGTCCATGGGAGTTCGGTGGTGTGGCTGAAGGTGATGGAGTTTCCTGTAGTGAAGAGGGGGTCGAGGGTGTGTCCTGCTGAGTGCGTAGGCTCGGTCACGATCTGGCGGAGTCCAATGTTGTGGAGGTTGTCCAGGAGGGATGTGGTGTTGGGGTCCAGTTGGTTGTCGAGGTGGAAGTTGAGGTCTCCCAGCAGGGTGTAGTTGGTGGATGCGATGGCCTGCAGGGAGATGATGTCCGTGATGGAGTTGGCGAAGGGTCCGTGGGGTCCAGGGGGTCAGTAGATGAGGGTTCCTCAGAGGGTGGCGGTGGGGCTGGCCAGTATCTTGAATTGAAGATGTTACATCAGGTCGGTGGGCTCGTCGGGGAGTGTGCTCAGGTGGAGGGTGGATTTGTGGACGATGGCGATTCCTCCACCCACGGGTGGGTGTGGCGGTCCTTCCTGGAGATCTTGTATCCTTGGGGGATGGCGATGGCGATGTCCGGTCCCGAGGTGGTGTTGGTCCAGGTTTCGGTGAAGAACGCTACGTCCGGGGTGGTGCTGTTGAGGAGGTCCCAGATTTCGGTGGCGTGTTTGTAGAGGGATCGGACGTTGAGGAGGATGCATTGCAGGGTTTTCGGTTCGGTTGTGTTCTTGTGGGCGGGTTGTGCTGGATCCGGGTTCTTGGCGGTGCTGCAGGTGTGCCGGCAGCGGTGACAGCTGAAGGGTCCGTGGGTGTCGGCTGGTGATGCTAGCTTGCAGTTGTTGTTGCGGCCTGGGTTGAGTGACAGAGGTCCACTGGACCACCAGAGATGAGGCGCAGGTGAACCTGCGGGTGGAGGAGGGCCTCGAACACTCAGACTAGAGAGTGCAGGGGTGGGGGAGGCCTCACTCAATGGTGGAGCTGCGAGGGTGAAAGAGCAATTTCACTGACAGAGAGACAAGAGTGGTCCATATATATATATATACTTATATATGTACATATATACGTATATATATATATATCTCCTCATAAAAAACCAAAGGTTACAGGGATGTTATGGTTAGGTTGATGTTTTACCCACACAAAACCATAGGAATTCAGCAGTTATAGGTATACTTATCTGAAGAAACTATAACCCGTGCCGTTAAGTAACTGTAAAAGACACACAATTGATGGACGGAATGCAGAACAAATCAAAACATTCACCCCCAGTCAAGAGATCTGGGTTAAATCCATCATTCTTTTGCTCACCATGCCACCCCAGTTTAGACCTGGCCATATGCAAATCAGTCTTGACCCTGTGCCTCATGGGAACAGTCCAGCCCGAACTGCCAAGCCAGGTCCTCCCTGGACCGGAAACAAGCATCCTAGGACCGGTTTCGGGGTTTCACCCCTCCTCAGCCAGGATAGCTTGATTCCAGTGGCAAAGTGAGCCCAGGACCCACGTCTGGGCATACCTGGCGCACTTAGGGCAAGAAAGCAAAAGACACACAATTGATGGACGGAATGTAGAACAAATCAAAACATTCACCCCCAGTCAAGAGATCTGGGTTAAATCCATCATTGACTGGGGGAGAATGTTTGCATTGTCAGCATTCCGTCCATCATTTGTTTGCTGTAACACTTTTCGCCCTAAGTGGGATGGGTATGCCCAGACGTGGGTCCCTTGCTCACTGTGCCACTGGATTCAAGCTAGCCTGGCTGAAGAAGGGTGACATACCCTGAAACCGGTCCCAGGATGCTTGTTTCCGGTCCAGGGAGGACCTGGCCTGCCAGTTCGGTCTGGAGTGTTCCCATGGGGCACAGGGTCGAGACTGATTTGCATATGGCTGGGTCCAAACTCGGGTGGCGTAGTGGGCAAAAGAATGATGGATTTAACCCAGGACTGGGGGAGAATGTTTGCATTGTCAGCATTCCGCCCATCATTTGTTTGCTGTAACACTTTTCGCCCTAAGTGGGATGGGTATGCCCAGACGTGGGTCCCTTGCTCACTGTGCCACTGGATTCAAGCTAGCCTGGCTGAAGAAGGGTGACATACCCTGAAACCGGTCCCAGGATGCTTGTTTCCGGTCCAGGGAGGACCTGGCCTGGCAGTTCGGTCTGGACTGTTCCCATGGGGCAAACGGTCAAGACTGATTTGCATATGGCTGGGTCCAAACTGGGGTGGCGTAGTGGGCAAAAGAACAATGGATTTAACCCAGATCTTTTGACTGGGGGAGAATGTTTGCATTGTCAGCATTCCGTCCATCATTTGTTTGCTGTTAAGTAACTGTAGGCTGCAAGTTATAGTTTCTTAACATAAGTATAACTATAACTGCTGAATTTCTACTGTTTTGTGTGGGTAAAATGTCAACCTAACTATAACATCCTCGTAAACTTTATTTTTTCCAGGAAAATATGTATTTTTTTCACTGAAAAACCCAAAGATTACATGGATGGTATAGTTTGGCTCAGATTATACACACACAAAACCATAGAAATTCGGCATTTATAGTTACCTGAGCTACCTATAACTTATGCCCCCGCAATGCACTGCTTATGACCTCACATATTACATCACTCATGACATGGTCAGTGTCATCACTGATGACATCTCAAATGATGACATCACTGATGACATCATCCACAGAACCACTCACACATTGACTCATACACCCACACAACCACTCATGCACCCACTCACACACCCATACAACCACTCACACACCCACTCATCAATAGAGCCACTCACACACTCACTCCCCCATACAGCCACTCACAGTCACTCATGTATCCATACACCTACTCACACAGCTCCTCACTCACCTATACAGTCACTCACACAGCCACTCACTCCTCATCTATACAGCTACTCACACACCCACTTATTCACCCATACAGTCACTCACACACCCACTCACCCACACAGCCTCCCAACAGAGCCACTCACTAATCCATACAACCACTCACAAACCCACTTACATACCCATTCACCCCCACTTATTTACCCATACAGTCACTGACACACCCATTCCTTCATCAATACAGCCTCTCAACAGAGCCACTCGCACATCTATACAAGCACTCACACATCCACTCACTCACCCATACAGACACTCATTCTCCAATACAGCCACTCACACACCCACTCAGGTAACCAAACACTCACTCAGTCACTCACTAGCGCAACAGCAAGACACCTCTGACAGAGCAGCCTTCAAGACCTCCCTCAACCTCTACCACCGCCTGCTGAGGGCAACAAAGACAGCCCTTGCTGCACGCATCAAAACCAGTGCCAACAATACCAAGGAACTTTTCAACATCGTTAAGGAATTTTCTAACTCGGCTGCGAGTGAAAACAACATCACACCCTCACAGGAGCTGTGTGACAACCTTGCCCACTTCTTCAACGACAAGATTGCAACCATACACAGAAACATCGAACCCTAACCCACACCTACGGACTTCCTCGACAGATATGTCACCAACATAACCGACTGAAAGCGCACACACCGACCACCTGGAACATCCCCTCCACCCAGGACATCACCTCCACCATGAAATCCATCTACTCGGGAGCTCCCACAGACCCATGTCCACACCACATCTTCAGCCTTGGAAACCAAAGGATTGGCCAGGAACTCACCACCCTACTCAACACCTCTATCACCACCACAACATTTCCCAATGCCTGGAAACACGCCGAAGTCAGCCACTACTCAAAAAACCCTCCACCGACCCCAGCAAATTCAAAAACTACCAGCCAATCTCCCTGCTCCCATCCCAAGCGAAGGTACTGGAGAAGATAACCAACAATCAACTCATGACACACCTGAAGCAGAACCAACTACTCAACGCCTCCCAATCTGGCTTCTGCAACAATCATAGCACCAACACCACCCTGATCGTACCCACCGATGACATCCGAACCTTCCTCGATGGAGAAGAAACACTAACGCACCCACTCACAGACCCACTGAGACACTCACTCATCCACTCACAGACCCAGTGAGACTCTTATGCAGCCACTCCCAGACCCACTCACACATCCCCTGACAGACCCAATCAGAAACCCACTCATAGAACCAATGAGACACTCATGCACTCACTCACACACACACTCTCAAAGGTTACAGTTAGGAAATAAAATGTAAAAAATCGTAGAAATTCACTTACAAAACCAAAGGTTACAGGGACGTTATAGTTAGGAAATAGGATAAAAAAACTTACACATTCACTGAAAAAAACGAAGGTTACCGGCGTTATAGTTAGGCTCAGATTTCACTCGTACATAAACATTGAAATTCAGCAGTTATAGTTACCTGAGCTAACTCTAACTTACGCGCCCGCAATGCACTGCTTATGACCTCACATATTACATCACTCATGACATGGTCAGTGATATCACTGATGACATCACTAATGACATCTCAAATGACGTCACTGATGACAACATCCAGTGATGGCCCATAGTGATTGCATTTGGAGTAGACCATTTGCAAGCATTTCTTTCACCACAGTTGGCCTGTGTGATGTAATGTCTATGGGGCCCACTCAGACGCTTCAGATGTGCACCCAACTGTAAATTCACCTTCCTGAAACTGTAATTTAATTCGGATTTTTGGGGGCAGATGTACGACTCTTTTTTGCGCTCGCAAACGGGCGATCGGCCCGTTTGCGACCGCAAAAAAGGGTCGTGGCATGTACAAACGCTATTTTGTGAGTCACTAACTCGCAAAATAGCGTTTGCGACTCTCGCTATTAGGAAGGGGAGTCCCTTCCTAATAGCGAGTCTCAATGCCATGTACTATTGTTTTGCAACCGCATTTGCGGCTGCAAAACACTCGCAGTTTACCACCTACTTTAAGTAGGTGGTAAACCACTCGCAAACAGGAAGGTGTCCCCAGGGGACCCCTTCCCCTTTGTGAGTGTGTGCGAAAATATTTTTTAAGAGCAGGCAGTGGTCCCCAAAAAAAACTGCTTTATTTAAAAAGCAGTCACAGTCATGGTGGTATGCTGACCCCAGCAGGCCACCATCCCTGGGAGTGCTAGCCATTCCCAATGGGGTCGCAAATTGTGCTTGCCTCATGAATATTGATGAGGCATGCAATTTGCGATCCCATTGGGAATCGCAAACCATGTCTGAGACACTGTTGTACATTCACTTTAGTGAGTCATAAATTACGAGTCGCAATTTGACGCAATTTGCGACTGGCTAAAATGAATGGTCGTACATCCGGCCCCTAGTGCCTAAGCAGTTTATGTGGTCCACCTAAGCTGTGTATGTTTGGGTAATCCATTGATACATGATTGGTGTTGGCTCATTCATTATTACCAATAAACCCTGAGGCATACAAATGCCTGATTTCAGATATTTTGGCACAATACCAGAATTTAAACCATTATGTATTAATGACGCAGGGTGTGAAGATTCGGGAAATTTTCGAAACTGAGAAATGGATCTGTTCCTTCGCATAATCTCTTGGACTTGTAGGGGAAAACTACACTGAGGTTTTGCCTAACAATGCCGTATTTTTTGCATTTTTAAATGTAGTTTCCCGTTTCGCATGAATTAACTCATTTGAAATCGACATCTCCATGCACGAAATATAGTGGAGCCAAGTATTTCACATCACTTACATACGTGATCAAATACATATGTCCTTCAAATGATTATTCATTCCATTAGAAAGACTTTATTTACATTAAACTAGTTTAGGAGGAAATTAGAAAAAAATGTACACGTCGTAAACAGTAGCGGCCATCTGAAAATCCTGCTCCCATTGTGTAGCCACGGGAATAGAGAAAGGAAAGTAATGAGGAGCCGGCTTCATTGGAATTTTGCTCCGATCTCTATCCGCTCCTTTTCAGTGCAAGAATGCTCATTATGCATGGACAGTTGAACATATTTAATTGGCATGTTGCCGTACCATTGAAGCCTGATATTAGCCCCGACACAATGGTCGCCCTTTGAATCAGACTTTCTGAATAGAAGTTCTACCAATTCTAATTTTAGGGAGCGGATCAGAAAGATGTGGATTGTGCGGGAGTGCGATCTCGGTGTGAGGGAACGATGGGAGCACGTCAGTCCCTTCTTTGCGGCAGAGACAATCGGCCATTTAATACGCCTTCTCCACACTGGAACAAAAGATTACTGAACATAAATTGATTGCGAGTACAATGGGTCCGATAATGCTTCGGCAGACAATCGGTCGAGATTAATTAAAGAAACCTGAGCAAAAAGGAAGCCACAAACAGTTATATGTATGATGTTGTGTTTATTGCGTTGGGTACAGAATCCATAATTTCCGACCCTATTTTCTGCTGCTCGTGTATCACCAAGGAAAGATTACATTGGTTATTGCGATGGACTCAAAATTAAACATCCATCGAGTTCTCTAAAATCCATCAGCCCTGGACTTATAGATTCACAGGCATCAAACGTGTTTAGGTATGGGTACAGACGTATTTTACTATTTGCCAAACCTCATGTCGTCAAAATATTAAAACATACAGAGAGGGTATTTGGGTAAAGACTTTGGTCTCTTTGGGCCAGCTCTCTTCAGCCAATGCTTCATTGAAGTGGCTTTTCCATTTGGGCCAACCCACAGGTGCATTACTCACTTTTACATTTTACACCAGTAATTTAAAAGAATTCTGTCTTCGTATGGCTGTTGCTCTTCCAAAGTGCAAGTTTGCGCAAGAGTCAGTTTTCTGTATGAGAAGGCACTGTAGAAGAACAGGGAACAAGCGTGGGTAGCTAATAACAAGCATTGACAAAGCCAATAAGTCGTGCCTTTACAAGAGATATTGGCTTTGCCAAAGAGTTTTAACCATGTTGTACACTAGCATGGCTGCTGGCTAAGAATTAGTGGGGTAAAGGAGAGTGGCGTGCCATGGTGTGGTGTGGAGTGTCAAAGAGTGGAGTGGCGTGGAGTGTCGTAGAGTGGAGTGTCGAAGTGTGGGGAGTTGTAGAGTGGAGTGTTGTGGAGTAGAGTGGGGTAGAGTGTTGTTGAGTAGAGTTGAGTGTTGTGTAGTGGTGTACAGTGGAGTACAGGAGAGTAGAGTAGAGGGCATAGAGTGGAGTAGAGTGTCATACAGTGGATTGGCATATAGTCTCGTAGAGTGGGGTGGCACAGAGTGGAGTGGAGTGGTGTAGAGTGGAGTAGTGTGTCGTAGAGTAAAGTGGAGTGGCATAGAGGGAGTTGCCTACGGTGGAGCAGAGTGCCACAGAGTGGAGCGACATAGAGTGGAGTGGACGGCCGTAGAGTGGAGTACAGTGTCGTTGAGTGGAGTGACATAGAGTGAAGTAGGGTTGCATAGAGTAGAGTGGAAGGTCATAGGGTGTTATGGAGTGGCGTAGAGTAGAGTTGAGTGGCGCAGAGTGGCATAGAGTATAGTAGAGTGGCATATAGTGGAGCAGGGTGGGGTAGAGTGGAGTAGAATGGCATAGAGGGGAGTAGAGTAGCATAAAGTGATGTAGAGTGGAGTGTCATGGAGTGGTGTAGTGTGTCGTGGATTGGAGTGGAGTGTCATAGAGTGGAGTGTTGTAGAGTGGCGTGTCATAGATTGAAGTGGCGTAGAGTGGAGGGGCATAACGTAGCGTGGAGTAACATGTCGTAGAGTGGGGTAAAGTGTTGTGGAGTAGAGTGGAGTGGTGTACAGTGGAGTGGAGGGACATAGAGAGGAGTAGAGTTTGTAGAGTGGAGGGGTGTAGAGTGGAGTGGCGTAGAGTGGAGTATCGTAGAGTGTTGTGTAGTGTCAGAGTGGAGTGCTTGAAACTGGCGTGGCATGGAGTAGAGCTGAGTAAAAAGTGTCAGAGTGGAGTAAAGTGTCAAAGAGTAGAGTAGAGTGGTGTAGAGTGTGGTGGAGTGCCATAGAGCAGAGTAGAATGGAGGGTCATAGAGCAGAGTGAAGTGTCGTAGAGTGTCAGAGTGGAGGGACATAGAGTGGACAGGTGTAAAGTGGAGTGGCACAGAGTGTCATAGAGTAGCATGGAGGGGCATAGAGTGGTGAGGCATAGAGTGGAGTAAAGTGTTGTAGAGTGGAGTGGCATAGCGTAGACTGGAGTAAAGTGTCATAGAGTGGAGGAAAGTTGTGTAGAGAGGCATAGAGTGGAGTAGAATCATAGAGTGGAGTAGAGAGGCCTATAGTTAAGTGGCGCAGAGTGGTGTAGAGTGTCATGCAGTGGAGTGGAGTGTTGTGGAGTGGAGTGTCAGAGTGGAGTGGCATTGAGTGGAGTGGGATAGAATGGAGTGTTGTTGCATGGAATGGAAAAGAGTGCAGTGGAGTGTCTTAGAGTGAAGTGGCGTAGATTGAAGTGGTGTGGCATAGAGTGGAGTAAAGTGTCATAGAGTAAAGTGTTGTAAAGAGGAGCAGACTGGTGTAGAGAGTGTAATGGAGGGGCATAGATTGGAGGAGCGTAGAGTATAGTGGAGTAAAATGTTGTAGAGTGGAGGGGCATAGAGTGGAGACTGTAGAGTGTTGTACAGTGGAGTGTTGTAGAGTTGCATAGAGTAGAGTGTTTGTAGAGTGAAGGGGCTTAGAATGCAGTAAAGTGGCATAGAGTGGTGTGGCATAGAGTTGAGTGTTGTGGAGTGCCGTAGAGTAGAGTAGAGTGGAGTGGCGTAGAGTGGAGAAAAGTGTCGTATAGCGGAGTAGAGTGGAGTGTTGTAGAGTGGCATGAAGTGTCGTAGAGTGTAAGGTTGTAGAGTGGAAGGGCGTAGAGTGGTGTGGAGTAAAGTGTCACAAAGTGGAATAAAGTGTCGTAGAGGGGTATAGAGTGGAGGGTCGTAGACTGGAGGGGTGTAAAGTGGAGGGGCGTTGAGTGGAGGCCCATAGAGTGTCATGAGTGTCATAGAGTGGAGGGGCGTATAGTGGAGTAAAGTGGTGTGGTGTAGAGCAGAGTAAAATGTCATAGAGTGGAGTAATGTGTTTAGCATGGAGAGGCATACAGTAGCAGAGTGTCATTCATACAGTGGAGTGTCATAGAGTGGAGTAGAGTCGTAGAGTGGAGTGGAGTGGAGTAAAGTGCCCTAGAGTTAAGTGGCATAGAGTGATATAGAGTGTCATAGACTGGTGTGGCGTAGAGTGGCATAGAGTAGATAGAGTGTTGTGGCCTAGAGTGGAGTAGAGAGTCATAGAGTGGAGTGGTCTAAAGAGGAGGGGCGTAGAATGGAGTAGGATAGAGTGGCATAGCATGGAGTAAAGTATTGTAGAGTGGGGTAAAGTGTAGTAGAGTGGAGCGCCGTGGAGTTGAGTGGCGTAGTGTAGAGTGGAGTAAAGTGTCATAGAGTGGAGTTGCATAGCGTAGAGTGTTGAAAAGTGGATTAAAGTGATTGAAGTGACATGGAGTCAAGTGGCATATAGTGTCATAAAGTGTCACAGAGTGGCGTAAAGTGGCATGTCATAGAGTGGTATCATGTAGAGTGGAGTGGCGTAGAGGGTTGTGGAGTAGAGTGTCGCAGAGGGGTGTGGAGTAGGGTGTAGTGGAGTAAAGTGTTGTGGAGTGTCATAGCTCAGAGTGGAGTGGCAGAGAGTGTAGTGGTATAGAGTAGACTAGACTAAAGTGGTGTAGAGTGGCGTGTCATTGAGTGGCGTGGAATGTCGTAAAGTGGAGGGGAGCAGAGTGGAGTGGAGTAAAGTGTTGTAAAGTGGAATCAAGTATCATAGAGGGGCATAGAGTGGAGGGGCATTAAGTGGATGGGCATTAAGTGGATGGGCGTAAAGTGGAAGGGCGTAGAATGGAGGTGCGTAGAGTGTCATGGAGTGCATAGTGTGGAGGGGGTAGAGTGGAGTGGAGCAAAGTGTCATACAGTGGAATAGTGTCGTAGAGGGGCAAAGATTGGAGTGGAGTGGAGGAGCGTAAAGTGGCATGGAGTGGCATAGTGTGGAGGGTCATAAAGTGGAGTAAAGTGATGTAGCATAGAGTGGAGTAAAGTGTTGTGTAGTGGAGTGGCATAGAGTGTCATACAGTAGAGTGTAGTAGAATGGAGTATCGTAGAGTGGAGAAGACTCAGAGTAGGGCGAAGAGTAGTAGAGTGCCCTAGAGTTAAATGGCATAGAATGGTGTAGAGTGTCGTAGAGTGGAGTGGCATAGAGTAGAGTAGAGTGCTGTAGACTGGAGTGGAGTAGAGTGTCATAGAGTGGAGTGACATAGAGCAGAGGGGCATAGAATGGAGATGCGTAGAGTGGAGTAAAGTGTCATAGAGTGGAGTAAAGTGTCACAGAGTGGAGTGGTGTAGCTTGGAGTGTCATGAGTGGAGTAAAGTAATGTGGAAAGGAGTGGCATAGAGTGCTGTAGAGTGGTATGTCTTAGAGTGTAGTGGCGTAGTGTGGAGTAACATAGAGTGCTGTAGAGTAGAGCATCATAGAGTAAAGTGTCATAGAGTGAAGTGGGATAGAGTTCAGTGTCATAGAGTGGAGTGTCATACAGTGGAATAGAGTGACAGAGTGGAGTAGAGGGTCGTAAAGTAGAGCGTCGTGGAGTAGAGTGGCGTAGGGTAGAGTACAGTAGAGTGGGATAGAGTGGAGGGTAGAGTGTCCTAGAGTGGAGTGGCATAAAGTGGAGGGGCGTAAAGTGGAGGGGCATAGAGTGCCTTGGAGAGGCGTAGAGTAGAGAGGTGTACAGAGGAGTAAAGTGGTGTAGCACAAAGTTGAGTAGAGTCATAATAGAATGGAAATGCGTAGAGTGGCATAGCGTAGAGTGGAGTAAAGTGTAGTGTCATGGAGTGGTGTACAGTGGAGAAAAGTGTCATAGAGTGGAGTTGAGTGGCGTAGCATGGAGTGTCGTAAAGTGGAGTAAATTGGTGTGGAGTGGCATAGAGTGGAATGGAGTGGCGTGTTGTAGAGTGGCATGTCATAGAGTGAAGTGGTGTAGAATGGAGTGGCATAGACTGGAGTGGTGTAGAGTGTCATAGAATGTCATGGAGTAAAGTGTCATAGAGTGGAGTGGGGTAGAGTGGAGTGTCGTAGAGTAGAATAAAGTGGCGTAGAGTAGAATAAAGTGGCGTAGAGTGGAGTAGAGTGTCATTGAGTGGAGCGTCGTAAAGTGGAGTAGGTTGGGGTAAAGTGGAGTACCGTAGAGTGGCATAGAGGGGAGTGTATAGTGTCCTAGAGTAGAGTGGCATTAAGTGGAGGGGCAAAAAGTGGTGATGCATAGTGTGCCATGGAGTGGCATACAGTAGAGGGGTGTAGAGAGGAGTAAAGTGGTGTAACGCAGAGCAGAGTAGTATTGTAGAGCGGAGTAACGTGTCTAGAGTTGAGTGACATACGGTAGCATAAAGTGTTATAGAGTAGAGTGTCAAAGAGTGGAACAGAGTTGTAGAGTGGAATGGCGAAGAGTGGAATAGAGTACCCTAGATTTAAGAGGCATAGAGTTGAGTAGAGTGTAATACAGTGGAGTGGCATGGAGTAGCATAGAGTAGAGTGGAGTAGAGTGCTGTAGATTGGAGTGGCGTAGAGTTTCATAGAGTGGAGTGACAAAGTGGAGGGGCGAAGAATGGAAATGCGTAGAGTGGTGTAGCGTAGAGTGAAGTAAAATGTTGTAGAGTGCAGTAAAGTGTCGTAGAGTGAAGTGCCGTGGAGTGGCATAGTGTAGAGTGGAGTAAAGTGTCAAGTGGCGTAGAGTGGCATAGAGTGGCTTGTAGTGGTGTGTTGTATGGTGGTGTGTCATAGAGTGAAGTGGCATGGATTGGCATAAATTGGAGTGGCATAGTGTGTCATAGAATGTCGTGGAGTAGAGTAGAGTGGAATACAGTACAATGGCATAGAGTGGGATGGTATAAAGTGGAGGGGCATAGAGGTGTGTAGAGTGGAAGGGCATAGAGAGGAGTAAAGTGGTGTGGCATAGAGTGTAGTAGTGCTGTAGAGTGGAGTAATGTGTCGTAGAGTGGAGTGGCATAGAGTGGAGTGCTGTAGGGTGGAGTAGAGTTGTAGAGTGAAGTGGCGCAGAATGGAATGGCACAGAGTGGAGTAGATTGACCTAGAGTTAAGTGGCATAGAGTGATGTAGAGTAGAGTGGTATAGAGTGGAGTGGCCTAGAGTTGCACAGAGTAGAGTGGAGTGATGTAGAGTGGAGTGGCGTAGCGTAGAGTGGAGTTCCGTAGCATGGAGTGTCATAGAGTGGAGTGAAGTGGCATGGAGTCGTATAGAGTGTCGCAGAGTGACGTGCAGTGGCCTGTCGTACAGGAGTGTGTCATAAGGTGGCGTTCCATAGAGTTGAGTGTCATAGAGTAGAGTTTCCTAGAGTGGAGTGTTGTAGAGTGGAGTGGTGTAAAGTGTCATGGCGTATAATTTTGTGGTGAAGAGTGTCATAGATTAGTGTCATTGAGTACAGTGTCATTGAGTAAATAGTCAGAGTGGAGAGGGATAGAGTGGAGTAAATTGTCGAATGCTGGGGCGTCGCTCCGCCTCAAATACCCGCCCTCCAGGATCCTCGCCTTTCGTTTGCCACTTTGTCCCACATCTCCAAACATCCTCCGCTATGTCGAAAAAATGTGACTTCTCCTGGAATCCTTGTCGGGCAGGGTATAAAAGCATATATCTGAGGCCCCTGACCCGTAGCTGTTTCTTCGCCTCTGGGAAAGATTTGCTTTGGGCATGCACTTTCTGTGTATAATCCAGGAAGATGGAGATCTTGTGATTCTCAAACAGGATATTATTGACTTCACGAGCCGCCTGAAGGCGGCAGTCCCTGTCCCTATAGTTCAGGATGTGCGCTATGATAGCGCGTGGTGACGGGCCCCCTGCCTCGGAGGGGCCACCAGAGCACGATGAGCCCTCTCGACTGCAAATTGCAGAGACGGATCTGTGGGTTTCAGAGCATTCTGAATCCATGTCTCTACGAACCTCTGTCTCGTCCCCCTCGGCACGCTCAGGGAAGCCCAGGAGGCAGACGTTTCTTCAGAATCTCCCTTCTGCGTCCTCGGCCCTCGCCTCCAGTGTCCCCGTTTTCGATGTAAGGGTGGCTGCCTTTTTCTTAAGAGTCGCCACTCAGGACTGGAGATCAGCGGTGGAGCCCTCTGCTGCTTTAACCTTGTCAGACACCTTTCGCAGGTTCGTACGCAGGAGGTTCACCTCTATGGAGACTGAATTGATCTTCCCCTAAGGCTGCCCTGGATAGCCACCGTAAGACCAGCCCGGGAGGGGGCTTGCCCTGTGTCACTGCGCGAACTCCCGTGGCGTGCTCGTTGAGTGGCGGGCGTGAGGGTGGCGTATTGTTCTATAGTGTTCCCCTGAGAGGTCGCAGGCAGTCTTCCCTTCCCCATGAAGAGAATGGATGAGGAGCACCCACTGCAGAGAAATCAGCAGGGCGCACCGCCGTGCACAGAGGTCGCAGACTTTACTCGATCTCTGTTGACAATAGGTGTGGGACCCCCACACAAAGTCCATGGACCAGATGAACCAGCATTACCCTGTCCGCTGTCCACACGGGGAGCCCGGCCACGCTCCCTCCACTTGCCGCCAGTGGAACGGGCCCGGGGGTCTCAAGATTCCGGCTTAGTAGTGAGGTGAGCGGGCCACCGCAGGCCGCCAAACAGCTCCCCAGACCCCAGCCACACGGCCCAGGCCAGCTTATGCGGTGCCCAGCTTCCCGCCCGCCTCCGGGTCCCTCCGATGACGTGTCGTCCCTCTGGTCGCCAAGGGGGGTCCCTGCTATCTGATCCGGCAAGGCCCGCCCCTGGGGACACCATATATCTATATATATATCTATATATCTATATATCTATATATCTATATATCTATCTATATATTTTCACCCTACCCATCTCTATCCAAATAACTGAATAACATATCCACCCCTCAAATTACTTCATATTTCACTATACTAATTTTCAACATTAATCCTTTATGGGTTCCGGAGTAGCGTGCTACTCGCCAGAAAAGCGCTTCAACACCCATCAGGGGTAACAGGTGCTATATGAATGCAAACCTTTCTTCCCCTTCTATCCCTCCGCTATCCTTCTCACTACAAATAACTGACTAATATCCACCACTCAAATTACTTTCATATTTCACTATACTAATTCACCACTAATCCTTTATGGGTTTCCGGAGTAGCGTGCTTCAACACCCCATCAGGGGTAACAAGCGCTATATAAATACAAACCTTTTTCCTCTTCTATCCTTCTGCTATCCTTCCGAATCCAAATAACTGACTAACCTATCCACCACTTAAAATTTACTTGCATGTTTCACTATACTAATTCAACACTAATCCTCTATGGGTCCCGGAGTAGCGTGCTAATCGCCGAAAAAAGCGCTTCGACGCCTCGTCAGGGGTAGTAAGTGCTATACAAATGCAATTACAATACAATACAATACAATAGAGTGGAGTGCCGCAGAGTGGAGTGTAGTGGCGTATTTTAGAGTAAAGTGTCATCGAGTGGAGTGGCGTAGGTTAGAGTGTCGTAGAGTGGAGTAAAGTGGCATAAAGTGACATAGCATGTCATAGAGCGGAGTGTTGTAGAATGGTGTGGTGTGGCATGTCGTAGAGTGGCATGTCATAGAGTGGCGTGTCGTAGAGAGGAGTTTTGTACAGTGTAGTTTTGTAAAGTTGAGTGTCGTAGAGTGGAGTGGCATAGTGTGGAGTGGCATAGAATGTTGTGGTGTAGAGTTTTGTAGCGTAGATTGTTGTAGAGTAGAGTTTCATGGAGTAAAGTGCCATAGAGTGGAGGGAGATAGAGTGTAGTGTCGGAGAGTGAAGTACCGTAGAGTGAAATAGAATGTCGTACAGTAAAGTGGTGTACAATGAAGTAGAGTGGCTTAGAGTGGAGTGTCATAGAGTGGGGTGGAGTAGAGTGGACTGCAGTAGAGTAGAGTGATGCAGATTGTCATGGAGTGGCATAGATTGTCGTAGAGTGGAGGGGCATAGAGTGGCATGGAGCAGATTAGAGTGGCGTAGGGTGGAGTTTGCATGGTGCGGTAGTGCACTGCTATTACGACTGAAATGACCATTATATTTGCACAGACATACAGTTTTACTGATAAAACTATACAGCACACAAACGAGAATGTGTGGAAATGGCATAATCTAGTATCTTGGTTTGTTTTGATCGTTTTAAAATATTTGTTTCCAGCACGCTTCATAATTACAAAAACGTGTTTCATTGGTGCTTTCCTAATTCTGATAGATTCTGAAATATTTGCACAATTTATTTCCAGACAATAAAAAAAATGTTGTGTAGTAAAAAAAAGGCTTTCTATTCACACCCCCAGATTATCAGATAAATCGTCTCACTTCGAAATCAGAGAAAGAAAAGTAAACACCAAGCTCCCTCACAAGACAGAGCCTGACATTTGGCCTCTGTCTTTGAATGCACAGCAAATGTGACAACATAAGAACAAAATTTAAAGGCCCGTTTACACAAAGCCAACACTTATGGAACAATACAGTAAACAGGCTATTCTCCATGGGAGGGACAAAGATACGCTGGACAGTCTAAAACAAATAAAGCCAGCAAATAGAAAGCAAGCAAATGTGAGTTATAAACCACAAAGGCAATTGTAAGCAATGGGTGGCATGCATTCTTAGGTCAGCTTTCAGAATGTCTGTTGCTGCACATCGCACAGTGCCTCCATCTAAAGTGCAAAAATCTGTCAGAATTTATTTGTGTACTGCAGCCAGCACAGCTCAGAAGCAGTAAGCAGTGGTTTTATCTTTCTCTCTGAGCTATGCTGTCTGCATCACTAACTCAAAGAAATTCCAAATTAAATGTATGCACTTTAGAAAATGCTTTTGCATAACAATGAGCACAGAGCTGTGCCCACTGTAAGCACAGATTCAGGATGCAGCCCCTGGTAGTGGTCATTGTTGGACTGGGACAGAAATTAGGCTCAAGCACCACAATAATAGTGGCCCCCATAAGTTATTCAGATAGCTAAAAAAAGGTGGTCCACGTCTTCAAATCGTGGCAGTTTTGAATTTGCAAAGACATGCTGAATAGGTGCTTTTCAAGTTATGGGAGACTGTAGGAGCTTGTGCTGCTGCATGCAATTTTGTGGTAATATCAGAGAAATGAACAGTAACAACTAGCCTATCAAACCATAAATTTGGACACAAACAGGCAGAAAAAAATTACCCATACACTCAGGGGCGTATTCACAAGGAGCTATCGCCGAATTAACGGCACTTTATCGCAGCCAAAGTCGTAATAAATTTACCTCCCCATTCACAAGCCGGTGTTAACAGCCCACAGCACCAGTTTACCCGCGATAGCAGCCTCAAAAAACATCGCCACAGAGGACCCCCGCAAATATCGCTAATGAGATGCAGAGTGGGCGTTCCCGTGACAAAAGCCGAGACAACAGCACACCTCAACATTCACAATGACCAGCCACATCTGCGATAAAAACACAAAACAGGCGATAAGGCGTGTTAGCACCAGGAAATCTACACCTGCTCTGACCTGGTGTAAAGTCGGACGGCAGCCAGCACCACAAAAGGGAGCACAGCCCAGGGCCACATCCCAAGGGCAACAGATGCCATGGAGCCACTCATCATGCAGCCCGGACACCCAAGAGGGCCACAACACCCACCCCCACCACCCCAGGACCCCATCCCACACCCGGAACACCCCCCCCCGGACCAACGCAGACGCAGCGCAGACAAAGACTGCGGAACCCCAGGAAACGTACCAGCTGCACAGACCCAACATCTGACAATGTCACCCTCCACTACAGGCTGAAAGGGACAACCAACCTACGCATCCTGACCATCATCGCCTAACAGGCCTACGGCAACAACGCAGTGGACAACCAACATCCCACCCCACACAAAGCTGATGGCGTGGCTGCACCTGTTGGCCCCTGGGACCCCCCATCCAACACCCGCCAGAGTCGGAGGAGTCTCACAGTCAGCCACATCCAAGTCCCCCACACCTGTCCTGGACATCACCATCACCCTGGTACCCCAGTCCCCATACGTACAACACAATGCGCAGGATCCGCTGGAGACCAAGCAAGGACCATACGCCATAGCAGGATGCACGCACGTGTTGGGGGAAATACACAGCACACATGTACTACCTGTGCCCCCTGGTGACACAGCACACAACCACCGCAACAGGAAGCACACGTCCCACACCAATGTGCAGGCAACAACAGAACACCGTGGAACACCCAACAATGTCGCCTTCAAATACACAGCCAGTGTGCATGATACCTTCATCCTCCGACAGTCCATCATCAACCAGCGTTCCCAGGATGGCAACAAGGGAAATGTACAGCCCCTTGGCAATATACAAATGAACACCCCACACACCTCAACACCACAACCATGCAACTCACAACTCTGGCAATGCACACGTCACAAAATCACATACAACAGGCACAACAATATGCCCACCCACCAGACACGACAGAACAACTTACAATGTCCACATGGGCAAGCCGTGAAAATGAGCCAGCAACGGCATGGCACCTCAGCCACATACTAGCCGAATGTGGGGAAAGGTGGCAACCAGGCATGTGTGAAGGATGCAGTAGAACCATGATTGGGAAAGTACACAATGCCAACAGTGCCGGAGATGTGCTGGACACCTCACAGTATGCAGAACACACCCATATCCATGGCGACATACACCGCTTGCGTATGGAGTGTAGTGGACAGTGGACACCACCATGTCACCCCAGCCAGTGGGGGACCTCGCGGAAATGTTGCCTGTTATGCCCCCCCCCTAAGCGTCAGCGGAGTGGGATGGCCCGGCGTACACCACGCCAGCGTAGGGGGTGTGAATAAAAACCAAGTAGGCCTGGGCGTGGTCCACTTCCGGAAAGACCCACGTCTCTGCTAGGGCGGCGCCTCCCACCTCGCCACGAGACCGACGCCATCCTCGTGAGCAGAGTTGCCTGAGATGCCGTGCGCCTGCTGGACCCCAGCACGCTGGTCCACGAACCCGTCAGGCCAGCCCCTGCGCAGCCAGGCCACACTGATCACCTTCCGACACCGGCGTGTGTCAAGGAGGGCCCACCACGTGCCGGCGCAAGCCACAAGCCTGAGGCCCGAGACCTTGGCAGCCACCTCAGACCATCACGGCCGCCACAACACCGGCCTGCTTTATTCCCTTTTCGTTGACGTACTCCACTGCCGCCCCTGGCCTACTCTTCGGACCAGTAGGTCCCACATGTGGAACTGTGTCTTGAGTCATGAATGGCAGTGACCCCATATCCCGGCCAGCGGCCACAGCACCAGACCCCCCCAGTTCAGTGAGGCATAGTTCCATATGGGCATCTTGCGACACGTGGTGCCACTAACCCTGTTCAACGCCAGCCTGCTACACGTGGTGCCACTAACCCTGTTCAACGCCAGCCTGCTACACATGGTGCCACTAACCATGTTCAACGCCAGCCTGCTACACGTGGTGCCACTAACCCTGTTCAACGCCAGCCTGCTACACGTGGTGTCACGAACCCTGTTCAACGCCAGCCTGCTACACGTGGTGCCACTAACCCTGTTCAACGCCAGCCTGCTACACGTGGTGCCACTGAACCTGAACAACGCAGGCCGGTGGGGCCATCCAACCTATGCCGGAGACACTCTGTGAATGGGCCATGCTGACCGCTGCCTCAGGCCTACACCCCAGTCAGGTAGGTCACACATTTGGAAATGAGTCTTGATTACACCATGGCAGTGAACATTAAATATGGCAGAGAACAATTCACAATACACCCTCCGATGTGGTGGCAACAAGTCTGTGCATAGCATCACAACCACACGTGTCTGTGTGCCTACGCGGACTCCTGCCCTCGGCCTAGGCTGCGCACGAGTGGGATCACAGATTTGGAACTGAACATCGGTAATTCAGGAGGAAGCATACATTTCTTCACACGCACGGAGGGGCGTAAGAGGATGACACGTTGCAGTCCGGAGGGAACAGGATCAGCGTCACGGAGGTGATTGAACACTACCGACAACTGCCACTGTGTCACTAACTCTGTGCCTCGCGAGCCAATGACCCGTGGCTGTGGGCCACTGCTGACCGCTGCCTCCGGCCTACACTGCGGTCCAGTAGGTCACAGAGCCTTGATTTGGCATTCTTGGAGTTCACATATGTGTACCGGCATCATCGCAGACTGCATGCCCTCACAGCACCTGTGCCACTAAGTGTGTTCCCCGACATTCATGGACACTCACTGGTCGTACATTGGTGGCGTTTGAGTCTATGGACTAGGGGCTAGTTTTCATCCTCATGTAGCTGATCCCGAATTGTTGGTGCAAACGAGGGTTGCGCTTTCCACTCCTCCATTTGCTGCTTCCAGATAACATCAAACCTTCTGCATCATGCCCTGGAGGACACCTTCCACTGTCCCCCGAAACCCTCCACAACATACACCTCGGACATTGATGGGGACCCGCTCAGGTCGCATGGCCCATCTGACTGCACCGCAAGTCACCGTCCCGTGGCTGGGTGCCTGTGCCGGCCGCAGTGCATCCGGGGCCACTAACTCTGTGCTGGTCAGGCCTGGGACCCCTTCTTCTGAGACATTGAATGGCCTCTGTAGCGATGGTCTTGGGGTCATCAACGCCATGTGTCTGTGGCCCTGCGCTGTCCGCCTCCTCCGGCCCCAACTGCGGGCCACCAGGGCCCACACATGGCATTGAGTCTTGACCGGCCCGGACGTCGCATCACCGCAGGAGGCACACGCCACCACCACAAGGACCACCTTCAACCGCCATCTGCCAGAGTCGAAAAGGTGGTCCTGACAGACCTAAGGATTTGCTCAGACCTGTCGTGGATGCCATCATCGGCCTGATACCCTGCTCAGCACTCCAGAGGCCAGTGACTCAGTGCACCGCAAGCCATTGTCCGTTACTGATTGTGTTTTGTGCTGTTGTGAGGTTGCGCAGCAATGTCACCTCATGCAGTGGGGAAGACCTGGGACTATGATGAGGAAGATGTGTCAAGTGTGCGGAAGGGAGAGGGCACAGACAATGGGAGAGCAGTAGGCAACAGCCCCAAGGCATAAATGCAGACTGGTGGTGGTAGTCAAGCTACACACCCGGATCTATTACTGGGTATTGCGCTGTGGACTGCGGACGCAACTGTCACCTCAGGCAGTGTGGGAGACCTGGGACGTTGATGAGGAAGTTGATGCAGGTGTAACACACCCCACTGCATCTGCATCAGGACTGACCCGAAGGGACACAATCCTAGCAATTTCTTCACATGAGCGCGCTCTTCTCTAGTGCCCCTACCTCAGTGCACTGCAACTCAAGGAATGTCCAGACTGAATATTGGGTGACTTCTGTCCTTACTCCGGATCCCTCCATGTTGCTCTGCATTTGACTCTGTTATGCTGGTGTTTTCTGTTTCCATTGCACTGGTGTCCACTGTTCAGGTTGTTGCCAGCACCAAGCACTCCGTGCGGGCTGGCTTATACTCACCCCACACACATCCAGCACAGGCGTCACTGTACATGTGGCCCTGCCAATAAAGGGGCCGGTCGCACGTGCCCGTAGCCAGTTCAACATGATATGTGCATGTGTCTCTGTGGAGGTGTGGGTCTACTTTGTGGGGTGTGGGGGGTCCCTGAAGGGTATTGGACACCCACGTATGTGTTCTAGTTCGCATTCCATGGGTTGGGCAACACCCTGACCTTTGGGCCACCTCCTTTTGGCGTTCTGCCACCTGGCATTGGGGTGCCATGTGTGGGTGGGTGAAGTGTTGTGAGGCAGCCGTGATTGCGGGTGCTTCATGCTGTGTGGTCTGTTGCAGGGGCTGGGTTCTCCTCTGAGTAGCTTGTCTGCCCTGGTCCTGGTGGTGGGTTGTGTGGGATGTCCATGGGCTGTTGCATGGCGTCGGTGTCTGGGCTATGGTGTTCGTCTCGGGCATCACTGATGGGTTGTCTGTTCTGACCTGCTGGAGGTGTTGTTTGTCCCTCTGCATTGTGAAGGGGAGGTGCATATTGGCATTGTGTTGGCGCCTTGTTCTTGTCGACATGCAGACTGTGTGACGATGTACATTGTGACTGTTTGGGCGGTGGTGGCTATTTGAGTTGGGACAGTGTACATTTGCCCTACATGGCTGATGTGGGGTTGTAGGGGTAGATGTGCATCTCACAGTTCCCTGCTCTGTCCGATGTCATTGTTCTGTTACTGTGCCTGGTTGGACCCAGTTGTGTCCCCTGTTCTGCAGTGTGGGTGTTGCACTTTGTGCCACATTGTCATGGTATGTGCTGTGATTGCTATGTGTGTGTGCTGCAGTGTGCCACTGGGATGGGGGACATGTCCCTGGGTAATTGTGGGTGTGCAGTGTGTTACACCTCATTGTGCATGTGTGGCATTGTGCCCATCACCCCCGTCCCCCCAGTCCCTGTTGGATCCTCACCCTGTTGTTGTTGTGTCAGGTCCTGTCAGGCTGTGTCCGTACTCCCTACTCCTTGCACTCTCTCCACACTGATGACTGTGGCCTGGGTTTCCTCCTGCTCCTCCTGTGGCGCTGGACTGCCACCTCCTGTCGCCGTTGCTGCCTTCCTGTTGGCAGCGGGTTTGTACCTGGTTTAGGTTGTCAGGTCCTGCCGGCGCCTCTTGGCCTCCTGGATTGGCCTCCTGGGCTCTGCGACTGCATTCCAGGTGGTCTGCTTGTGGGTCAGTTGCTGGTAGTGTTCTGTCGCCTCCGTGGCCTTGGTCTTGTTTTCCTGCGGTCTGCACCCCGTCTTCCTCTCCCTTTTCTCCTTGGCCTTCCCCGAGCCAGTTGTTCCTTGCTGGTGGTCTGTGGGGGTTGTGGGGTTCTGCGCTGGGTCAGGGTGCATCCATGTTGCTACGTGCTTTGGCTTGTTTCTGGTGTGTTGTGTCTGTGGTTTTTATGGTGCTATTTCCTGCCAGACGCGTGGGATTTGCAGGCCTGAGGCTACTTTTCGCTACTTTTTCTACCGCGATTGGCCTCATCGCATGATTTCTCGCGTTTCGCATTTTTTCGGCATGGTGTTGATTTTCACGCTGGCATTTCACGCGTTATCTGGTGACTATCGCATGGTACCGCCTTGTTGTGAATTCCACGTTGACACAGGGTTATTTTCCCGCGATGGGCTGCGATATTGAAAGTTGCGTTACGCTACTCTTGCGGTAGTTATCACACGTTCTTGTGAATATACCCCTCACTTGTCAGACCAGCCTGGCTGGCACTGCAAGATTGCCCTACATACCAGTCTGACCCTGGTAGTGGTGCCTATGAAGAAAACTAAATAAAAACATGCACAACTTGTGCAGAAACAACAGCACACTTAACACTAACATGATGTGTGGCTCTAACATTCATTGCCAACATCAGGTGTTGACATGCCTTCGATTTATTCAGTTGCCATGTCTTGGAATAAACTAACTAGTGTAGAACAATGCAGGCTGTGCAACATGTAACATAAATCAAGAAACCACAATTTTGGAATTTGTCCTATGCTAGGCAACACAAGAAATAACTTTTGAAACAGCTAATTTCCAGCAACAGCCGCAATCCTTGTCAGGGTGAACATGATTTATTTCCTTTATGTGAGAAATTGGGTTGTTGGTTAGGGGGAGGGGGTGAGCTCTTCTCCAGCAACAGCCGTAATCCTTATCAAGGTGAACCACAACAAGTCACCAAATGAACCTGTGCTTAACCCTCTGGTAGCTTGCTGCAAAAGCAGGCAGGCTTAACTTAGAGAAAATGTGTAAAACATTTATGCAGCACTTAAACAGTAATAAAGTGAAAACACAACACAAGAAAAATCCCATACCAATTTAGAAAAATAGTACATTTTCATAAGTTATTTGGTACTGAAACAACAAAAAATCAATCGGTAGAACAAGAGTTATGAATTTTTAAAGTTTAAAGTGAAAAGGAGCACCTAAAAGATCAAAGCATCAACCGTGGGCATCTAATCAAGTGAGACTGGGGCAAAGTGGAAAGTTATGGCCGACCGCGATGGAGCGCGGTTCAGGTACACAAAGTAGATTATGCCCTGTCTCCACATACCTTTAGACTTTGAGAATAATTTTTTAAGAAAAATGTTTAACAAGATAAACTTCAGTGCAGCAAGCAGCTGACAGTGTCTGGGGAGGGGGGGTCATTGTCAAAAGCCGCAGGATGAATTTGCAGTGAAGATTTCTACATTTGGACTTAGTCTTTTTTTGGAAGTCAAAAATCTCCAGCGGAACAAAGCTATAGGTTGTAGCTGACGAGGGCTCCACAAGGCCAGATACCCTTCTGGAGAGGAGCCACTGAGCAAGACTTGCTGGTGCAGAGAAGCAAGTAGTGGGAGTTACCATGAAGTCAGGACGTCTGGCGATGCACTTTGGGCAGATCAGCGAACAGGCAGGACCCAGTCTCCTTTCTGTTCTCAGAAAACATTTTTGCAGAAAGTTTTCAAAGTCCCAAGTTTGGGATTTTGGCTATCTGGGCACCTTAAACACCACTTCCAAGGGTCCAAGACTGGAGGGGCACCACAAGGAGGGTCAAGACTCACTCAGGCCGGGTCCAGGTGTGGATTCAAGATGGTTGGAGCCTTTTGTGTCCCTGAGGCTCTGATCAGGAGGCCAGCCAATTAGTCTTTGGAATCACTTAAGACGTCATAAGTTCAAGCAGAGAAGCAGGTCTCAAGCAGGTGGGGCGTCTTCTGAGGGTACAAGGCAGGCTTCAGGCAGCAGGGCAGTCCTCTTGGTGCAGCAGGGCAATCCTCTGAAGTACAAAGCAGGCTGCAGACAGCAAGGTAGTCCTCTGAGAGTCCTTCTGCAGGTCCAGGAGTGAACTGAAGAGTGGGTCTTAGGGTCAAAATTTTATAACTGGTGGCAGCTTTGAAGTGGAAGAAGCTTCTGGGGGTTTTCCCCCACAAAAGTGTCTGGAATCTTCTACCTCCATGCTCTGGTCCCAGGGTGTCTGGGGGCGCAATGGGCTAGTGTGAAGTTCTTAGTGTATGTGCTGAGGGAGTGTCTCTGAAGTACAGGTGGGGCTGTGTACAGCTCTGCCCCTCATCATGCTGGGATGGCCAATCCTGCCATCACCCAATCCTTCTATTGTGTGGCTGTCTGGGAGGAATACACAAAAACCAACTGCCAACTACATCTAGTCATGTTACCCAGGAACATGCTGCAGGCACCAGATGGTTAGGGCAAGAAAATGTCCACTTTCTAAAAGTGGCATTTTCAGAATTGTGATTTAAAATCTGACTTTACCATTAAAGAAGATTTTAAATTACAGTTCCTTAGACACCAAACATGCCATTTCTACCTGCTCCCAAACAAGCGTTATCACTTGTTAAATGTAATTTGGTAACCCAATGCTATCAAATTAGAGTGGTGCACTGTGTGTCTTTTAAGTTTTCAGTGCTACGGATCTTTCTCAGTAGCGCTGTCATAAATAAGCTGTGTAGCCCTCTCCCTTTGCTCTAAATGAGATTGCATCTTGTACTATATTCTCCACTACTGCAGTCATTGCATGAGTAAAAAAAGGAAACATGCTTGTGAATATGCCAGCACTGGGTTAAAAAACAAACATAAAATGGCCTAACACATGCAAGTGTTAGCCAATTAAATCCAGATCTATGAGTGAAAGAATGAATGAAAATATTTGTAAAGCAAACAGCTACTCCTGGGAATGTCCTGGCGCTAGAAGGACTAATGGAATTATAGACCCTGAACCATTTATACTGAGATAGGTGAAGACTGTTATGCTAGGGCGAACAGCGTGGTTTTCTAAAGCTTGCAAAACTGCAATTCATTCTTGGCATTTCGTTGAATGATTGAAAGCCAATTCAATGCTTGAGCAGCCAGGAACAAGAAGGATCCGCTGCCTTTTTTTAGTTAGTCTGATTTTAGGAATTACAACCAGAAGCACATCAGATGAGTGTTCTTATAGGACGGTAATGAATTAATCTACTGGACAAATATTGGAGACCCGTGTCACAGAAGACACGGTGAGCAAACCTTAAGGATTTAAACAGTATCCTTTTCCTATTTGGTAGCCAATGCATGGCCAAAATACGGTGAGAGATGAAGGTCTGGTAGGGGATTTCCAACAGGAAACATGGAGCCATGTTCTGTATCACCTGCAGCTGCATAATTAAACATCCCAGCAAACCCAAGTACAAGACACTGACATAGTCTAATCTTCAGGTGATAAAATCATGGACCACAATTATTCAGTAGTAAAGCGGTAAGAGAAAAAGTAATTTCTTGAGGGTCCATAGTACAAACCATGAACCAACTACGGCTGCTACCTGAGGCTGGAAAGAAAGCTGCTAGTCCCACTTTACTCCCACATTCCTGGCCATGGTAGCAGGTGGAGGAGGAGGCAAGGTCACTGGCCAAGATTTATCCCAATAAAAGGAAGGATAAGAACCAAATAGCAACCTTTGCACCTAGTGGGAGTTACATTGAAGATTACTGACACGCATTCAGTTCAGTACTGACCCGAGGCAGGTTTTAAAGGGCTCCTGCGCAGCTGAGGACCTGTTCTCAATTGAGAGGAACAGCTGTGTATCATTTGCGTAACAGAAACTGTTAACATCAAATGACTCCACCAAGGGTGCCTATGGGACCATATAGATGTTGAATAAGGTAGGGCTCAAGGTTAAGAGTATTAGTGGCAGATGAAAAAAATGCCATCCACACTGCCTGTCCTCGATGTTCTAAAAAGAGAATAAATTCCACTCAAGTGCCTGACACCCTGCTCCAATATTGCTAAGGATGGGATGAGACAGTATTGAATGTCGCAGAAAGATCTAATAAGATCAAGGTGGCATTTTCTCCTTGATTTAATGTCAGCTTGATGGAATCGACCACCTCCACAATTGGGAAGGATGCAGTAATCTGAATTGCTCAAGGTACTCAGCCAGTTGGATGTTATTCGATTTCTCTAACATCTTGGAGGCAGCAGGTAGAAGCACAATTGGTCTGAAATTGGACATCTGAGCATAATTTGCCATGGGTTTCTTTAAAAGAGAAATCACACAGATTTCAGCTTGCACAGTCCACAGAGATGTTAAAAAGTTGGTTAAAAACTGGATTGACAACCTTAGCGGCCACTGTCAGGATTGAAGGAGAACAAGGATCTACTGGGGACCCTGACTTGCAGCCCAAGGTGGCCTTTTCAGACTCCTCTAGGAAAGGGCATTGAACTGTGAGAGTACACATACCCCTGACAAGAATGGACTAACCAAAATGGGCTCCAATACATAATTTCTAGTACAGTTTGCAGATTGAACTGAATGTTTTGAACTTAGCGAACACCCAGTACCTAGAGGCATACATGCCTCCTCCATCTCTTTTAGATTTCTTCCCACGGTTGTGACATCATTTTCTTTGAAAAATGCATTATGAATTCTTCTCCTTTTTTAAAAAGATGCATGTACCCTGCATATGTTAGTGACGCAGTGCATGCCACTAACATTCTACTTATGAAGTGAACACCTTATTTTCAGTGTCATCCACGTGTAGGGAAAACCACAAACATTCGAACTCTCCTAATTAAAATACTGGTGATCTCACTCATCCATTTTCACTTCCAGAAGTGTGTGATAAGTCACTTAGCTGTTCGTGTACTTTCATATATGCACACATTAACAATAAACACAACCATGACAGCCCAAACTGTACTCCACCCCCTCACACAGCAGGTGGTGAACTCCTTCCCACCCAATAACAAACATTACATAACAAACCATTTTCCCATCTCCATCTTATGAGAAAGAATGGGATGGATGGTTACCATGTTCAGGGTTCCCTGCCAGCTGCATCAGCACAGTATCTGCTTCTTGCCATTCTAGAATTTCCCATGTTTGTTCTTCAATTGGTTTCTAGTGATACCTTTCCCTAGGGGAGGTGCATATTACGCTATCAACGGTCACATGCATTTACAGTGGGAGAATGTCATGGTCCATCTATCATTGATCCAATTCAGAGTCTCGAGCAGAGGACTCCTCTTCAGAGTCCATATTCTGTAGTGGTGATCAACATTCCCTTTGCAATTCCAGTGCAGGATTGCTACCTCCTTTTCCCCTCTGCATCCATTCTGAGTCAACTTCTTAGTAGGTCTGTCAGCAACAGCACCTATTCCTCTTTCTACCTTTCCGTGGTGCTCTTTACACCGATGGATTACAACCATACCTTGATCCCCATTTCTCACCGCAGTCCCAGGCCTCCTTAGAATTAATGAAGTGTGCCTGGTCACCAGTCGCTGTATTTAACTTTGCAGGAAATAGAAACATAGGTTGGATACCAAAGTGTCTATGATTTCTCTTCACCTCCATAAAGGAAAGATGTTAGTACTGCAATGCAATACTACAGTCTGGGAAAATTAGAACTTTGTGATTCTCCACTGAAAAAGAACACTTCCCTTTCATCCTCAGTGGATTTGATCCCTATTGTGAAAATTGAGTAAATTAGGCTACCACTGATCTTTGGGCAGCTGCAGGCTGCAGATGCTGGGCTGACACCCTGACTCAACAGAAAAGGAGTTGGACAGACCTTGTGAGACCACCTTCTGCATCAGCCAATGTTCTAAGTACAATACAATATCATGCCCTTCAATTTTCTATAGAGGAGCACTACTATGAATATTACTCTTCCAAGTTCCTGGCTCTGTACTCCACAAATCTCACTCTGCCCATACATCACTTATTTCTAGAGGTCTTCCATAGTGGGCTGAAGGTTTCGTAGGATGTCTTCTGTTTTCTTGACCATTTGTTACATTTTCTTCTAACTGTTCTTCTGTAGACTTAAATCTAAAATCACAGTTTTACTGTTTGCTTTCTAATGCCTTTTAAATATATTTTTTGGCACAATTAAACAAACTCCATAAACTGGAACAGCGCCAGTGCATATAACTATCCACACATTCGCTTTGAAGAGTCAACCATATGCTTTGAACTAGTATTACATTGAGCACCGTTTTTGCAACTTAAGAAACAATACCCCACAAATCTCACTATCCCAACCCCATCCAGCAGCCAAATAGCACCCTATCAGTGTCCAAGCAGTCTCTGTAGAAGCCCTTCCAAAACGAAAGTACTGGGAAGAACCACAATTAACATAGTACATAAAAGATTTACAAAGATTATATGTTCCTAGTTAGGGTCATGCAGAGTATTTTCTCAAAAGGGTAAACTACTATGAAATTAGTCATTGGGGAATACATGGAGGGATATAATCGTTTTTGCTATGAGTCCTAAATTCTTCCATGAGGAGATGCCAGGACTGTGCTATAAAATGCCTCTGCATCCTGCACCTTCCTCCCCGTGTAGAAATGTACTTTCAGATTGAAGTTGGGGAGAAGAACTGTGCTCCGTGTGTCAACTGAAGGGGAAGCGAGTTCTTCCAGTGAATCTTGATGTTTCCTTTAGTCAATAGCAAGGCAAGATCCACAATTTAGTGGAGGCTTTTTCGAATTTGAGGCGTGAAAACAAGCATAGCAAAACAACCTCCACGGAATTTGCTAATGGACGACCTGTTAAGTGAGTAAGTATTTCTACAATCCTAGCCCAATAGGAGGAAAGGTTGCCACCAGACCAAAGCATATGCAGTAAGCCAGTGTCTGGCGATTGACATCAGGGGCACTTCAAATCTACTCCAGTGTACATTTATTTAATATGTTTGGGTGTCAGATATGCCCTGTTCAGACATTACATTTGGATATGTTTAAACTGGGTGTTACATGACACCTTATGTGTATACTCCAATATTTTATGCTATTTGGCATCATGAAGTGGCCTTGCTAAGTACGACTCCCAAGACTCCTGAAGGGACATTCTGAAATTATCCCAGTGGCAAAGATAGGCTCTGTAGACCCATTTGATAAATTTACTACCATTGCCCACAGTGTACAACATCTGACATACCTCATGTGTGGTATGCTCCAATAATTGAGTTTGCAATTGATCTAAGAGTACGTTTGACATGTTTGTAACTCAGTGAGAAATTGACCAGGGTGGACATTATAGTGCATCATAAGCATGGGGAAATCTAGTAATTCACCATTAATAAATAATACTCCCAAAGTGGACAGACCCAAGTCAGTCCAAGAACTAATCTAACGGACTGAATCCATCCTATCTGGGGTGGGGGGAGACCAACCAGCGGGTCACACGGGCATAGGGAGGAGCTAGCCTCGTAATCGCTCGAGTTCAGTTAAGACACAATAAGGCTGTTCGAAGCCGTCTGGGTGAGTCCGTGGGCTAAGAGGGGAACATTAAGGAGTGAAGTGAGCCATCTCTATAATTAGAGACACTGAACCCTGTTTCAGGTAAAGAACAACCCACCAACCATCGAGACACCCACCACAACTGAGCGGCTAAATAATATTGCTCAAAATCAGGGCGGCTTATTCCCTCAGCCTCTAGAAGCAATTTATGGGTAGATAAAGCCACTTGATGGCATCCTGCAGCCCAGATTTAGCCATGCAGCAGCTTGTTGAAATCTTTGAATAAGGAAGGGTCTTTGAGTAATGGAAGGGTAGTCGAGATCTTTGAAAAAGGAAAGGATCTTTGAGCAATGGAAGGGTAGTAAAAAAAATATAATAAACGAGGGAGTACCACCATTTTAATCAGGGTGATCAACCCATAACTGCCAAGAGAAGAGAGGACCAGAATGTAATTTGTCCACGGAACTCTTGAACTGCTCTACCCAAGTTATTGTCCCGTAGCTCCTCAGCAGAATGGTAAACATTAATCCTCGGGTCTCTAAACCACATGGATTCATGCAATAATCTAGGATCCAATGTATGTGGGAAGGGAGATTATATCCTGATTGTAGGAGAAAAATACATGACCTGGTCCAATTCACAAGGATGCCAGAGAGCGCAGCAAAATCTTGCAAAAGTCCGAAGAAATGGGAGAAAAGTCTGGGGGCCCTGGCGTACATATCGAGGCAGATAACGAATAAATACAGGACAAAGAAAGGGTGGGGGGATGAGATCAATGCTTTATGTTTATGTCTACTAGGAAACGCCAAGTTGAAAACATGTAACTTGTACTGTTCTTCAATGAATACGTAAATGAATTGTTGAATACTGAGCATGTTAATAAAAAGAATTCTAAAAAAAAAAATCTTGCAAAAGTTGCATGATTGAGGAAAGGTCCATCCCCGTGTCTTTTACATACAGCAAGAAATCACCTGTATGTAACAACACTGCATGTATTCTGTCATGAATTGGTGGCCCCCAATATGCTCTAAGAAGCTGCAACTGAGCAGTGAAGGGTTTCATGGCCATAATGAATAGTAATCCCAAAGCAAGAATAGTTCTGGCTAAAGACAGCTGCACAGGTACTAGTTCTACAAGGTAATAGTGGTCTGCACTCACCCTCTAATGGGCAAACAATTCCAAAACCATAAATGCATTAACACAGAAAAAACACACAAAAGGGAATGCCTCAAGAGTCCAACAATTATATTGTAGAGTTAATTTCCTTTGTTTCTTCACTCCAATTCTTAAGGTCAGTGACGGTGGTGGAGTGTTGTATTATCCGGGCTGAGCTTACAGAACACAATGGGGTGTGGATATTAAGCTATGATATTTATATATGGTCACCTGGTATTTCCCTACAACAATATAGGAGCAATACGAGTGTTCCAAGAATTTCAGGGAGAACTGATCCATTTTACACTGAAATCCTCTCGGAGGACGAAACGCATTGGCCGGGCTGTTTCTTTGATGTATTGAAGAACAATAAAGAGAATTGTCTTGAGACTTCATACCATGGCTCCCATGTTATTTTGATATTGGAGAAGAGTACATTGATATTGTCACCAGGGGACCTTCTCCGTAGTGAACCCATTGTCTGGACGCCATACCTTTGGGTACTATTCAATGCTATACTCCAAGGTATGGAGATCCCTCCTAGCTGGGCTGGAGCGGAAATAATCTCCACCTATAAAAAGGGCTCACCGCTGTTGCCAACAAATTACAGGCCAATTAGCCTTATAGACATCACACAAAAAATCTTCGCACGCGTGTTGTTGCTCCGGCTGCAGAGCTGGATGGAGGAGCATAAGATACTTACTCCCCTTCAGGCAGGGTTCAGGGAAAAATTGTCCACATTGGACCAAATCCTCTGGCTACAAATATTACACTGGAAGACCGTGTGTCTGGAGGGTGGCAGCCTCTACTTAATATTTGTAGACCTGAGGTCCGCGTTTGATTTGGTCCCCAGAGAGAAGTTGTGGGCAGTCCTGCATGAGTTGGGGGTTCCGCCTTACTTGTGCCAAGCTATAAAGCGTTTGCACGAGGGAAACTACGCCCAAATCAGACATGGGAAGGAGGGGTGCCTTACCGCCCCCATTCCCGTAAACAGAGGTGTCCGACAGGGATGCGTACTCACCCCGACCCTATTTAGCCTATACATAAATGGGTTAGTAGATTATCTGCTCAGCGAGAAAGATTTGGACATCCCTAAACTGGCAACACGCAAAATTCCAGCTATGATGTTTGCTGACGATACTCTACTAGTATCTAAATCACCCATGGGGATACAGAGGGTATTAAATAGGTTCGACGCATTTTGTAGGGAAAGAGGGCTTGAAAGCAACCTCCAAAAACCAAATTCATGGTGTTCAATTCCCCAAAAGCACCCGACCAAATCCATCTTTATATGGCAAACCCCTTGAAAGAGTATCCTCTTTCGACTATCTAGGCATTACAATTACAGATTCTATGGACTGGGGGGCTCAAATTAAAAAATCATCCCTTAAGCTCTCACAATCATCTGGAGGACTAATGAAGGTTTTTCGAAAATCAAGTTATAAACCTGTGAGTCCAGCCATAGAAATCTACAAGGTCCAAGCTAGGGAGGGGCACTGTATGGGGCAGAACTGTGGGGACACCGTAGCTCTGAGAGTCTTACACAGACAGAAAACATCTTTCTCAGGCAACTGTTTAGTCTCCCACAGAGTACCCCACTCACGCTGCTACGTCTGGACCTGGGGGTAAGGCCCATAGCGGATGAATCTAATCTTAGACCCCTCCTATTCTGGCGACGTCTGTGGGTTACCCCCGAACTTGTAGCATACAGAGATGAATTAAGAGAGGTGCTGAGCCTACTAGGGGCGGGCAAATTACCTTGGCTTTCCTATGTCCGTCATATGTTAACAAGCTTGGGACGGGGCAATCTTTGGGATGACCCGGAGGTTGCCTGTGCCTCAATCTCTAGGAAAATGCTGAGGGATTCCTATGGGGAATTTAAATTGGCCCAGCTTCAATCAAACCCCTTAGCAGGTAAACTGACTGTAACCTTCCTAGAGTTCAAGGATAGGTATAGCTTAGAGCCGGCCCTAAATGACATCAAGCCAGCAACCGCAAGAAAGCTCTTTTTGCAGTTTAGATACGGGGTCTTGCCTCTCCGCTCCTTTACAAACAACTGGGGCGGCTCACAAACTTTGGGGTGTCCGGCATGTGATTGCCCAATAGAATCTGACCTTCATGTATTTTTTAGCTGTCCCGGATACCACAAAGTGAGAAAACGGTGGCTGGCCCAGATTTGCAGAAACCTAGGGACCAGACGCTGTTGCGAGGCTTTCAGGATATTTAAATACGATACCAGCCTCCCGATAGTTTATTCGGTAGCAGGTTTTCTATTCTCCATGTGGTGCACTCGTAGGGCGCTCTTAAAAACAAAACAATAGCAATAAATGAGGGCCTCAGCCATGCACAAATGTAATGAGGAATTTTATTGGGCCACTAATTTTTATTGTTTATCTGAGATCACCTGCTTTGATACATCTGTCTCTAATCTCGTAATGTTACATATGTACTTTGTATCGTCAGAACTGTTACCAGTTATGATCAATCAATTGTTTTAAATGATCAGGCTCTCCCATGCGTGGAACTAGTCGAACAGACTATACCATATATCTGTGATAGGCCATATTTGTGTAGGTTTTATCTAAACTGTGCTTATTTTATGTAGCCATTCTTGCTCTATCTTTTTTAGCTTTCTTTTTTTTAAATTGTAATCGATTTTAAAAGGAAATGAATTGTATGTAATTTTAGTTGTACTTTTAAGGTCTAATTGACCGAAATAAAGTTATTACTGACTGACTGATATTGTCACCATTGAACTATGTGTACTTTGTGAAAGGAGGAAAGAAGAAACAAAGAGAACAAACTCTACAATATAATTGTTGGGCTCTTGAGGCACTCCCTTTTGCGTGTTTTTTCATAATGAACAGTAACGGCAATCCTAATGGGTGCCTATGACAATGACCCAATAGATACATTGCCCAGTTTTTATTCGAGCCATCGGGTTCGCACAGAGAATATACACCCATTTGCGTCAGTATGAACATACCCCAAACCACGTTAGAACTCTATGGATTTATACCAGTGAAGGGAATAAAAAGCATTTTCGAGGTCAAGAGCAATACACGTTGTGTTGGAAACAATTCAGAGGCATTGCACTTAACATTCATTAGGCTATAAAGGTAGAGGGAAGTGTTAAGACCTGGGACAAAATCGAATTGATCGTTATGCATCATTTGCGGGAGTGCAGAAAACAGATGGCAAGCTAGGATTTTGGATAGGATTTTATAATCCACATTCAGGATTGATAATGGGCAGTAAGAAGTCATATCTGTAGGGTCCTTCTGAGGTTTAAGCATAGCAGAGATAATGACCTCATTCAAAGAAGAAGGGCAGGAACCCACCTCAAGGACGCGTCATAAAGTGCAACCAATCTGGGAGCCTTGTTAGGAAAAAATCAAGTAAAACTCAGCTGGAATCCCATCCAAACTTGGCATCCTGCCACGAGGAGGGTTCTGCAGGACTGCATTAACTTACTACTATGAGAGGGGTAAATCCAGAGCCGGCCTAGCTTCAGTGGTGAGGAAAGATAGCGGGATTTCAGCAAAAAAGTCATGGATGCAGCATCAGAGTCAACCACCGGTGTTCATTACAAAGTATTATAATAAACAAAAAAGCATTATTGATTTCAGACTCGGTGGCAGCCAATCAATCAATGAATTTGTAGAGCCACCTTATCAAGATTTGTAGGAATAAGTTGGTCATAACTGAGAGTAGAAGATTCAAGCAGCAGAACGTCTCTGGTGAGAGTCGGACTATTACCCACAGTGGTTTTGATACACAGGACAATTGTGATCATTTTAAACATTTGCCTACCCCTTAGTGGGGAAGAAGAGGTCCTGCTATTATCTTGAAAAAATGTGTCTATGTGATCCTGAAATGTTTGACGGAACACAACATCTTCCAACATGTTTAGTTGTAGCCATCATGTTGGAATAGGAATAGGAACCCTACCCCAAGTCAGAATAATACACAGAGGGATGTAGTCGGAAAATTATTTTGAGTAGTATGAAATAGTGGAGACATTGGTATAAAGATCTTGTGTGCAAACAAACCTATCCAATTGGAAATACATAGTATGTACAGGGGAATAATACAGCTATTTGTGATGAGACGGGTAACATATACGCCAGGTGTCACCCAAAGTCCAGTAATCCAACCATTGTAAAAATCTTTGGGCTGGAACCTGAGGGAGGTGGGGAATTTACCACCCTGATATTCCAGGTGACTAATTTATATGAGGTAGGAAATGAAACGGGAAGGACATGTTAAAGGTTAGCTTTGAGGTAGTCTCCAGTGTAGGAAGGACTAGTGCTCGGAATAAGCAATAAGCAAAAAGACAGCAAATATTGGTGTAAGAAAATGCCTCTTTCTGCATGATCACCCCCAAAGCATTGGACTGATGCTGCTGTTTTTTCGACTCTGAGAGTGCAATGAGGCACGCTAACCAGACCACAGTGCCAGTGTTCTAACCCCTTACAAAATGTATGTTGAATTGGCAACCCCAATTGGCATAAGCTGACTTGCTTATAAGTCCCTAGTATATGGTACCAAGGGTACCCACACCATCTAATGCAGAGGGTCCCCCATGGCTGCAGCACTGGTTGAGCCACCCTGTGTGTGACAAGGTACAAAATGGCTCCCAGCCTGCAACTGCAGCCTGGAAGAACAGTTTTAAACTGTTAGTTCGACTTTGCCATTCAAACTAATGGCAAGGTCCCCACTTCCCTTAACAATATATGCAATTCTCCCCTAAGGAAGGCCCATGGAGCCCCAAGGCAGGGAGCTGTATATAATTAGGTAGGGCATATACTTTTTATGTGTCCTGGCAGCAAAACTTCCAAATTGTCATTTTTGCTGTGGATAAGTTATTAGCCCCATTGGCTAACACAAGGTTGTCGGCTACTTCTCAGCCCAGCTAACTTCTATATGGGACTACTAAAATAAGTACTTCAAGGTTTCAAATTATTCGTGGATTTTACCTGACTTGTTGCCACTCTGTTACCCAGTTTGTCTAGTGGCCTTGCACAGTTGCTGACCACCAGACATCCTTCTGCCCTTATAGGGAGTAGTGTGAATGACTCCCAGGCTCAGGAACAATAGAAGCCTGCTACAGGGAGAGTTGTTACCTCCCTCCTGCAGGAAACCCCTCAGGGTGCTGGCCCAAAATGCAAGCTTCAAAGGCGAAGTCGCCTTTGGTTGGGCAAATGGTGATCACACTCCTGAAGGGTTGCCCTTTTTTTCATGTCGACAGGCTGGTGGCGAGAACACAGAGGGGAGACCATTGCCCAAACCGGTTTTCCAATGGGTGTGTAGCTGATAGGCAGCCACACCTCTAGGGTGGGCTACCAAGCTCCTAACATCCAGAGAAGGGTTCAGACATCTTGGGAGTGGGCAGAATAGTGCACTTTGGTATTGCTAGATGCCACACATAGCCCGAAGTCGTCACAGGGTCGGAGGGATCCCCATAGCCGATTGGCTAGTGGTTGTATCAGGCCCCCAGGGCACTTTCTGGGCATAAATATGGCACACATGGCACCCTGAACCTCAGATCACGATCGAACTGGAGAAAGGATTGAAGGAGGACTACCCTGCTGACCTGGCAAGAGAGGTTGCACCGTCTGCTGGACTGCACCTGCCGCAACTTGGGTTAGCAAAGAGAGGACTGTGCCTATGACTCCTGGCTCATGGAAAAGTTGCTTCCGAGCCCCAAGCACTGAAGTGACACCAAGGGTCAGTCGCCTGATCCCATAGAACCAGCACCAAGGCCATCAAAGCTGAAGAAGCCCATTCCTGCAAGTCAGAAGCCACTTTCTGTGAATCACTACTGACTGACGCTGGGCACCCCAAGAGACCAATCCTTGATGCCAAAAGTTGCACTCAAGTCTGCTCGACCTGGGAGTGTCATCTTAGTCCAAATCGGTCACCAAAAAGGAACACCAGCCTTCACCAAAAGATACCGCTGGACCTGCTGTGTATGGAGATTGGTAGCCCAGCCGCAGCTGGCTTTCTACTGGCTCAAAGAGGACTTTGCTGGACATTGACCCCTGTGGTCAAAGTTGCTTCACCTTACCTGTGGACCGGGGAATAACTGCAAGGACACCCCAGTCGACGCACCGCACCCAGAGCATCTTTCAAAATCTTCAACATCCTCCATCCCCAGCATCAGGACCACTCCATTGAAGTCTATGGCAGTCTTGATGTAAAGTGTAGAACAGGACTTCAGACTGCTTTGATGAGCAGGTAACTGTCCAAATACTCCTTAGTGGCACCCTGATCTTCTCCCTGTCGGATGCGGTTGCCCTACTCAGGCCGGAGTAGCCAAACACAATTCTTTCAAACTATTCAAGAGTTTCTAAACTTTACGATTACCAGTTCTTGTGCTTTGGCCACAAAAAATGAGATTTATGTTTTACTTAAAAATGTATATCTTCAGAACCCTCTGGTGGATTTTGCTCATCTTGGTGTCTAAAAATTGATAAAATATCATTTAATTTTATAAATTGGTGTAGGATTTTTTTCAGTCTTGTGTGACTTTCTTATTTTGTTGTTTGGTGCTTCTAAATGCTTTACACTGGTTCCTTTGTTTAAGCCTTAGTGCTTAAAGCCACATCTACCCAGGGTTGAGCTAACAGTTTTACAAAGAAGCCTGACTGGACCCAAGACAGTTTTGCGAGTGTATTACACAGTCAGGTCGCACAACCATACATACAATACGGTTGTATGACATTACGACGCGTGGTTTAACCACGCATGTTTTTACATCGCAGTTTTGTCCACGCATACCATTACCACACTTTTACATTTACTTACATTAACAATACACTTACCACACAAACGACTAGCACGTACACTTTTACCACGCATACCATTACTTTGGATTTTATTATCGGAGTTTCACTCACAGAGTAATGCTGCCACCTACTGATGAACTAAATAGATATATACCTGTTTACCTATTCTAGTAAATAAACTCCACACAAAATACTTACCAAATACTCAACTTCTATCTTATAAATTCTGCAGTCCTCAGATACTGCTTAGCTCATCCCAAAAACACCCGAATATTATAATATGCGCTGACATTTCCACATTGCACAGGAACATTTTAGTAATGTTGTTGATTGTCAAATAGGTTTGTGTTTTAAAACAAACATTTTCGAGCAGACGATCTTAAAATAAAATGAGTATACTAATAAAATGTAGCCTACATACACAAATGACAGAAATAGTAATTCTCACTTCCTGTCGGTTTGCAAGGTGAAAGAAAACATGGCATATCGTAGATGAAATGGTACATATAACTTTGCCTAATATCAGAGGCCCATGGAACAGGATGTGTCAAGGTATGGCTAGTGTCTAAAGATTCTGGTAGTGGGCTGTCCTGCCCCCCATCTGCCGGCCCTACGGCCGCGTCCGGACTTTCACACATGTAATCTGTTTGTCTTTTTTTGGGGACGCTTTTGCCCTGGCCTCTCTTTTTGACCATGCTTGGTCTTTATTCCTCGCGCTTAGTAGTAAGCCCTTTGTTTATTTATTTATTTGTTTGTTTTTCTTTCTTTATTTATTATTGTCCTTTATTGCTCTTTATTGCTCCTGGAATCTGTGGGGTCAGCCCGAGCTTTTGGGGTGCTCTGCGTTGCCAAACCAGTGCCAAACCAGTGCTAAACTAGTGCTGCCGTTCCTGGTGTTGCTGGCGTTGTGCTGAGCAGAAGAGGTGCTTAGGCTCACTCGCGTGCTCTCGCTCTGAGAGTCAGTCCTTGACTTGTCTTGTCTTGTCTTGACAGGGTTGGAAGCTCGTGAGACGTTGTGTCGGTCAGACGGGGCCCACCCTGGGCCACGGACCACAGGAAGGGCGGCCTCTGCTCCCTTTGCCTCCCCTCTTCGACGGGCTGCCCCTGAAGCTGTCTGCTAGGCTTGGCTGGCTGCTTGGCAGTGAGGGTCTGATAGCACTCTGATGACAAGAGAGACAGGGGCGGCAAGGGGGATGGCAAGGGCTAGCGGGGGTAGCTGTGGCCTCAGGCCTAGGAGAGATTGCGGGGGGAGTTGGGCCGAGTGGGGCACTACAGGTGGATGCAGGCTGCACCCGGAACTAACCGGGCCGCCTCCGCACCCACCTGAGGCACGCTCTCAGCGGCTGCCGTCTGACAGCGGCCGCACTCGCCTCTGCTGGAATGCACTTACTGGGAACCGTGCTGAGGTCCGAGCCGCAACTCGCCTGGTGTCGCCTGGTGTCTTAACCCAGCTTGACCCAAAAGGCTGGAGGGCGGCTGACGGGGAGGGCAGCTGGCAGGGAGTCCGGTAAGTTTGGCTGCAGCCCTCCGCGTCTCTACTCCTGGCTCCCGTCTCTCGTCTCTCGGCCCGCCCTCCTCCTTGCGTTACAGCGTTACAGAGTCTGCGAAACTGTTGAGGATGGAACAGGATACTTCTCTGAAAAGCCGAATAACCTGCTAGTTTCTATCACGGGTGAGGTGAGGTGAGGCCCTGTGCTAATGCGTTGAGAGTGATCTGCAAGGGGCAATGCATGGTCTTCACAGCACCAATCCTTTCACACCAGTCTCTCAGGATTTATTCTGCACCACCAACAAGGGATAGCACTCCCACCGCAGCCCCTGCAATGGTCACACCGCCAGGAGCTAGCACAACCACATTGCATTGAAGCAAAATGGCAGACAGGAATTACAGGATCAGACGTCAGCTGTAGGTGTTGGCACAAATGCTCGGGAAGGTCTAAAGGGCCAAGCTCAAACATAGATGCAGTCGGCTAATGCTTGATGGCCTCAAGTATGTCATCTAGTTTGTCCGAGTATGTATTCAGTTAGATGTCTCATTTTCCTGCCTCTGCTTCTAAAAACATTGTTTTTAAAAAAAATGTAATAACTCATGTTGATCCTATGTTTTTTAAACAAGTGCTTGAAGTATCAATACACATTTCTAACTTTTGAACAATGTTAAAATTAAATGCTCTGGTGACAGAGGTGGAAAGTCAATCAAGGTTCAAGCCTAGCTTGGGCCGGACATATGGCTTGGCTCTTATCATCTGAGCACTGTGCACCAACACAGAGCAGAGCACTGTCTTTTCCCTTCCTAAAATGCAGTTTAAAAAAAAATCACTTAATGACAACAGGCTGATTAATGACATTTAAATATGTGTTTTTCTACTGTATATCTCTGCAGCCTAGCTGAGAAGCAATACATGTCTTACTGAAAACATTTATCCAAAGAATGAGAGCACCCCTGCTGGATGTCAAAGTCCTCTATGTTAATCTATCTTATTGCCTTCTCTATTGTTAATGTTTATTAAGTCTGGGGAAGGCAGTAATTATTAACATAAACAACAGTCTCCTGCATTCTAACTCTGTACTTTTTGCAAGAATTACATTATGAGATTTTATACATCTATTGAATCAGATTGAACTAACTTCTAGTACTTGTATTTACTAACCAGCGCTCACTAAGTAGGTCATGAAACAATTCAACCCAAAGCGTGGTAAATCAGTGGCAAAATAGAAAAACAGATATACATCCAGTGGCTGAAATGCACTTGTGTAACATGAAAATCTGGGTTAAAATCTCAGCTTCTCCTCTTCACCCTCGTCACGTGGCAATCTAGGCAGGGTACGTTGCGTCATTAGCCTCTAGATCAGAGGTTTTCAAACTTTTTTTAGGTTGAGCCAGCCCAGCTGAATTTTTTTAGATGTCGGCCCCCCCACTATCTGACAGAAATGTCTGGTATCTGGTGCACTATATAATCGACCGCCATCCGCATATCCCAGGCCATATCTGGCAAATAATGTTAAACACAGTAAGAGTTATTAGTAAACTGCAGGTTTGTGAGTGGGTGTGGTTAAATGACTGAGGCTTATTACACAGTTCAAATAAAGATTTTCTTAGATAAAATGTGCGCAATTTGTTTTTACTAGGATGCTTTGTTTTACACATATAACATAATTTGACATAGATTGATAATAACACCACCAAACTTTATGTGACAAGTATGCCTGTTTTTTGCCACAGAGACGTCAATCTGTGGGTGGATTTTTGCTACTGCCATCCTCAGGTTGGGCTCCACATCCAGTCTTGAACGGTACTTAGTCTTTAATACTGCAAGAGCTGAGAATCCAATTTCACATAAATAGGACGAGCTGAAAGGCAAGAGAGTTTTGATAGCAGTTTCTCTCACAGCTGAATGTTCTGCAGACATTTTCAGCCCAAACTCCCCCAATGAGACTTTGCTGAATTGCATCTGCAGAGTGCGGTCACTTTGGAGATCAAAGAGTTCTTCCTGCATACGAATGGGGAGATGGCTCCCCACCTCTGCCGGAAGTGGTTGAAAGACCCAGTCATTGATGTGAACGGTATCCTCAGGGAAATACTTTTGTAAACTGTCCCTGAGAGACGTCAGGTGATTTTTTTATTAACTCAGCAAAACTTGGGTGTTCATATTCGGTCTCCTCATGGGCATCTGCTAAACATGGAAATGTCTCAAACAGGTAATCTTCAATTATTCTTCTCCATAAATCCAGCTTCTTCTTGAATGCAGATATTCTTTTATTCATGGTAAAAGAAGTCATTTCAGCTCCTTGCAAAGACAGATTCAGGGAATTTAATTTCTCAAAAATGTCAGCAAGGTATGCTAAAAGCACAAGCCAAGCCATCGGGGATTGCATAGTTGTTCTGCTTTGCAGGGGTCCAAACCCAGAAGAAACTGCTGTATTTCTTTCCTTAATTCAAAGATGCGAGTCAGCACTTTCCCACGGGATAACCACAATACTTCTGTATGAAACAGCAAGCCATCATGCTCAGCTCCCATTTCTGCACATAGGATAGCAAAAAGACGTGCTCTTGTGGGATGGGTCTTTATGAAATTTACTATTTTTATAGCAGAATTCAGCACATCCTCAAGTTCACTGTCCATGTTTCGAACAGCAAGGTCTTCCTGGTGTATCATACAGTGGGTCCACAGAATATGTGGAGCCACTTTCAACACTTTAGCTTTTAGGCCAGCCCTAGCACCCCACATTGGAGGAGTACCATCTGTGCAGATTCCAACACAGTTTTCCCATTTTAAGCCATGGATACTCAGGAAGTCGTTGATAATGTCAAACAAATTGGATACTGTTGCTCGCCCCTTGATTGGCTTGCAAAATAAAAAATCTTCCAATAATAGTGTTTCATAACAGTATCTAACATAAGCAATTAAATGGGCATCCTTTGACAAATTAATTACTTCATCCAACTGCAAAGCACACAAACTTGATTTCAACCGGGCTATGAGCTGTCCCTGTCAGAGATGCAGCAGCAAACTGTTGTATCTGAGATGGGTATACTTTTGAACTTCTCTGATGCTTTTTCACCAAGCATTGTCCTAGCCACATCAAGCAATGCTGGAAGAATCCCTTTTTCTCCATCTACACAGGGCCTTTTGTTTTTGGCAATGTGGTATGCTACTTGGTATGTTGCTTTTAAAGCATTTGCTGGAGTATTTGCCACATGTTTCACCGTTTCTTTTTGTTGAGTTATCTCTTGCAACAACCTGGCAAAACATTCTCTACTTTTTCCTGCCAGAAACCCATGTTTCATTTCAAAGTTACACCTTACTTTTGTTTTCTTCAAGCTGTCATTATCTAAGATCACGCCATTAACCACACACTGTGGTCTACTTTCTCATCTAACAACAATGCAGGTGAAGCCAAAGTCCAAATAGGAGGCATCATATTTCCTTATTTTTGCAGCTTTTTTCATCTCCTTCTGTTTCTTTTTCAGCCCTTCGCTTGAGCACTCTACCATCTTTTGGCAGCAGGAAAGATCCATGTCAAATGTGTGCTTAACCTAAGATACAAAATTCCAAAGCTGCATGTTAATGAACAGTACAAGGCTGCAATTTTACAGCGTCATGAGGTAGAGCAGGTTTAAACTTCTTTTTAAAAACTCTTCTTATATTATAAATAAAATACATTTGGATAAAAGAATAATTATATGGTAAGTGGATAAAAAGTAATTCCAGCTTATTCAGGCTTTAAGTAGGTGCTCCCAGTATGCATATGCCGTATACCACCGATGAGGCTCTGCAAGTTACTTGTTCAAAGGTTAGTGAGGGCAAACTTCAGCACTGCCCCTTCACCCATCACTCAAAAACAAATGCGTACCTTCTTATTCACTTCCTCGGATGTTCTTGCTGCTTAAATAGAAGTCCTCTGCCGGGCAATCAATTAGCGGTTTCCCTTGCAATGAAGAGAAAATGTTTAAGAAATATTACTTGGATGTTCTCACTATGTTTTGCATGAGACATCAAGAAAGCTCCCCTGAGATCAGAATCATAGTGATGGGCAAGGGAGTGAATGACATGCCTAGAAGTTACCTGCTGTCTTATTTTAAGGGCAAATAAAATATGCCATGATCTGCAAGTTATTAGTTTGAAGTCCTGATGGCTGGTAAGATAGCCATGATCTCCAAGTTAAGAATTTGATTTCTGGCAGGGCCACGTTATATTTCCATTCTTTCAAGTTTGTTAAAGCCTCCAAATGTGATGGATTGGTGGCTTCTAGTCCGACAGACATATGATATGGAACAGGCATTGGCCAAGTCAAGAGGCATATGTTCAGTCGCTAAATGTAATAAAATATGGGGGTCTTGGGTTTAGATAATCTCTTGTAAATTTTAGGATACTTAACGGGGTGTAAATAAGAGGGTGAGGTCCTAGAATGTATTTTGTTATTTATTTCTTATGTGCTCCTTGCTTAATTACTTTATCTGTGATATTATGCTTTGATATTGGCGGTATGCAGTATTGATATTGGTTTGATATATTTTTTTGTATTACCTAATCATTGACAAATAAAAATTTAAAAAAAATAAAAAAAATAAAAAGTTTGTTAAATTGATATTGCATGTACTTCCTTGCAGCTCCTTCACTTCAATATCCCCCCAAACACAACACACCCACTCTCCTGTAAGCGCTGAGTTTCCTTTACTTTTGCCTTGTAAATATTTCAACATCTGTGCAGTTCGTCTGCAGAGAGGCGAAGGATTGGATAAGCATGTATTTTGAACAACTTTAGGACCCACTGACAGCCACTGTGAGAAACTTGCACTGCCTTTGATTGTCAACTCCAGTGCTTTTAATGGTGGCTTTTAAACTGTTTAAGTACGGGCGCATCTCTGACAGACTCAGGAGGCTGGACATGATTTTCATGGGGCCCTGGCATGACTTGGGAATGCAACCACCTGGCCTCATTGCTAGCCCCACCCCCAACATACTAATTGAGATTCAGTCTAACCATTGTACACTTGTACCAGCAAAGTACATTTAAAGCTGTAAATGTACAACTGAAGCAATCAATGTACATTTTTACCAATTAATGTACATTTAGAGACCCTAATGGATATTCGTAATGTGCATGCACAACATTACATCTATGCAGTAAGGCGGTTATATATCAGTCGAGGTGTGTTTCAATAGAACTAATTATGGTTACACCATCAACTAATTCTGAATGATCACAAAAACTTCACAACACACCATATATTCATTGTTGAGAATATATTAAGATATTTGTTCAACACTATAATTTACCAATTGCCCTATTGTCACCTCAGTGGTACCCATTCTGTCAATGCCAGATGGATGAAAGGCTGACATGCCCCAGCTGAGATTTAACTGTGGCCTGCAGAAGGAGTAGTACTGGTGCACAAGTACATATACCCACAAAAAGAGCATGTGCCTCTCCTGTGCATTATGTACAATGATGGATACTGTTAGTAAAATGCTTTGCTGCTGAAACATGATGTGAGCTGTAGGTCACAAACTTGAATCCGTCATGGCAGCCTTACATCTTTCTCATTTAGGTAAATTGAGAATGTTTACACTGTGCAACAGTAACACATGAAGGTTCCAGCACTTAGTAACGCCACTGGCGTGTGAAGCTCTGAATAGAAAAAAGCCAGACAGAAACATTATTTTGATCCAGTGTCAGAATGCAACATTTTGTTTGTTCATTTTTGTTGCAAGTTTCAAAAGGCTGTACAATTTTTTTTTTAAAGTACTAAGATTGATATTTTAATGTTATAGCTGCATTTATTTACATTTGGCACGGAATGTAAAGTTCTTGCCAAATAGTTTCTTCCATATCACTGTCTGGGTCTCTTGCTTACATAATGTGAGGTGAGCATTCAATCTTTTTTTTTGATTGTGTGTCCGTGAATCTCCTGCAGTTTTTTGGTCTGCAAGGGACTGGGATGGGCTGTTAACACATCAGCTTTCACACCTAACCCCAGAAACTCTCCTTTGACAAAGAGGGAATGATTAGAAAGGAAACAAAGCTGCCGCAATCAAAATAAAAGTAAATAGTGCATGCTCTCTGTGAACGAGGGCAAGTATGACTGTCTACAGCTTTCAGACCCATCAAGATTCTTTGTTCAGCAATATGGCCTGCAGCCTCAGCCCAGCACCCAGCACAATGGGGGGGGGGGGGCTAAAGCCCTTTCAGCCCAGTGGGCGTTGCGCTCCTGCTGCTTTCCCAGTTCCAAAGTAGACAGCTCTGGATGTAATGCTACATCCTGGGTAGAGGGATGATGGCAGGCAGAAGCCACTTGAAAGCTTGGCTCGTTATGGGCTCGAGGTTTCAACAGAACCTCAAGCTGAGCTTTCAGTACATTTGTCTTAGCAAGAAGCTACTGCCCATACCTTGGCTGACTGTGGTGTCTGGAGGAAATACAGTGGCACTGCAAGGTTTCGGTTCAAACCGTAAGTATTAATTTTTAAGGAGCTACCTCAATACACTTTCTGTCAGCGCCATGAGTCCCGAGGAACTGACTCAGAACGTGACAGTTTTCATATATAAATAAACGTTCCATTACCAAAATTAGTTCTAACACATTGAATACCACATTACCTTTTTCCTATACAAAACAAAACAAATTGTAATTACAAAATAAACTAACAAATAAAAACAAAATAAAGAAATAGCATTTCTTCTTAGACTGAATAAACTAGAGAATAAACAATGAAAAAGCATTATGCCAAAACCAAAGATACTGGTCTCTGGCCTAACATAAAGGAGCTAACAAAACTCAAAATGTACTTCCTGAACCTAGGAGGCAGACACCTAGAGTGGTTTCTTCTATGGACCAAAGGACTGGAACTCGATTCTGGAACCAACCCACTCAAAGACTTAGAAGCTTTATCTGACTCAAATGATTTAGCACACCTCTCCTCGGGAACCACACACTCCTCTTGGTCATCTCTACTACCAAACTTGACAATTTTTCCTAAATTACACCAATTTGAACCTTTGACCCCAACTGCATTTCCATGCACTTTATTCACAAAGCCGATTCGCTGAACTTCTGAGCACCTTTCTATATATACAACTATTTTTTGATGCGAACTACATCTCTGTCCTCAACCTTTACCTTGCTAACAAGGTTGCGTTCATCAAAATATTTCTTTTGTTTCAATTAGGTATCAGCAACTCTACTCTTGACCTTGTCATCATGTTCATCCAGCCGAACACCAAATTAAACCCATTCGCTCATCCAATTTTGACAGACTTTGGTAGCTGGCTTCCTCCTTCCTAATACCTCAAACGGGAAGACTTAGGTATCGGAATGTGGACTCATACGATAAAACCATAGCATGGAGCGAACAGCGTTCAACACACACACTTTTTCGCAATTGCCCATTGGACACACTGAGACAACTGCAAAAACAACAATTGATGGACAGAATACAGAACAATGTCGTACATTCACCCCAGTACAGAGATCTGGGCCTAAATCCATCGTTTTTTTGCTCACCATGCCATTCCAGTTTGGACCCAGCCATATGCAAATCAGTCCTGACCCTGTGCCCAATGGGAACAGTCCAGCCCGAACTGCCAGGCCAGGTCCTCCCTGAACTGGAAACAAGCATCCTAGGACCGGTTTCGGGCTTTCAGCCCTCATCAGCCAGGATAGCTTGATTCCAGTGGCATGGAGAGCACGGGACCCAAGTCTGGGCATACCCGTCCCACTCGGGGTGACAAATGCAAAAACAACAATTGATGGACAGAATGCAGAACAATGTCGTACATTCACCCCAGTACAGAGATCTGGGCCTAAATCCATCGTTTTTTTGCTCACCATGCCATTCCAGTTTGGACCCAGCCATATGCAAATCAGTCCTGACCCTGTGCCCAATGGGAACAGTCCAGCCCGAACTGCCAGGCCAGGTCCTCCCTGAACTGGAAACAAGCAACCTAGGACCGGTTTCGGGCTTTCAGCCCTCATCAGCCAGGATAGCTTGATTCCAGTGGCATGGAGAGCACGGGACCCGCGTCTGGGCATACCCGTCCCACTCGGGGTGACAAATGCAAAAACAACAATTGATGGACAGAATGCAGAACAATGTCGTACATTCACCCCAGTACAGAGATCTGGGCCTAAATCCATCGTTTTTTTGCTCACCATGCCATTCCAGTTTGGACCCAGCCATATGCAAATCAGTCCTGACCCTGTGCCCAATGGGAACAGTCCAGCCCGAACTGCCAGGCCAGGTCCTCCCTGAACTGGAAACAAGCATCCTAGGACCGGTTTCGGGCTTTCAGCCCTCATCAGCCAGGATAGCTTGATTCCAGTGGCATGGAGAGCACGGGACCCACGTCTGGGCATACCCGTCCCACTCGGGGTGACAATTGCAACAACAACAATTGATGGACAGAATGCAGAACAATGTCGTACATTCACCCCAGTACAGAGATCTGGGCCTAAATCCATCGTTTTTTTGCTCACCATGCTATTCCAGTTTGGACCCAGCCATATGCAAATCAGTCCTGACCCTGTGCCCAATGGGAACAGTCCAGCCCGAACTGCCAGGCCAGGTCCTCCCTGAACTGGAAACAAGCATCCTAGGACCGGTTTCGGGCTTTCAGCCCTCATCAGCCAGGATAGCTTGATTCCAGTGGCATCGAGAGCACGGGACCCACGTCTGGGCATACCCGTCCCACTCGGGGTGACAAATGCAAAAACAACAATTGATGGACAGAATGCAGAACAATGTCGTACATTCACCCGAATACAGAGATCTGGGCTTAAATCCATCATTTTTTTGCTCACCATGCCATTCCAGTTTGGACCCAGCCATATGCAAATCAGTCCTGACCCTGTGCCCAATGGGAACAGTCCAGCCCGAACTGCCAGGCCAGGTCCTCCCTGAACTGGAAACAAGCATCCTAGGACCGGTTTCGGGCTTTCAGCCCTCATCAGCCAGGATAGCTTGATTCCAGTGGCATGGTGAGCACGGGACCCACGTCTGGGCATACCCGTCCCACTCGGGGTGACAATTGCAACAACAACAATTGATGGACAGAATGCAGAACAATGTCGTACATTCACCCCAGTACAGAGATCTGGGCCTAAATCCATCGTTTTTTTGCTCACCATGCCATTCCAGTTTGGACCCAGCCATATGCAAATCAGTCCTGACCCTGTGCCCAATGGGAACAGTCCAGCCCGAACTGCCAGGCCAGGTCCTCCCTGAACTGGAAACAAGCATCCTAGGACCGGTTTCGGGCTTTCAGCCCTCATCAGCCAGGATAGCTTGATTCCAGTGGCATGGAGAGCACGGGACCCACGTCTGGGCATACCCGTCCCACTCGGGGTGACAAATGCAAAAACAACAATTGATGGACAGAATGCAGAACAATGTCGTACATTCACCCCAGTACAGAGATCTGGGCCTAAATCCATCGTTTTTTTGCTCACCATGCCATTCCAGTTTGGACCCAGCCATATGCAAATCAGTCCTGACCCTGTGCCCAATGGGAACAGTCCAGCCCGAACTGACAGGCCAGGTCCTCCCTGAACTGGAAACAAGCATCCTAGGACCGGTTTCGGGCTTTCAGCCCTCATCAGCCAGGATAGCTTGATTCCAGTGGCATGGAGAGCACGGGACCCACGTCTGGGCATACCCGTCCCACTCGGGGTGACAAATGCAAAATCAACAATTGATGGACAGAATGCAGAACAATGTCGTACATTCACCACAGTACAGAGATCTGGGCCTAAATCCATCGTTTTTTTGCTCACCATGCCATTCCAGTTTGGACCCAGCCATATGCAAATCAGTCCTGACCCTGTGCCCAATGGGAACAGTCCAGCCCGAACTGCCAGGCCAGGTCCTCCCTGAACTGGAAACAAGCATCCTAGGACCGGTTTCGGGCTTTCAGCCCTCATCAGCCAGGATAGCTTGATTCCAGTGGCATGGAGAGCACGGGAACCCACGTCTGGGCATACCCGTCCCACTCGGGGTGACAAATGCAAAAACAACAATTGATGGACAGAATGCAGAACAATGTCGTACATTCACCCCAGTACAGAGACCTGGGCCTAAATCCATCATTTTTTTGCTCACCATGCCATTCCAGTTTGGATCCAGCCATATGCAAATCAGTCCTGACCCTGTGCCCAATGGGAACAGTCCAGCCCGAACTGCCAGGCCAGGTCCTCCCTGAACTGGAAACTAGCATCCTAGGACCGGTTTCGGGCTTTCAGCCCTCATCAGCCAGGATAGCTTGATTCCAGTGGCATGGAGAGCACGGGACCCACGTCTGGGCATAACCCGTCCCACTCGGGGTGACAAATGCAAAAACAACAATTGATGGACAGAATGCAGAACAATGTGGTACATTCACCCCAGTACAGAGATCTGGGCCTAAATCCATCATTTTTTTGCTCACCATGCCATTCCAGTTTGGATCCAGCCATATGCAAATCAGTCCTGATCCTGTGCCCAATGGGAACAGTCCAGCCCGAACTGCCAGGCCAGGTCCTCCCTGAACTGGAAACTAGCATCCTAGGACCGGTTTCGGGCTTTCAGCCCTCATCAGCCAGGATAGCTTGATTCCAGTGGCATGGAGAGCACGGGACCCACGTCTGGGCATAACCCGTCCCACTCGGGGTGACAAATGCAAAAACAACAATTGATGGACAGAATGCAGAACAATGTGGTACATTCACCCCAGTACAGAGATCTGGGCCTAAATCCATCGTTTTTTTGCTCACCATGCCATTCCAGTTTGGATCCAGCCATATGCAAATCAGTCCTGACCCTGTGCCCAATGGGAACAGTCCAGCCCAAACTGCCAGGCCAGGTCCTCCCTGAACTGGAAACAAGCATCCTAGGACCGGTTTCGGGCTTTCAGCCCTCATCAGCCAGGATAGCTTAATTCCAGTGGCACACTGAGACAACACCTTATTCATTCACACCACTTGATCATTGGTCTGGGGATGGTAGAGTGAGGTTCTAATATGCTTTACATCACCTTCTGTAAGAAAAACATCCCCCTCTTCATTCACAAATTGGACCCCATTGTCTGAAATAAGGTATTTGGGAAATCCTTCACTAAGACAAATCTCCTTTAGAAATTCTATAGCAGCCTTAGCTTTGGGTTTCATTACAAACTTCACTTCTGGCCATTTTGAGTATAGGTCAACCATCACCAACGCATACTGCAAATGATAAGGCAAGCAATTAAGGGGGCCAACCATTACTATGTCATTTTTCTCACAAGCCCTAGAGGGACACTCAATCGGCTGCAGAGGAGGCTTTCTCACTACCACGTTTTTCTCAGCACCAGCACACAACACACACTCCCTCACAACACCATCAATGTCTGTGTCCATGGATGACCACCATAAGGTCTGTCTAATCCAGTGTTTCATGAAATTTTCCCTAAATGTCCTTCCTGAGCCATCAAAATTAATCTACGCCTGAGCCACTCCAGTGGTACTAACTTATTGCCCCTCTTTAGTATACCAGCTTCAATGGTGAGCTCATCTTGCATTTTCCAATAAGGTTGACACGGATATACAAGGGATTTCTATGCCTGCCAGCCCGTACTCACATAAGAAGTAACCAACTTAGTCACTTCATCACTAATCATTTCTGCTCTCCACTCTTCTTCAGACATTGCACACTGCTCTTCCAGATTCATTGCTGCAATCAAACAATTTTCATCCACACCTTCTTCCTCTTCATTGGTACTGTCATCAGAGGAAACAAACCTAGACAAACAAGTCAGCTTGGACGTTTTTAGCACCCTGAAAGTGCGATATTTCAAACTGATATTGCAATAACTTTGAAGTCAACCTCGCAATTCGAGAGGTTTGTTCCTTGATTTTCTCTCCAGTTAAGATTGCCACAAGTAGTTTATGATCAGTACAAATTGAAAACTTTGTTGCCCAAATTTATGGTTTGAATTTCTGTATTGCTCACCAGCAACTTTCTCAATTTTCGAGTAAAGAATTTCTGGCTCCCTCAGGACCCTTGACGCATTTCAAATGGTATTCTCTACTAAAATTGGTGAGTACTGCACCCAGACTTTGACTGCATACATCCACAGTAATACAGCACTTATGCTCTGGATTAAATGGTCTCAAAATCCTTGACCCTGCCAATTGTTTTTTGTCCACTCAAACAAATCCTGGCACAAGGAAGACCACTTGAAAGATACACTCTTCTTCAAAAACCGTTAAAGATTTTATATCAGCTGCATAATCAGGGATGAAACGGGAATAGAATTCGCACATATACATAAATAACTTCAGCCCAGTTTTATCGGTCGGTGGTTGTGCATGTTATGTTATGTTAACCCAACTTGTATAGCGCAACAGCTGCCTCAGCGAAGAGGCGTCCCGGCGCTGATAGCAGCAAGACATAGAGGCTAAGGCCTAAGTCGGGGGGGAAGAGATAGGTTTTGATATCCTTCCGAAACATCAGATAGTTGTCCAGACAGCGGATCTGGGAGGGGAGGGAGTTCCAGAGTTTGGCCGCTAAGCTACGAAACGACCGTCCCCCAGCACGTGTACGTTTCACCCGAGGGACGGTAACCAGGCATTGCCCCATGGAGCGCAGATGGCGCATGGGTGTGTAATATCTACATCAATAGGGGGACAAGATGGGCTTTATAAGAGGTCCAACATACGTGCCCTAGCAAGCATATAACAACATGTGGTATGTAGTTCCTCGAAAATAAGGGTGTGTAAGGCACTAACAGATTGGCCAAAATACCCGGGGAAGAGTACTTCAGAATTTTAAAGGCCAGGCAAAGGGCCTTGAATTCAATACGCTTGGCCATAGGCAGCCAATGTAACCGTTGAATGGCACCGGTTGTCGGGCAGCTTCTAGGGAGCCCAAGCAGGGCTCTGGCTGCCGCATTTTGGACCCTTTGCAGACGCATGACCTCTGCCTTATTTACCCCCAGGTAGAGTGAACTGGCATAGTCCAGCCTTGACAGGATAGCCGCTTGGACAATCATTTGTCGGGTGGACGGGTCAAAGTACCCCAGCAGGGGTTTCAATCCCCGGAGTAAGCCAAAGCACGTGCCTGCCACTTTCTTGGTATGGTCCTGAAAGCTGAGGGTCGAATCCAACCACACCCCTAGATTTTTCACCACCGACTTAGGGGTGGGTGCACTCCAAAGCATATTTGGCCACCATTGCTCACTCCATAACTCAGTATCTCTACCCACTAGCAGCACCTCAGATTTATTGGCGTTGAGCTGGAGACAGTTGGCGGTCATCCACTCCGCGACTACCGCCAGACCCCTCCTAAATTTGGGAGCATCCCGTGTAGAGTCGTCGGAGAGAACCACCACCAACTGCGTGTCATCAGCGTAAGAGACAATGGAGAGACCCCAGTCCCTGGCCACCACAGCCAATGGTTGTACATACAGATTGAATAGTACAGGACTCAGAGCAGAGCCCTGTGGTACACCCTGTCCGATAGACTGGACTCAAGAAAGAAAAGGCGGGCGGTCACCTGGAATGTTCTCAGAGAGGAACGATCTAAACCACTCTAGAGCTGAGTCAACGACACCGGCCTCCTCCAGACGATGTAGTAGAATCTGGTGGGAGACCGTATCGAACGCGGCCCTAAGATCTAATAGTATCAGTGCCGCGGTGTTCCCAGCATCCAGAACGGACCGCAGATGTTCGGTCACAGCAAGTAGAGCTGTCTCTGTGCTGTGACCTGGGAGGAAACCATTCTGCGAGAAATCCAGGACACCGTGGTTATCCAAGAATGCCATTAGAATGGAATTAATGTGTGCCTCTGCAATCTTAGCCGCCCAAGGTAAGAGAGAAATCGGACGGAAGTTTTCCAATTTGGCTGGGTCCAGTGAAGGTTTTTTAAGTAGGGGGACCACCATTGCCTGCTTCCACAGCCTAGGAACCACTGCAGTGGAGAGAGAAGTATTAATCACCTGGCACAAAGGTGCCAAGAGCACAGGCAGCGAGTTCATGAACTGGTCTGGCTTAAGAGGGTCTGCAGGAGAGCCAGATTTAACTTTGCTGCATAGCAGACGAAGCTCATCCTGTGAGACCGAGGGAAAGGCCGTGAGAATATGGGTAGTAGGGGGTGTATGTGTGGGGCTGGGACAAGGGGAAACCCGAGGGAAGGATTTATATATAGTTTCCACTTTCGTGACACAAAAGGTAGCCAGGTCCTCACAGTGCTGCTTAGACGTGATCACAGACGCCGTAGGTGTTTTCCTTAGTTTAAGATCGTTGAGTATTTTGAAAATACACTTGGCTGGATTGCTGCTAGACTTAATTTCATTAGCAAAGTAGGCAGCCCGCTCAGATTGTATAGCCCGATGGTAGCTCTTAATAGCGGCCTGATAGCGTCTCTTAGCCGCCAGGTCGTAATCCCTCCTCCAATCCCGCTCCAGTTTTTTACAGGCTTTACGCATGGTGGCCAGTCTATCAGAGAACCAAGGGTTGGAGTTGGAGTTGCGGCATTTTGACCATATGGCCGGAATGAGACAGTCTAATGTTTGAGTAATCCAGTCGCAAAGTATTTTATATGCCACGTCTGGATCACTAGGCAGCTTAGGATTTTCTAGGGCAAGCAGGGCATGAAATTGCTCAAGGTTCAGTTTTCGCCAAGGGTGCTTACGGCAGGACTTCTGAGCAGCTCTGTGCAGGGGTTCAGAGGTCGGAAAGGACACAGAAATCAGAAAGTGGTCAGACAACCAAACCGGGCTAGGTGTATTGACAGTAAGGGAAGGGAGGTTGGAGAAGACGGGGTCTAGCAAGTGACCTGCAGCATGAGTAGGACCTGCAACTAATTGAGTTAGTTGGCAGGCTGCCAGGTCTGCGAGAACACTACTGATTTCTGTATCTGTATGGCAGTCAAAGTGAAGGTTCAGGTCAACAAAAATGTTAAAGTTAGCTGTTCTCATTGCCAGGGCACTGGTGACTTCAGTGAGTGCGGATTTAAACTCCTTGGCTGGTCCAGGAGGGCGGTAGACCAGCAGCCCTGACATGGTGTGGTTGGTGCTGAAGGAGATCGCAACCTGCCAGCCCTTGTCTTGGTTCAATTCCATCCTCTGAGACAATGTGTCCAAGATATTTGACCCTTGTCTTTCCAATCTGATACTTCTCTAATTGCAATACAACCCCTTTTCCTTGAAGAATAGACAACACTTGTACTAGAATCGCTTCATGCTCCTAGTTTGTAGCTGCAAAAATCAGCACATTGTCCTGAAAAATGACTACACCTTTTACATCCTTGAGTAACTGGTCCATAGTTCTTTGGAACATGAATGCCACGGAGGCTAATCCGAATGCCATCATACAGTACTGGAAAGTACCTCTACGTGACACAAAAGACGTCAGTGTCTAGACTCTGGTTCCAAAACCACCTGATGATAGGCGAATGCTAAGACAAGTTTGGAAAACCATCTTGGTTCAATTATTCCCCTCTCACACAACTGTAGAAGGTCCTTTTCAAGGTCTTCTCTAATGGAAAATGGGACACTCCACACTTTGTGCTTTATAGGAATAGATCCTTCCTTATCATTGATTTTGTGTTTGAACCCCTTTATGGTTCCCAATTTGTCTGAAAATACTTCTGGGAACTTGGTAGTAATATTTGAAACCAGACTTTTCTCAACCACAGACACCTGATCTTTAGTAGCCGGTCTCAATACTATTTTGAAATGGCCTCGGTGGAACCAACCTAGGATACGCAACCCCTTGACTGCCACCTTGACCTTCCCAAAAATATTCCTTTCCCTGAAAACTAAAACATCCTCAAAGTAACCAAATAACTCATTGTGTCTCCCCTCGTACGGAACTGGTGCACGGTCTGGAGGTTCAAGAACTCTACCTTGCCACAATTCATTAAACATTTCCTGGGTTATCATTGAGATTCTGGCCTGAGTCTAGTAACAGCGTAACTGTTCTGTCACCTACAATAATATCCGCATACAGATCCACACAATCAGCTGGGTCATCAGAACACACATTGTCTCTAACCACCAAAATCTTGTCTTGTAGATCTTCTTGTAATTTTTGCGAATGCTCATCACAGTCATCTTCACCTAAATTAGCTACCACATTGTTCCCTTCGGTAGACATGCTAGGCTGACTCTGACATACCTTTGCAAAGTGCCCCACTTTGTTACACTTTCTTCAAATGACATTTTTAGCAGGGCACTGTTTCCCAGACCTGAAATGTGGGCTAATCCCACATCTAAAACAGACATTGGACCGCTTAATAAAATCGTTAGCAGATTTTGCTTTGTCCTTACAAGACACAAATTCTTTTGCTGTATTTTTACTTTTCATGCAAACATTTCCCATCACCTCATTTTTCTTTTCTTCAAGTTCTTTGACAGATAACTGCGATGTCTCTATGCTTTTTGCAATGCGCAATTATTCATTCAGCATTGGATTGTTAAGAGACAACAATTTCTGTTGGATTGATTTGTTAGTGCAATGGCAAATAAACTGATCACAGACAAGTTGATTAGTAAAATTTTCAAAGCTACAGTCTGCAACCAACCTCTTAAGTGCCGACACATACTTATCGATATTTTCACCACTAAGCTGCTTCCTCATCATAAACGTATGTTGCAACACTACAAAACTTGGTTGGACATAGAAAGGTTTTTCTAATTTCTTAACAGCTTCTGCAAATTCATCCACCTTCTTGGTGGCTTCAATATCTTTGAGATATTTAAAATTGTGCGACCCTCAAAACCCAGGGAATGAAGAAGCAAAAATCTCTTTCTTTCTGCATGGAATCTTGACGATCCAATTGCCTCCAAATAGGTTTGAAAAGCTTCAAACCAGTTCTTCAAATTCACTGATGGCTCTCTTGAGCTTTCTAGGAAAGGAGATAGTAGATTTGAATATGCCACGTTACATCGCATGCTTTTTTAACGCATGCCATTACAATGCGGTCATTACAACCCATGCCATTACAACGCAAGTCGGAACAACAACTTGCTCTAGGGGGGGGCGCTGGATGTCGGAATAGTATAATTTACTATTCTAACTCCAGTCTGTGCAACAGTAGGGAAGGTGTTGGATTTTAAATTCAATACCTTCTGACCCCTAGAGCAAGTTGTTGTTCCGACTTGCATTGTAATGGCATGCGTTGTAACAACGCAGTCATTGTAACAACCGCGTTGTAATGGCATGCGTTGTTCCGCATTCGTGGTAAACGATGTTTACCAGTGGATTTACAGACTGCATGGCAAAATATCAGCTTCGACACACACACAGTTTGTAAAGGAAAGCAACATATGGCTGCTGTACAGTAGTCTTAGTTCCTTCAAATTTGAACAAACAACTGAAATCAACGAGTTACCCCCCAAAAAAACCACTTGAAAACACCAAAAATAGCCTCATGTTTTGAAGTGTAATGTTGATGTAAATGACGAAGAAGACTCCGGTCCAGTTTCCTCTCCGCACGTACAATGGAACTGTGAAATCCCACTTCGCCTAGGATGGCTGCCAAAATTATGTGAGTGATACACAAACACAAATTTGTGTTACTGCGCTCCAGCCTCCCAAAATGGCCACCTATGCTGATGACAGCAATCAGTTGCTACCAACATATGTTTCAATGACAACTAAGATATGCGCACTAGCTCAGGACTGTTGATACACTCGGTGCCAATATTTTCAACATGGCCACCATGCGTACAACACGTTTCAACTATGTCCAGCTCATGGAGCGCTGACGTAGCTGAACCACACCAGCACTTCCTATGGGGCGCTAACGTATGCGCAGAATAATATTATTTTTCCTTTCTTTACACTATACGTGCACAATGCGCAGATACATCGAACTCAGTTTAAAATGTCCTGAACCCCAAAAAGTGACCGCAAAGCTGGCGCCCTGTAAAATAACATAAAACACTTGCAGTAATTGAAGACTGCCCTTTTCGTTCCATTGTGGGTATCGTAATTAAGGTAATAAAAGAAGATGTGCAGAAAACTTCTCTTCTTGTAAGGATTGTATTTATTTCACCTTCAACGCTCAGCGCCTCTCACATAATAATAATAATGATGATAATAATAATAATACAAACTGTCAACCCAAACTGTCAAACCTCAGAACTCGGCTCGTGCCCATTCACCAATAGGTAGAAGGGAATGGAAACAGGTAAGAGAAAGGGAGGTAGGGAAAGCGGGGCAGCGAAGGAAAGGAAAGGAAAATCCTACTAAGTTTATTCAGTAAATGTGTTAAAACATAACACATCTCCCTTGTTAACAAAGCTTGAAACACTGACACAAGTTAATCATCAAACAATATTTTCCTTGAAGGCATTCTAGACCTTGGACCAAATTTTACTCCGTTTGCTTTGGCGTCATCATCACTTGCTGCAGGGATATTAGAGTCTACAGAACCTCTTTCTTTCATAGACATGTTTCTTACATTAGCCCTTGGTTCAGACCCTTTGTTGCTCACTCGCAGACTCTCCTCACTAAACAAATCACCATCCTCTTCATCTTGTTTATCCAAAAGATTATGTTCCACATCACTTCTACATTCCAAAGGTTCTGTGCTGACACAATCATTAGTACACTTGGAAAGTCTCCTTATACTGCAACATTTACCATCTTGGGTGATCACGCTTCCTTTATTGATTTTGATCACCTTGGTAGGTTTACAGAATTTGCTCATGCCTTTACTCATTCTTCTATCCCATCTCATTTTCACAAAGTCACCCACAGCTATGTTGCACTGAGTAACTTTATGTGCATTGTCATATTGTCTCTTTGACTGGCACTGCTTATTACTGACCATTCTACTGACATCATTCAATTCATTACTTGCTCATTCATCACCTTGTTTTTCGAAAATTTGATCTTGAACCACCATGAACGGATCAAGGAAGTGGGTTGTCTTCCTTTCATCAACATAAAGGGTGTCACATGTGAGCATGAAGGACGTGATTCCATATGCCCACAATCTTTCACGAACAGATACAATGAAGGGAATGTTTCCAAACATCACCAAATTAATACTTTCCTTCAAATAACCATTAAATCGTTCCACCAAACTATTGCACTGTGGGTCACATAGGGCTGTATGTACATGCTTTATCATATGAGTCTTCAGAAACTATGTAATCTCATCAGAAATGAACTGCACACCATTGTCCATAATCAATTTCTCAGGGAAGCCTTCTCTACTAAATACTTATTAGATTTTTTATTTAAACATTTATAAAGCGTACTGTGACCATACCAGTATCCTGGTGCTGGTAGAGGTTCACCGAGGCACAAGGAAAGGGAAAAAGGAAGGGGAAGGGAAAAAGCTGCAACTGAGATAATACCAAGAATGATAACTGCTACAGTATAAAGTGGTACAATATCAACAGAAATTACTTCATGAAGAGCCACGTTTTCAGGGCTTTTCTAAATTATAGAAGATCCGTCAAGGATCTGAGGGGGCAGATAGCTGATTCCATATTTGGGCTGCTCTAACCATTAAACTGCGTCAGCCGTGTCTGGTCCTTCTGGATTTTGGAACACAGACAAGGTTGGCAGTGGCAGAGCGAAGGCACCTCCTAGAGGAGTATCTTTTTAGTCTGTTTGTAGTGGCACTGGTCCATTACCCTGGAGGGCTTAAAAAATAACACAAAGGGATCGAAAAACTACACGCTGTCACATGGGAAGCCAGTGCAGATCTTTCAAGGCCATGGAGGTAGATGACCTCCTGGGTCTGTTTATGGTCAACTTGGCAGCTGAGACCTGGACTATGTGCAATCTATTTAGAAGATACTCTGGTGTACGGGGCGTGGCTGGTGAGCCGCGATGGCTGACGCACTCTGGCGAGGCTCTGCAACCTCAACCCCTTTATCCACCATGAATCCTGCACTAGCTCAGTAATCCGCTGCTCAGTCTGAGCACAATGGATTACGGATGTTGCTGCCTGTCACTGCACCTTTTTAACGAGTCCACTCCCCCGAACATTGCAGTAACTGCAGCAGAGACAACTTTAGGCCTTCGCAAACGAGGTGGGGAGCTGCAGCTGCGGCGCTGGTCACCTTGTGGGGCTGGCCCGGCTGTCCTGGACCATCCCCCGTTAACCTGCTGGCCGATTACTTTGGATGGCTGAGGGCTCCATCAACTGCGCTGACGAAGAGGTGACGCACCAGCAGCTGCTGGTATTGGGGCGGCCTGGGACAGTGGTGTTACCGATTCAGGTCCTGGAGGAGGCCGATCGATGGAGGTTGGGATCGCCGAAGCGAGGTGAGCTGGAACCAGAAGCACAACGGCTGCCTACTTGGAGGCCTGCCCACCTCTGAACTGTGGCCCCTGCGGGAGCCCCGAAGGTCGAGTTGGGCCTAGGCTCGGCCGCAGGGGAGGGGGCAGCAGCCGGGGCTGCCGCGCTGCACACTGCTGCTGGTAGTACTCCAACATCCTCGCTGAGGCCAGCCCGCATAGAGAGCATTTCCCCCTTTAACCCCAACTCGTGGGGATGCTGCCACGGAGAGTGGGCGGATGGGTGGGAGCAGAGGGGCTGCATTGGGCTCAGGCCCCCACTCCTGGATGAACCGTGGAGCTGGGTGCATGACTACGGACATGCACGCCCCATTGAGGGAGCACACACCCAGCAGGAATACGCATTAAAGCTTGCCAGAAGCCTCCCATCCACCAGGGATCTCTTTAAACAGCTGCACATAAGCGATGGTACTGTCGGCTCACAAGCTGACTGTTATTTGAGGGGGCATGTACAGTGCCTGACCTGGCCTTCGCCTCTGCGCCATTCTTGAACTCTATCTAAGGCACAATACGGCCACCTCTAGAATAGAGCATTTGAGTGGGAAGGCCTGAATGAAACCAGTTGACACTAAGACTTTTGCTTGATGTGCAATGTCCTTGACCCACTCTCCTGCTCACCAGTGCGCTAGGGAATCTATTTGGGCAACCCACCTCTGCTAATAGCGACCAATTTTTGTGAACAGGAGGCCCATTCTCGAGTTGCCCACTGAACTGCTAGATAATCCCTTTCCCCCTCATAAACACTTGTGTAGGGATCTGCTGGGCCTTGCAGTGGTGTCTCGGTGGCCCCCTTGGTCTGCAGACGGCCTCATCCTGCGGCCTATTAGCTCTGCTGTACTGACGTGGGGTTAGAAGGGGAACTGCCTGGCTGATCCTCTGGAATGAGAAGCCCTTTTCCTCTGCACCACTGTTGGACTAGAAGGCTGGCGCTGAGTTAGCGACTGCGGATGAGGCGGTTCCTGGCTGCCGTCAAAGTTGAGCAGTAACTTATCAGATTACAGACCCTGAAACCGACTGATTGACCGGAGGTGCGGACCCTAGAAACGACCCGAACTTACACCGAGACCCCCTGATGCCTTGAGCCCAGCAGATAGCCATGAGTCCTTTATGCTCTAATGCATCGCCTGTATCAGCCCTACCCACAACGTACCCAGAGCGGCGTTTTAGGTAATGCCTTGGAGACGAGTTACCTCACCTGACAGTGAAAGCAAAATTAGACACTGTACTACAGGCAGTGGAGAAAATCGGAACCACCCTTGACCAGACGTGCACATCACTCGAGACCAAGACAAACAAGGGGACTGCGGACTTCACTCTCCAGCGTGTAGACCGCCGCAAACTTGTAGCTTAGAACATAACTTAGCAATACGAGCATTAGAATTTCTCCCACCACCAGGTAATAAAGTACATATAAGAGGCTTGTGATGTCACAATAGCAAAACGATTTCCCCACACTAAATGTCTAAAGTGGTTTGTAGCCCACACACATGCTAATAACTTCTGTTCAATTACAGAATACTTGCGTTTCAATTTGTTTAATGTCTCAGAGGCATACTCTACCGCCCACTCTGACCCACCTGCTCTTTGTGACAACACCATTCCTACCTAGTCTAAAAGTACTAGCATCCACTGATATCACACACTTCTTTCCTTCTGCAACAGGTTGGAGAGCAGGTGCATTTACAATTTGTGACTTAATAAATTCAAATGCATTTTGCTGGTCAGTTTCCCATACAAACTCACAATATTTGCATAGCAATTTACTCAATGGCTCCATCCCAGTGGCAAGGTTTTTCACAAATTTCCCGTGGTACTCGCACAAACCAATAAAGGGCATCAATATCTCTTTATCATCAGGTGCAGGTGCTTGTTTGATAGCATCCACAAGATTTTCCTTGGGTACAACACATTTGGCAGATATCGTATGTCCCAAGTAATCTATCTGGGATTCAAACAGTTTACATTTTTCCACACACTACACAAGACCTCTCTTAGATAGTCTTCTGCAAACCACTTGAAGCACATTATAATATTCCTCCTCTGTTTTGACAAATACCAGGATATCGTCCTGGTACCATCTTACTTGAATCTCCATATCCCTAAACATATGTAGCATGGCTCTCTGGCATACTGAAGATGCCAATGCAAGGCCAAATGGCATCCTTTTAAACTGGTACACGCCACAGGATGTGATGAAAGCTGTCAAATGCTTTGACTGTTCTGCCAAGTTTATTTGATGCTAGGTACTTCGTAATTCTAAGGTACAGAACACGGTGGCTCCATTAAACATAGCAAGTAAATAATTTATCTTTGGCAAAGGATGCCTATCCACAATGATGCTTTCGTTGAGTGCCCTCAAGTCTTTGCAAAACCTGAGTTTGTCATTGTGTTTCTTGGCCCATCCCACAGGGTTAATCCACTCCAATCTTTGAATTTCCTCGATTAAGTCCTCTTTTAGCATTTGATCCAAGAGATCTTGCCGTTCCTTCCTAACACTGAATGGCACATCCTCATTTTTTGTTCTACAGGTTCTGCTCCATTTTTTGATCTTATTTCATGTTCATAGCCTTGCAACTTTCCCACTTTTTCACTAAATACTTCAGGAAATGAGGAAATGACCTTTTCCTTAGCTTGCAGCTCTTGTACCACCAATACCGGATCCACAGCATTCGGATGGAGTTTAATATTGAGTCTCCTTTGGTCTTTCCATCCTAGCACATTTGCTCCTTTCTTGACCATATACATTTTCAACTTAGCCACTCTTCCTTTAAACTTTGCTATGGCCACAAAATAACCTACAAAATCAACGTGTCGTCCATCAAAAGTGACAGCTATCACATCAGGTTGTAGTAAAGGTAGCATTTTTTTCTCCAAATTGAATTCTGAAATACGCTCTGGAAATCATTGTGAATGGTAAACCAGAATCTGCCATCACTGATAACTGTGTACCCAACACTTGTATATTACACATGGGTGGATTGACGGGTTCATCATCCTCTTTCATATCTTCTCCACGCACCATTAACACTACGTTTGGTTCCATGATCATGTCATCTTCGATATCAATGTCTCTGAACGACGTGCCTCCAGACACCTGTGTCATGCAATGTTTGGGTTGTTTCTTCACATCCCTACACATTTTTAAAAAGTGACCTTTTCTTTCACAATTGTTGCATTCTTTGTTAAATGTGAGACAATATCTTGAAGAAGTGAAATGGTTGGGATCACCACCTAAAGCAGTACATTTTGTTCTCTTTATGTCCACTACTATAGTTCTCATTTCTTACATGCTTTTCAGCTACAGCACAAATCTAATTTGCCCTTTACCATGTTGGGTTTCAATTACCTCTTTTACCCAGTTCATGGACTGTTCTATAGCCTTTGCTAATGCCACCACTTCCTTCATTGGGGGATCCCCCATAATCCATAAACGCTCTTGGATATGTTTGTTTTTAGTGTTAACCATTAATTGATCTCATATCATCTCGTTTTGCTGAGTTTCCAAATTTACATGTATATGACAAGCTTCCTAATGCAGTTAGAAATTCATCAATAGAATCTCCTTTCTGTTGCCTAGTATAGAAATTATATCTCTCAAGTGTGGTACTTATAGTAGGCTTAAAACGAGAACCTAATCTCAACAGAGCTTCATCAAATGCATTTACTGCCTTGTCTTCATCTTTGTTTTCAATTTTGGGCAAGGATCTGAAGACTTCATGTCCTTCGGATCCTAAAGAATGCAATAGGATACTTTTTTTCCTCTCAGCTGGCATTCTACTGGCACCATTTGCCATCAAATATGTTTGAAACTCCTTCTTCCATTTCTTCCAAGGTATTGGTAGTTCACCTTTTGTTTGTAAGAATTTTAAAGGAGAGTCTAACTGCATGTTATCACCTTCGTTGCTCTCAACACAGGAAAAGAAAGAGAAGACACTCTTTATAATAGCAGCTCTTGTAATTAAATGTTTATATTAACTTTCTTTCAACTGGCTTTGAATGTTCCACTTTTACTGAGGTAAAACAGAATCTAACAAGAACAGCTTAAAACGGCCGCCAGTTAGCTGAAACGCATAAATCTCATAGGTAACATAGTCCTATAAAATGGCTGCCAATCTCCCAAAACAAGGCTTGCAACGCTGGGCAGTTTGCTTTTTTATGAGGAGAATAAAAAAAATTCTAGCTGACGCGACAAGAATTTTCAATTCTATTAAGGACACGGAGGCGAGGATTATGCTTCTCTTTGCTTTACTGCAAAACACAGCAGCCAATAAACAACTTTAAACTCAGCATACCCCGGAAGCTCAACCCCCATACGGTATGCACCAATCACCATCAGTCCATAATCATATATATGTCGTAAGGAACACATCACTTCCTCTTTCTTTGCATCAACTTTTAACACAGTCCTCAAACTTGACTGTTGAACTCTGGACCACCGATTTCTTCATCGACGTGAATCCCAACTTGAGCACGGAATGACAGCACCGGAACCGAGTCGATGCCACCTGTGCCTATGCCCACTTGGTCAACTCTCCCGCTGAACCACATCATCCTGATCGTTCAGGTTTGCTTGCCTTGATCTCCTATAAAGAGAATAATAGTCGTAATATTCCATTCATAAACCATATACGGTTCATAACCAGCATGACAGTCATTACTTAACATCATCATATTTCCAATATCAATGGGTGGGCGAAAAATAAAATCACATCATCATCAAGACATACATGAATCCTTTTTCATAAATTTTGCAATAAACAATCTAACACATAGAATACTATCATCATGTTACCTGGGTGGGATAATCCTCACCTCCGTGTCCTTAATAGAATTGAAAATTCTTGTCTTGTCAGCTAGAACATTTTTTATTCTATGTCAGTCCACGGAGGCTCCGATTATGCTAGTTTAAAGTTGCTCCAGAACCGTCGAAGCCACATCCACAATTGGTTTATGATAAAATGTCTTAAACGTTGAGTCAGAAGACCAATCTGCCGCCGTCATAATATCTTGTAATCGAGAGCCAGTACAAAAGGCCTTGGAAGCCATAGCTCCTCTAACTGAATGTGCACCAAACGTGGTAGTATCCACACTTGCAAGTCTCAATAACCAAGTAACCCACCTGGCTAAAGTTGCTGCAGTGACTGGGCGGAAAGGTCTCTGAAGTGAAATCAACAATTGCCCTGCAACGTCATTTCTGAACTCTCTAGTAACATCCTCATAGCATTTTAAACATTGAACCACACATAATTTGGTATGATGAGGAAAAGCAGGATATGAAATACATCTAGAATGTGTTTTTGTCCTCCCAGAAATTGTGAACGAGACTCCCGAAGGAGTAAATACTCTACCTGCTATGTCCAAAGCTCTCACATCCGAGACTCGCCTGCAGGACACCAGACATAATAGCATCGTAAGTTTTGCCGACAATTGTTTACGTGATAATCCCTCATTTGCCGGCCAAGTTTTAAGGAAACGTAAAACTACATTGACATCCCATAAAACAGAATATTTGGGTTTCGGGGGTTAACCAACCGGATACCCCTTACCACTTTACACACCAGGGGTGCTCCCCACCGGTTTACCATCCACATGCGGGTGTCCCGCCGAAATTGCTGAACGGAAATTGTTCACCGTTCGATATGCCATCCCCGAACTGGCCAGTTCCGAAAGGAAATTAACTATGAGATGGACACCGGATCCCACGGGATCTGTCTGCCGTGCAGAACACCAGCTAACCCATCTACGCCAAGCTGACTCATATCGTTTGTGAGTAGCAGGTGCCCATGATTGTGATAAGAAAAACAGAGTCTCCTGTGAAACTCCAGGCACTTGCCATCGTCGCCTGAAAGTCTCCACGCCATGAGAGATAAGTGGCCCTGCATTACAAGTGGGTGCGGCAGACCCAGAGGGTCCTGCAGAATCTCCGGAAACGACCGTATTTGTACCGGAAGTGCACATGACAAAGCTAGTGCCACCGGAAACCATGCTTTCGCCTTCCAACATGGTGTGACTAGTATCACCTCCGCCTTCTGTCGACGGAGTTGCGCCATTACCCTCGGAATCATGGCGAAAGGTGGAAATGCATATAGAATGCCCATCGTCCATGACTGAAGGAATGCGTCCGAGCTGATCGCCAGAGGATCTGGTCGCCAACTGTAGAACCGCGGAAGTTGTGCGTTGAGTCTGGACGCAAAAAGGTCCACTGAACACGGACCCCATTTGTTGTTCAGTTGATTGAACACCCCGGGATGCAGTCTCCAATCGCTGGCATCCCTCAGATATCGGGAGTTCCAATCCGCTACCACATTGGAAGACCCCGGAATGTATTCCGCCGTTACCGATATGTGATGGGTCAGGCAGTAATGCCAAAAGTCCTTGGCTATCTCTACCAGAAGACGAGACCTCGTACCCCCCAGACGATTGATGTATCGTACTGCTGACACATTGTCCATCCGCAGTAGAATACAGCAACTCGCTCGTTGCGGGGAGAGTGTCCGAATCGCAAACGAACCCGCAAGAAGTTCCAGGCAATTGATATGGAGCTGCAATTCCTCCCGGGACCACCGACCCCCAGTCTCCACTGAGCCGCAGCGGGCTCCCCGGCCCCATCTGCTGGCGTCTGATTCTATGACTATATCTGGACTGGCTGCAAAAATGGCCTTGCCATTCCAAGCATCCATATGTTCCAGCCACCAATTCATCTCGGTCCGGGCCTCGCCGGTGATCGAGATCTGCTCTGCATAACTCAGACCCTTGCGTAAATGTAGAATCTTCAAACGCTGAAGTGCCCTGTAATGTAAGGGTCCTGGGAATATCGCCTGGATTGATGCAGCCAAAAGCCCCACCAATCTGGCCAGCGTCCTCAAGGATATAGTCGGAGAGGCAAGCGCTCTCTTCAACTCCTTCTTGATAGCTACCCTCTTCCTCAAAGGTAAAAGTAACTGAGCCGCAATCGAGTCTACCTGAAACCCCAAGAATTCCATCGACTGTGTTGGGTTCAGAATGGATTTGTCCGCGTTGATGACGAATCCCAACTCTTGTAAGAGTTGTATCGTCCAGTTCAGATGAAGAAGAACAGTGTCCATATTCTGAGCCATAATCAGAATATCGTCCAAGTAAATTATCAGTCGTACCCCCCGTTCTCTCAGGTACTGAACCACCGGCTTTAGTAACTTGGTGAAACACCAAGGGGCGGATGAAAGGCCAAAGGGCATGGCTGAGAATTCGAACCACTGATCTCTCCATTGGAATTGAAGAAACCGCCGGTGAGGAGGGAATATTGGCACCGCCAGGTACGCGTCCTTCAAATCCAGACGTACCATCCAATCCTTTTCCAATAGGATGTCCCGCAGTAAATGTATGCCTTCCATTTTGAAATGGCGATACACTACCCAGGAATTGAATTCTCGTAGATTGAGTACCAGTCTGAAACCCTTGTCCTTCTTGGGCACCAAAAAGATGGTACTTACAAACCCTAGTGGATGATGAGTCGTGTGCACGATTGCCCTTGTGTTTAACAATGATTGAACCTCGTCGTCTATGAAAGACATCTCTGCGTGGGAAAAATGTAGGGGAGGAGGAATCCGGATCTGCTGGGGTGAGGCATAGAACTCTATCTGAAAGCCTCTTGCCGTTTGAAGGATCCAAGGGTCTTGTGTGAGAATCTCCCACATATGGTGGAACAAAGCAATCCGACCTCCCACCTTTGTGTCCCCAAGGTGCATTAAGCTTACCTGAGTAAGAGGTGTCTCTGGAGGAATTATTCTGTCCTCTGTAACCTCTGTGTTGTCGCCCTCTGTCACCGCGATTGCGGGAAGGATAGAAGTTTGACCGTTGGCCACCACCTCTGCCGCGTTGCTTGAAGCCTCGAGAGGTCTGGTTGAAGCCACGGCCGGTCGCTCGACCCCTGAAGCGCCCGGCCCTGTTAAAAAGGCCAGTATGAAAGACCTTCCTGATGTTCGCCTGCGCCTTATCTAGGGCCGAAAAAGTATTCACATACTTTCCCATCTCCTTCACAAATTTGTCCCCGAACAGCATGCCATTAGCAAGCGTGCCTGGTTCCGTATTCGCCATTTCTGCGAGTTGTGGATCAATGCGCATAAGGAAGGACCTTCTGCGCTCTGCCGACAGTGCACAGTTCGCTTTTCCTAGGAAACACATAGCCCGCTGCGCCCACTCCAAAACCTCCGTGGGGTCCAATGGAGTGTTAGAGTCTTTAGCGGTGACCGCGGCATCCAAAATCTTGGTCAGGGGTCCGGTCACGTCAAGGAGCTTGTCTTGACAACCCCTCCAAGCCCGGTCGAGCCCCTTCTTGGGGTCTTTCGCACATTTTTTCATAAAAGTTGCCATGTTCGGGTCTATATCCGGAGTGTCTGCCACTTTTCCCATTAGAGAAGGTCTGGGACATTCGGAGCGCAGTGTGGCTCTGACTTCCTTTTCGAAACCCCTCCGGAGGTTGTCCTGCACATAGTGTGCGACCTCGATACAGGGGACCCACTCAGTAGATCTTGGGTGAATAATGTTCCTGGGGTCAAACAAAAGGTTCTTATTGGTCGGCTTGTCTTCAACATTGTGGGATTTACCTTTCCGCTTCTTAGCCTTCCGTGGAGCCTGGGATTCCTGATCCGAGTCAGACGTGTCAGGCGCGGCCGGAGACGACTCTTCAGTCTCCTCCGTCTGCGTCGTAGGCGTTTTCTGCGCCTTGGAAGAACTCACACAACCATGGTCGTGCAGTACATTACGGGCCATCTTAGCAAGGACCTCAGCCGAGGTGTGACCAGAAGTCTCCCCTTGCGCAGCACCAAACTTACGCTTGCCATAGTTCTTTAATGGCTTTGTAAACGGCTGAAGCGCTTTAATTAATGCCCTGTTTACAGAGCCCTGGACGTGGGTATCCAGGGCTTCAACCAATTGCTCCTCCATGTGGTGCTCTTCTGGTTCCTCATATTCCGCATATTCATTCTCCTCGGCGTAGTACGCCATCGTGCTGCAGGAGGTCTGAAGGAGCTTTAGGGGGGGAGAAACCCTGGGGTGTTCTTTTAGATGTGCGGGCACTGTACAAAACTTGTCCCTATATCACCACCTTCAACTGTCCCTAAAAAGCAGTTCACTGTGCCATCAATTTTATTGATATTATTGTTATTGTGGAGGGAGCCACCCCAAATCTCCCCTAAGGCAGAGCCCTCGTCCGGAAAACGCTCCGGTCAGCGTTAGACAGGGACTGTGGATATCGCAGTCTGTCTCTTGCTGATGCGCGAAGAGCCGATCGGTAAACTTACTCGCATCGGCTTTTCGCGCATGCGCAGAGCATGGGCATGAAAAGAGGACTGCTCCCCAAGCGCGCGAAGCGCGTCCCGCTCCCGCTCCACAGAAATTAGCCCAAAAAGCGCCAGAGCGCCGAACCGCCGCAACACAACAATCGCGCCGTGAACCTAGCAATTTACCAGTGCACCGACGAAAATTTGACCAAAGGTGAAATCGCCAATAGTAAGAAGAGCGACAGCGCGTGCTTGACTACAAACGCCCTGGCGGCGCTAACAATTAAACCGTTCAATTATATCCATACCATCTGAAGATAAAGATAGAGAAATGAAAGGTACTTATCTCGCTGCTGCAGCAGCAAAGAAAGAGGAAGTGATGTGTTCCTTACGACATATATATGATTATGGACTGATGGTGATTGGTGCATACCGTATGGGGGGTTGAGCTTCCGGGGTATGCTGAGTTTAAAGTTGTTTATTGGCTGCTGTGTTTTGCAGTAAAGCAAAGAGAAGCATAATCGGAGCCTCCGTGGACTGACATAGAATACTGTTTCCAGTCTCCTCCTACAAGGCGTGCTAAACATCCAGAATGACCACCAGCAAGCCCGCCCACCAGCCGTAGCCGGGGAACCCAGCACCCAGAGCACTCACTGCGCAGTCCCGCGTTGCTTCGGGAAGTAGACGTCCAGCGCAATTGGCAATTAATGGGCGGAGCACGACGTGCTATAAAGAACGTCGCACCTCGCAGGTCCTGTAACTTGTCGCCACAAATACCATGTCGTAATTAAGGTAATAGAAGATGTGCTGGAAACTTCTCTTCTTCTAAGGAGCATTTTTATTTCATCTCCGACACTCAGCACCTTTCACATAAAAATATTAATAATAATAATAATAATACACACTGTCAACCTCAAATGTCGAACCGCAGAACCCTCGGACATAAAACATTCGAGGCTCGTGCCCATTGATCAATAGGTAGAAGGGAGTGGAAACAGGTAAGAAAAAGAGAAGTAGGGAAAGCGGAGAAGGGAAGGAAAAGAAAAACATACTAAGTTTATTCAGTAAATGCATTAAAACATAACAGTGGGCCCCTGTGTTGGTAGCTCCTGCTCGTCGGCAAAAAGAAGCTGTGGTGCTTAGAGAAAACACGCTGACACTGGAGGTTTTGGTACCAACCATAAGTATTTATTTTTAAGGAGCTACCTCAATAGTGATAAACTGATAAGATAAAAGGCTGAATCAGCCCTGCAGAGGATACAACCAGTGCTGTGCGTTAACCCAATGAACTTAACTTGTTTTCCAATTGTCGTTAAGGTTGAGTTTTGACTGAACACAATCACCACCCTACCAAACAGGGCTACACTTACAGTGTCCGCGTCTGTAACCAAATGGACGTCAACAGATCTTTGCATTTCAGTGGATGACTTAAGGACCTCTTACCTACTCGTGGCCTACAGTCTAACCAACAAAAGGAGAGCTGTTCATTTTAGATCAGTTTGTCAGCTGCTACCCTTCCTATAGCAAAAGACGCACAGTTGATGGACAGAATGCAGAACAAATCAAAACATTCACCCCCAGTCAATAGATCTAGGTTAAATCCATCATTCTTTTGCTCATCATGCCACCCCAGTTTAGACCTGGCCATATGCAAACCAGTCTTGACTCTGTGCCTCATGGAAACAGTTCAACCTGAACTGCCAAGCCAGGTCATCCCTGGACTGGAAACAAGTATCCTAGGACTGGTTTCGGGGTTTCACCCCTCATCATCCAGGATAGCTTGAATCCAGTGGAAAGTGAGCCCGGGACCCACGTCTGGGCATACCGGGCACACTTAGGGCGAGGAAGCAAAAGACACACAATTAATAGACAGAATGCAGAACAAATCAAAATATTCACCCCCAGTCAAGAGATCTGGGTTAAATCCATCATTCCTTTGCTCACAATGCCACCCCAGTTTAGACCTGGCCATATGCAAATCAGTCTTGACCCTGTGCCTCATTGAAACAGTTCAACCTGAACTGCCAAGCCAGGTCCTCCCTGGACTGGAAACAAGTATCCTAGGACTGGTTTCGGGGTTTCACCCCTCATCATCCAGGATAGCTTGAATCCAGTGGCACAGTGAGCCCGGGACCCACGTCTGGGCATACCCAGCACACTTAGGGCGAGGAAGCAAAAGACACACAATTAATGGACATAATGCAGAACAAATCAAAATATTCACCCGCAGTCAAGAGATCTGGGTTAAATCCATCATTCCTTTGCTCACAATGCCACCCCAGTTTAGACCTGGCCATATGCAAATCAGTCTTGACCCTGTGCCTCATTGGAACAGTCCAGCCCGAACTGCCAAGCCAGGTCCTCCCTGAACCGGAAACATGCTTCCTAGGACCGGTTTCGGGGTTTCACCCCTCATCATCCAGGATAGCTTGAATCCAGTGGAAAGTGAGCTCGGGACCCACGTCTGGGCATACCGGGCACACTTAGGGCGAGGAAGCAAAAGACACACAATTAATAGACAGAATGCAGAACAAATCAAAATATTCACCCCCAGTCAAGAAATCTGGGTTAAATCCATCATTCCTTTGCTCACAATGCCACCCCAGTTTAGACCTGGCCATATGCAAATCAGTCTTGACCCTGTGCCTCATTGAAACAGTTCAACCTGAACTGCCAAGCCAGGTCCTCCCTGGACTGGAAACAAGTATCCTAGGACTGGTTTCGGGGTTTCACCCTTCATCATCCAGGATAGCTTGAATCCAGTGGAAAGTGAGCCCGGGACCCACGTCTGGGCATACCGGGCACACTTAGGGCGAGGAAGCAAAAGACACACAATTAATAGACAGAATGCAGAACAAATCAAAATATTCACCCCCAGTCAAGAGATCTGGGTTAAATCCATCATTCCTTTGCTCACAATGCCACCCCAGTTTAGACCTGGCCATATGCAAATCAGTCTTGACCCTGTGCCTCATTGAAACAGTTCAACCTGAACTGCCAAGCCAGGTCCTCCCTGGACTGGAAACAAGTATCCTAGGACTGGTTTCGGGGTTTCACCCCTCATCATCCAGGATAGCTTGAATCCAGTGGCACAGTGAGCCCGGGACCCACGTCTGGGCATACCCAGCACACTTAGGGCGAGGAAGCAAAAGACACACAATTAATGGACATAATGCAGAACAAATCAAAATATTCACCCGCAGTCAAGAGATCTGGGTTAAATCCATCATTCCTTTGCTCACAATGCCACCCCAGTTTAGACCTGGCCATATGCAAATCAGTCTTGACCCTGTGCCTCATTGGAACAGTCCAGCCCGAACTGCCAAGCCAGGTCCTCCCTGAACCGGAAACATGCATCCTAGGACCGGTTTCGGGGTTTCACCCCTCATCAGCCAGGATAGCTTGAATCCAGTGGCACAGTGAGCCCGGGACCCAAGTCTGGGCATACCCGGCGCACTTAGAGCGAAGAAGCAAAAGACACACAATTGATGGACAGAATGCAGAACAAATCAAAACATTCACCCCCAGTCAAGAGATCTGGGTTAAATCCATCATTCTTTTGCTCACCATGCCACCCCAGTTTAGACCGGGCCATATGCAAATCATTCTTGACCCTGTGCCTCATGTGAACAGTCCAGCCCGAACTGCCCAACCAGGTCCTCCCTGGAACGGAAACAAGGTGAAACCCTGAAACCAGTCCTAGGATGCTTGTTTCCAGTCCAGGGAGGACCTGGCCTTGCAGTTTGGGCTGGACTGTTCTCATTGGGCACACGGTCAAGACTGATTTGCATATGGCTGGGTTTCAACTGGAATGGCATGGGGAGCAAAAAAACAATGGATTTAGGCCCAGATCTCTGTACTGGGGTGAATGTATGACATTGTTCTGCATTCTGTCCATCAATTGTTCTTTTTGCATTTGTCACCCCCAGTGGGACGGGTATGCCCAGACGTGGATCCCGTGCTCTCCATGTCACTGGAGTCAAGCTACCCTGGCTGATGAGGGGTGAAATCCCGAAACCAGTCCTATGATGCTTGTTTCCAGTTCAGGGAGGACCTGGCCTGGCAATTCGGGCTGGACTGTTCCCATTGGGCGCAGGATCAAGACTGATTTGCATATGGCTGGGTTCAAACTAGAATGCATGGGGAGCAAAAACACGATGGATTTAGGCCCAGATCTCTGTACTGTGGTGAACGTATGACATTGTTCTGCATTCTGTCCATCAATTGTTCTTTTTGCATTTGTCACCCCCAGTGGAATGGGTATGCCCAGACGTGGGTCCCATGCTCTCCATGCCACTGGAGTCAAGCTATCCTGGCTGATGAGGGGTGAAACCCTGAAACCGGCCCTATGATGCTTGTTTCCAGTCCAGGGAGGACCTGGCCTGGCAGTTCAGGCTGGACTGTTCCCATTGGGCGCAGGGTCAAGACTGATTTGCATATGGCTGGGTCCAAACTGGAATGGCATGGGAAGCAAAAAAAACAATGGATTTAGGCCCAGAACTCTGTACTGGGGTTAATGTATTACATTGTTCTGCATTCTGTCCATCATTTGTTCTTTTTGCACCTTTCCTATAGTAGTACAGGAAGCAGGTAGATAATCAGTCTGAGAATAAGGTAGATTCTTTAGGCTGTTGATCTCTCTCCTGTCCACTACATTCCTAAAATCATTTTCATTTAATGTGCTGTTGAAGAAGGCCATCCACACTGTACACTCCTTAGTCTCCTGGTTCATTACCTAGTTTACAGTTAAAGAGGACAGAAAATAGGAATGTGTTGGGGCCAAAGACATACATCTGTTTAGAACTGTGCAGTTCACTTGCATTTTCAGGAATTTTACATTTGCATGATTCAGATTTTAAACCATGTATGTGGCAGTTAAATGTGTTAACATAGATGCGTGTGCAGAATTTCGATGTGTTCAACAAATAAAACATGTTAATACATAACTTACTTATGCTTGAATTTCTGGTGTGCAAAATTTCCATGCCCTGATAGTGAAAAACTCTTAAAGTCTGATTTTTAAATTGTCAGCATTTTCCTGCCTTAGCCATTTAGTGCCCGCAGCCTGCTACTGGGTCCATTGCTGGATGTAGTTAGCAGTTAGTCATTGTGTATTCCTCCTAGACAGCCACACACAATAGAGAGCTTAGCTGCACACCTGGATGAGCCATCACTGGAAGAATGGGAGGGCGGAGCTGGGCACAGCCCTACTTACACTTGAATAGGCTGTGCCCTGCCTCCACATAAAGTGTTGCATACCCCCTGTAGCTAGTCTGGAGCCAGGACAGGGTCGCAGGAAACCTGTGCAATTCAAAGGGAAACCTCTAGAAGCTTCTCCCACTTCAGAGGAGGCAATTGATATAAATATTGGACCTCAGATATCAACTATTCAGCACACTTCTAGACCTGTGGAGACTCTGCCAAGAAGAAGGATTGCTGTGTTGCTGAAAAAAATCCCAATTTGCTGGACTCCTGCCTTGGTGCCTTCCTGCCTTAGTCAGAGGGAATGGACCTGCTCATGAACCCAGGATTCCCAGAGTAACTCCAAGGGCTAGTCTGCTGTCCTTCTGTTCAGAGACACATGGACAAAACAGTCTCCCAACCACCTAAACTTGCACCTAAATCCAGCTGGAGTAAGTCCCTGACCCCCAAGTGGTGCCCCTCAGGTCCTGGACGCTTGGTGTGGCCTCAGTGGAGCTGAATTGAAGTTTTTGGGCTGTTCATGAACGGGTCTGTTGATGCCAAAACCTTGTCACTCGCACTGCTCACCAACGCGAAGTTCCGTCAACCCAACCCATTGTGCAACAGAATGACTTACAAGAAAATAAGATGGAGCACCCATCACTTTCTGACATAATCTTGTAAGTAAGCAGGAGGTCTGCGAACTCTTACCTCATCCACAGGCAAGGAACCACTAACACCTACTCCTTCTTCAGAATCACGACAACCACACCTGACTTCATCATCACACATGAACATGGCACCAGAACAACCCTCATCATCTTCTCTCCTCAAACAAACCCCTCCTCTCTGGTACAAAGCAACATTCTTGAAATTCCATCTTTCACCTCCCTCAATCACCACAAAGTATTTCCCAACACTCACCACACGAAAAGGCCCCTTGAACTTGCTTAAACCACCTTGCACCCTTCTGGATCTTACTTTGACTCAGTCACCTTTGCAGATCTTGGTATGAACTGGATGAACTTGTTCATGAGTCATTTTGCCATCAGACACTACCCATGCTTTTAACCAAGCAGGAACCAATCTGGTACCTGGGGAACGCCCCCTCATGAGCTGAAAAGGGACTTTGGATGTGACACTGTGTAAAGTAGATCGGTAGACCCATAACATGTCAGAGACATGTTTTCAGACTGACTGACGATTTGCAATGCTAGTTGAATGGTCCCCTTAACCAATATGTTGGCCCTCTCAACAATGCCATTTCCCATGGGATTGTATAGAGAAGTGCGAGAGTGCTTGATCCCACACTGCTCCAAAAAATGACGCATATCAGTGGAAGTCAATTGAGTACCATTATCAGTGAGCAAAACGGTGGGGACACCCTCCTCAATGAAAATTTCTTCAAACATTGTGATAGTAGACTTGGTAGTAATATCTTTCAAAAACTTTATAATCAACCATCTAGAATGTACATCCACTATGATAGCTGCAAACTTGAAATCTCCAGGTATCTCCGACATGGGACCTATGAAGTCAAGGCAAATGGTATGCCAAGCTGCTCCAGGATCCTCGATATGACCACCCACACTCTGATTACCAACCTTCAAACGTTTCTCACTTTCTTTGCACAAGTTGCAATTCTCAACCCATCTCTTGACCTGCTCATATAACCCAGGCCACCAAAATTCCTCCTTAATCCTTCTACTCGTCATACCTTGGCCCAGGTGCCCTTCGTGCGCTAACTTGAAGATGTGAAACCTTAACCCATTGGGAGGTACAAAGCGATCACCCCTGATGACAACATCCAAACCACTTATTGATAACTCGTCCAATACCTTCCAGAAGGGTCTAGCAGGCATAGATAGGGTGTTCTCTCTCTCTGCACCCTTTTTGATCATCACCATGACTTCCTTTAACACCTCATCCAAACGCATTTCTTCTTCCCACTGGGCTCTCGTTATGGCACCCAAACTGTTGTGCACCACATCATGAACAAATGCAACAGACTCTTCAGAATCAGAATTTTTAACAGCTTTCTCATCCACAGTTTCCCAACTCAAAGACATGCGAGAAAGGCAGTCAGCCTGAACGTTTCTCCAACCATGGACAAATTCAACCTCATACAGATACTCTTGCAAGCGTGCAGCTAGCCTCGCTGAGGCTTTGCCAGCACCAACAGCCGACAAAATTTTGATCAGGGGCTTGTGATCTGTCCTTAGCACAAACTTCATTCCCCAGAGATACACCCTGAAATATTCAGCACCCCAAGCTGCAGCCAGTGCTTCACGCTCGATAACGGAATAATTCCGTTCAGCTTGGGTGAGGGTGCGTGAAGCAATCGCAACTGTCTTTTCAGTGCCACCTTGTCTTTGTGACAAAACTACACCCAATCCAGTAGCGCTGGCATGCACTGTCAAGAATGATTGACACTTAAAATCAAAAGAAGCCAAAATTCCTGCTTCACAAATTTCCCTCTTAATGTTTTCAAAACATTTGTGTTGAACTTCCTCCCAGACAAATTTACTGCCTTTTCGTAATAACCTCCTGATATCCTCAGTTTTGTCAGCAAAGCCTTTCACGAACTTAGAATAGTACTCTACAAGACCAAGAAATTACCTCAATTGGTCTTTGGGATCAGGTGCAGATTTGATGGCTTCCAGTAAAGAACACTGTGGTTTGATGCCACCACTAGATATAGTGTACCCCACATACTCTACTTGTTCTGTGAGAAAAACACACTTGTCACGACTGACAGTCATACCAACATCTCCTAACCTTCTCAAAACTTGTCTAAGGATGATATTGTGTTGTTCAACAGTCTTCCCTGAAATTAGAATGTCGTCTTGGAAGTAGACAACCCTCTCCAAACCCTTGAAGGTGTTAGCCATCATCCTCTGAAAGACGCTGGCAGCCGATGCCAAACCAAACGGCATGCGAGTAAATTGGAAAGTTCCTTCAGAGGTGATGAAAGAAGTCAAGGACTTGGAGTCTTGGTGCAACTTGATCTGATGATAAGCACTCCTCAAATCTATCTTAGAGAAGTACTTACCATCACCCACAGAATGCAAGAGTTCACTGATGTTGGGAAGTGGGAATGTATCAATACGTCACGGTTAAGTGACCTTAAGTCAATGCAGAATCTCAAACGGCCATCAGGTTTCTGAGTGATGACCACCGGAGAAATCCACGGGGAAGCCTCCACTGGCTCAATCACCCCCCCTTCAACATATCTTGCAATAAGTCTTTGAGACCATCCCTAACAGAGATTGGTACCCTCCTAAGTTTGTGCTGTACAGGCTTAGCGCCTTGTTTAAGTACAATTTTATGTACATATCCTTTTACGCACCCCAACCTGTCTTCAAAGACCTTATGTGCTTCTTGTAAAATCTCTTGCAAATGTATGTTTTCTACCACAGTGACCTGGCAGGGTGACCTAGGGTTGATGACAATATTCAGATCGAATTGATGCATCCAACCAAGTATGGGGGGGCCATCTCTTGAGATGTACACCTTACCTTCAATGCATTTAGTTCCAAATGTTATCATGCCAATCATGTACCCCACAATGTCTATGGACTCCCCTTGGTACCCCACCGGATCAATATCCTTCGTCAACAAAGTTACATTGTGCCACAATTTTTTTAACAAGAATTCAGGGATTATGGTGTACATTGACCCGGAATCTATCATAAGTTCCACATCAGACCTATAAATTTGAAACATGGCTACAGGTCTTTTCAACCTACTGGCAATAACCTCACCACTAGGCATTATCTCATTTATATCTCCCACCATCAATATTTTGTCTCTGCAGTCAGGTATTGGTGAGTATGTTTCCACAACATTAATTTTAGATTTGTATTTATCAGAGATAGCACCCTGTTTGCACATTCGTGCATAGTGACCCTTGTGGCCACACTTTCTGCATTCTTAATCTACAGCAAAACAACGTTTAGAGTCTGCTAAGTGAAAGGGACTCCCACAACGTAAACACTCCCTTCCCTTGTTTCTAGAGGTGGAGCTAGGTACACTCCCCTTCACATATTTTTTTGTGATAACATTATCTTCATCAACATCTTCCTTTTGACCATCTAAGTTTGCAACCTCACAGTTCGCTGAGTCTCTTCTGCCTAACTCCTTCATGCATTTTTGAGATTCCTCAATGACCTTTGCTAAGTCGATAGCTTCTTTTAGAGATGGATCCTTCGCAACCCAAAGTCTTTCCTGAATCTTTTTCTCACGACAATGCACAATTAATTGATCTCGAATCAACTCTTCCGCCATTACCCCAAAGCGGCATTTAACAGATAATTCAAGCAATCTAGCTACGAATTCTTCAATAGATTCGTGTTCCAACTGAGGTTGAGTGTAAAATTTGTATCTCGCCAGAACCAAATTTACTTCTTTAGCAAACCTTATTTCTAACCTTTTGACAGCCGCCTTGTATACATTATCCATTGGTTGCCCATTAGGTCCCACAGTCACCGGTAAGTATTTAAATATTCTTTGTTCCTCGCTACCCAAAGCACTGAGTAATAACGCTTTTTTTCTAGAAGGATTAAAATTTGGACCATCAAGGGCAGTAATGTAATTCTCTAACATTTCTATCCAGTCTTCCCAAGCAATGGGTGGAGTGCCTGGTTGTGACAAGAACATAGGAGGCATGATAATGTTAGATTGTAGAGCCATAGCGTTAGTTGATTTAATTAAACAGTTAAGTCGCTAAGCAAAGGTGTGCAAATCACCGTGAAATGACATGCACCGGTTACCCACCGTAAATTGTTATTAAAATAACGTGTGCAAATCACCGACGTGGAACTGCCAGATTACGGTACACACACATCCGTTGTGTAGAAAGGCAGTTAAATTGTGGATATGCGCACTGCGTTACAGACAGGAGGTGATAATCGTTGGTGCCGGACGCGGAGTGAATAATCCGACGTGAGAACGTAAGCGTTGTAGTTCATAGCTAGGCAACGACGTTGAAGACAGAAGCACGTAGGCGTGATAAACGTAAGTGGTGCGTTGCGCCTCAGTGACGTAAACAACAACGTATCGTGGCTCGCGGGCAACAGTTGAGAGGAGAGCGATGACGCGAGACTCAACTTTCTTCAGAAAGCACAGTAAGTAGAAAACAAAATCGTACAGTACCTTGCACGTGAATTCTATATCACATACAGTGACCGAAACTGGAGGGTTTGTAAAACATCCATGCAAACAAACCCAACGAAACACCGGTATATCAAAGGGCTGCAAAAGAACGCCAGGTTGTGTCGAAAACTTCCTTGTAGATCGTCGCCACAATGTTGGGGCAGGAAAAGTATGAACTTGTGGGAAGTTCCGTCGCAAAGCCCTGGCCCGACCATTTGGGACAACAACTGGATCTAAGCATTACAGCGACGACCTTCTGCAACACTTGGCCTGCTTTTCAAACTACATCGACCAACCGTGATGCTTCCCTGCTTCTCACGGTCCCCTACACCACAAACAGAACTCTTTGCGCTGGACTGAGAAGGCTAACCTAGTCCCTGTATCTGAACTGCGCTGCAATAGCGATTGGCCTGAACGTTGACTTTCTCCCAGTCTCGCACAACCAGATAGCTGCGAGTGGCGCTTTGGCCTTTTTGGCGCTATTTTCACTTAAATCTTCAAAATTGCATATCTCCGGTACTGCTAATTGGATTTTTGTCTTGATTTATTTATTAAAATTTTATATACTTTACACATTGCCTCTAAGTTAAGCCTGACTGCTCTGTGCCAAGCTACCAGAGGGTTGAGCACAGGTTAATTTGGGGTCTGCTTGTGCCCCATTCTGACAAGGATTGCAGTTGCTGTTTGAGTAGAGTTTCACTCCCCTTCACCAGTAATCCAATTTCTCCTAACTATAATTTGAATTCTGTGCCAAAGTGTATTTTTTTTAAACATGATCTGCAGGTAGATATGGATATTTCTATTCTTGATTGTGAAGCTGAAAGTTATTGTTTGAATTTCTAATTTTTCAGTTTGTTTCCTCTAGGTCAATCGGTCTGGGAACCTCTTGCTGTCTGTGAATCCCTTTCAGGTGGGGGGTCCACGGCTGTTTTACAAAATTAAAAAATACTAAAATTAATAAATTAAAAGTAGTATATACAAATAAAGAAGCAAAATTGAAAACATTTCCAATTTTGATTGTGAATTAAACTAAATATTCCAATTTTTGGGCATTTGTTTGGTGTATACATGTTTTTGTACTTTTGGTTATTGTTTTGAGGTTCAAATCATAGAAATTGCTTATGCCGGGATTCCTTGGCTTCCAATAATGAATGACTCCGCAGGGGTCCCTGAGCTTAAGTATTTATTCAATAGGGGTTCACAGTAGATTAAATGTTAAGAGCCGGTGGACTAGATTGAGTATGTAAAAAATACTTTTTGGAATAGTTTTGTTCTCTCTAAATGTCTCTCTTATTCAGTAAATTCCCCTAGAAAGTGAGGTGTATGCATGTGCCAGCAAAGTTTCTATACTCTGACCCATCCAAAGACTGGAACAGTTTATTTTTCTTTTGTACTGTAGTTAGTTTTATAAGTCCCTTAGAAGGCACTGAAGCAAGTTCAGTGGACAGCTAGCATGGTACGTCATAGGTGGGACTTGGTTGGATGAGTGGAGGTTTAAAATTTGCCCTTTGTAGGTTGTGAAAAAGTGCCTCTTTTGCATGGTTAGCCCCCACTTTTTGTCTGGATTTGATGTGGTTTCGAATGTAGTGCACAGGGTCCCTGCCAACCAGGGACCCTGTGCAAATCTATAAAACAAATCCCCAATTGGTACTTCTGCCCCCTGTAAGTCCCTAGTAATTGGTACCTAGGGCCGGGGAGCTGAAGAGGATTCCTGGGGACCCCCTTCACTGGGACCATGCCACTGCCCTTGCAACCTACATGCCCCTGTGAGGAAGAAAACAACAATGTCGACAAGGCACCCTGCCTGGGTGCCATGCCAGCTAGCACTGCCTGACAGCATAGGCAAGTCACCCCTCTAGCAGGCCTCACAACCCCTAAGGCAGGGTACACTATACAACAGGTGATGGAATATCTGCATGAGCAGATATGCCCCTACAATACTGGGCACCATTTCCTAATGTTGTAAGTGCCAGTGAAGCCATAGAGAGTACATGGACTGGGAACTCGACAACTCAAGTTACCCAGCACCGTGATGGCACCACTGAATATAGGAGTGTATGGTACCAAACTACTCCTTACAATAAATCCACACTGATGCCAGTGTGGGATTCATTGTATCATGTACCCAAGGGGCACCTCAGAGGTGCCCCTTGAATCCCTGCCAACCCGGGTGTGGTCTCTGACTGGCTGTAGGCAGCCACCCACCACCAGACATGGTTCTGGACCCCTGGGTAGAGAGCCCCTGCTCTCTGGGACCAAAAGCAATGCACAGCCTGGGCAGAGGTGTCATGCCTCCTCCCCTAGGATGGGCCAGTGCTCGAAAAGAGAAGCTTCAAAGGCCTGCCGCCTTTGTAATGTGACCCCCAGCCTCTGCTGCTAGCAGCAGCTGGCAGCCCCTGGTTTACACCCCCACTTTGGGCGGGAAAACTGCCAGGAAAATTAAAAAAGATAGGTGTGCCCACCTCTGCCAACCCCAGGGAAGCGAGGTGAAGCACAACTTTACATCCCTGCCATCTTGAAGATGGGGGGACCCCTCCAATCAGGGCTAGGTCTATGCCCCCTCCCACAAGAGAGGTTCCTATTGGCCCTACCTGCTACTTCCCTAAAACACCTTTCAAATTGAGTATTTAGGTGGCTCCCCCAGACCTGGCCCTCAGATTCGACAGACCAAAGAAGAAGACGGAAGACGACAGCTGCTGGACCAGGAACTGAACCAATGCAGACAAAACCCAGCAAGAACCCCGTCACCTGCAACCGGTTCGACCACTGGACCTCCTGTTCTTCCAGAAACTCTGCAAGGCCTCCAAGAAACCCTGGAGACCTTTCAACCTTCACCAAAGTGCCAAGAACCTCCTTTCAGACTAGAAGCTCTAATCCCCGGCATCCCCCGGCACCAGAACCGCAGTAGTGAGGACCGACCGTTGTGTCGATGCCGCTCACTGCTACCAAAGAACTCTATGACCGCAGTGGTAGAGGACCAGCACTTGTGTCGATGCGACTCTACCCATTCAGAAGAACAGCTCGCCGCAGGACGGCCTCCACGACTTCGAGGCATCCTCTCGGACCCACGACCTGAGCTGTGCCCGGCCCTGTGCCCAAGAGCCCATACCCTTGTGCAAGTGGCCAGCCTCCTCCTGCCCCTGTTGCACTGCCTTCCGACCGCGACCTTCCCATGACGGTCCGACGACGGCAGAACTTCTCCAACCGATCTACAGCAGCTTGCCGTCAGCGACCACGACGGTAACTGTGTTGGCGGTCTGCTGGAAACCAACCCTCTACATTACTCTCTGCGGACCACGAGGGTAAATATCATTGCCAGTATTGACCGCCTTGGCGTAGATACTGAATCCCGCACCTCTGGGTGCCCCCAGTCCCCCACGATTGACATTGTCCTCAGTGTTGACCTGAGACACCAGAAGACTGGACTGGAACTGATGCAGCAGAAGAGGGTTTTGCCAATTTTTATCATCTGGACCCAATTTAATATCTACCAGTCTCTTTCACGCTGCATGAGTTTAAAACATGTTACCAATTTCTAATGTCTATATTGGTCCTCTTTCCTCACTGATGAATCTTCATAGTTGACAGGGATTGGCAAAGGATTGACAGAATTCTAACAATGAGGACCTAAATAAAGAAATAATCATTTCAATATAACCTTTTGACATTAATAATGCCAGATTCTGATTACTTATCAATATGCTCTTATCTAAATGAATGTGAATGCTCATCAAGTACAATACAGCTTGAATCATAGATCAACATACAAGAGAAATAACAAAATAATAATTCATAAACCACATCTCAAATATCCGTGTCATGAGAGTGGATAGGTGAAGAGACAAAAGAATACAGACATTTGCAAAATAAGATTAATGCAAATTCAGAATATCATACGAACTTATTAGCACAAAATGCTAGAAGTCTGAAATGCTACTCTCCGGCCGAGAGAATAGCTGGGGCACCATCAAAGATAATGAGGAACAAAGTCAAAGAGTCAGGATCATCAGAACAACAGCCAGCCAATTAAGTTAGGAAACAGCAACATGGCTCTCTCCTCTCGCAAAGTAACCTATCCAGCCTCCCTTCTACAAAACATTTCAGTACTAATAGTTATACCCTAACTCACTAAAGATCCGACCCCCCATGTATCATCACACGGAAAATTCTCAAACCCCATTGGTCTAAACCAAGGGGTGTCTAGTCACTAACTTTCGGTGAGCCGAAACTTTCAACAGTTCCTTTGTCTTTAGAAAACTTCCGTCATCGACCTTCAGCAGAGGAAAGTCCGATATCTCTTCCGCGGCTTATACATTTCTCCAGCTCCCTAATGTATCAACCTCATAGCACAAGTGTCCACAAACTCTGCTCGGCAAGGAAATTCCATTCATAATGTTCATTACTTCCTCCACACAGCCTTGGCCATCATCAGGAACTCACGAAGGACAAAAGACATTTCTTGCAGCCTACTTATTAAAAAGTAAATTAAACCTAAAAAGACTCTTGAGGCCTTCTCTGCAAAACAGTAAAATGTGCTCTAGGAAAAACAAATACACATGTGATTATCGTTGTCACTTTACAAAACTCCACTATTAATGCTTCTTTGCATCACATTATATATATATTCAAACAGTTAGTGGAAAGGAAAATATCATGTCTCTTTTAAGCTTATGACTTCTATTATTATTATTTTCTTTGGCGTTCTTTCTGCATTATTCATTTACATTTGCGGCCTACTACAAAAGCACTGGAAACACTAGTTTCTTTCCAGCACGCACTTGTGCAGTTTTTATCCTCCCCTTTTTAGGTCTCGCCTACGCAGCGCGCATGCGCTGCTTAGGAGAGACCTTTAGCTATCGGCACAGCTTTGGGGGCAAAAACGTGCACGCGTTGCATTGCTTGCAATGGCAACGCGTGCACGTCTGGCGATTCCCTTGCGGGAGCGCGCGGCGCCATATGGTGGTGCCATATGGTCACAATCATCGCGCCTTGCTGCACGCTCCCACAAGGGAATCGCGCAGGCCCCCTCCCGCCGCGCGAGGCGCGCGCTTGTTTTATTTTTAATGGCTGCGGTCTATCAGCCCTCTCATGGAAATGTCTCACACAATGAGCGCTGCTTTGCATCCATATCCCGAGTCGAACAAAAGAGCTAGCAACGTGCCCTAGTCTGTGCACAAACAAAGTGAGCAGGACGTTCACAAGCACATATCCAGTGACATGTCGCGAATGAGCTGGTTACCTCTTTGTGCAGACCCTACTCGCACATTCATCCGCCCGACGCTCGATACAATGAGTAACTTTAAATTATGTAATAGTAATGATAAAGATTGGCTGGTTTGCTTAGAGTGCCACGTTGAATCCTGGATTAATACTCCCAAACACTGCTTAATGTGACTGAATGAGTACCGGTGCCCACATTTCTGCTCAAAAGGAAGGGAAGCTTACAAATACTGCTGCATCTCGTACGTTAGTGCCTACGTGTCTTTCGATGCCCCGCATCTCCCCCCCAAACTGATGCTATGGAAGGCGTGGAGAGGCACAGAAATACTGTTCCATACAATATGGGTAACTGTGTAAGCTCTTCCGTTTCCCAGAATCAACTTTGTGATATTTGCATTTTGTGCATAAAAATATTGCTGTAAGCTATGTTTTAAATGCCACTGGGCACACTTAAAGCACACCAGACACATGGATGTCAGTGCATCTTTTCATTGATGATGTGACATTTGCAGGAGTGAAAGAAAAGGGTGTTCTGAAGAACCCTTGGGTTAAATTATTGTTTAAACTGGTGTACATGAAGCTTTGTGCTTTTCTGTGCATAATAACACATAAGGCAAATCTGGCAGAATAGCTGTACACTTGCCAATTAAATATGCCACAATCTGCTGACACATTCGAATCCAGCAGGGCACAACCAGCCTATCATCCCACGAAGCTCGCTATATTGAATACCAATAAATTGGGTAGCTTAGAAACTGCGTAAGTGAATTATGAAGTGCTATATTATGATCAGAGAACATGTGGCCCAATGGCTAGCGTTGCTGACTTTGAACCACTTCCTCAACCCTAGCAGAATTCATCTGGCTATGCGTTATCCATAGAGGGAAACCACTCCCTTTCTGGTAATGCCAAGCGCTGCCATTTTAACTCAATTTGACACTTTGTAAACTCCTAATATATGGATTGACATCAGAAATAGCCGTATTCACCCCTGGACAGGCGCCTTCTGCTACAATACCCAGTGCTTGCGCCCTTGTTACGTCACAGTTGTGTGCACACGCTAAACGTCACAGTATTATGGCTGCTGTAAATGGAGCTGCAGAATTCCGCTAGTGTGCTGCTGACTTTTACTGTGATATCAAGAAGGGATGCACTATTCTCAAGCACAGTGGCACTGCACTTATACCACGCTCAAGAAATGCAAATGAGGAAAGTCGCTGCACTTACCATCCTTGTGGCACTTAGCTTTCAGCTGCTCGGACATGCAGCATTTCCTCCGATGTGAGGCTCTTTCCAGCAAATGCTCTCAGCGCTATAACGGGCATTTCCCTTTTTAGGTCTCGGCCTGCACCAGCGCTTGCGCTGGTCTGGCCGAGAGTTTTAGTAAGCGGGTTTTGGAAGTGCAAACCCACTGGCTTTCGGCTGGCGACCAGCTTGAGTTCACGATGGCGTGCACGCGCAGCTGCCATGTGGGTTTCCTATCTCTTCCTCATTTCCTCGTCATGGCTCATTAACTCTCTGGGCTCTGATGTTTCAATCGCAGCAGCAGCTCACATTACCAACTCAGGGCCCTGGACTACAGTCACATGAAAAACAACAGCATTTAGCATTGAAATGCAAGCTTTTTTTTATCTAGTTAGAAATATTGCTTCGGTGGGTTGATTTCACCTTATATCGCTATTTGTTTTATATTGGGAGTCACAGCCTAATTACCAGTATTTTTGTCTCTCACTGTTTTTTTTTTAATAATATTTATTCGCGTAAAGCACAAAGTTATATTTAAGGTTACTTTTTCCGCGTCACTTCTTCACTCTATTTAAACTCCACACCCCCACTCTTATTGTATCTCTCCTCTCTCTCTCCCTCTCTAATTCTCTCTCTACTTAATTAACTCTCCACTCTCTATCTTTTTAGCCATTCATTCTCTCTCACCCCTTTATCTGTTTCTCTTTCAAACTCCTTCATTCACTCTCTCTCCCCTTCTTTCTCTCTCTCTATCCCGCTCCACTCTTTATTCTATGTACACCCTTTCTCTCTCTTTCTCTCTCACCACCCTCTCTAATTGGGCATTATATCTTCACTCTATCTCTCACTCGGCAACACCACAGCATCACTCAGCGCAACCACAGCATCAATCAGAGCCAGCACAGCATCAATCAGAGCCAGCACAGCATCACTCAGCACCAACACAACATCTCTCAACGCCATCACAGCATCACTCAACGCAACCACAGCATCACTCAGCGTCACCACAGCATCATTCAGCGCCACCACAGCATCACTCAGCGCCACCACAGCATCACTCAGCGCCACAACAGCATCACTCAGCGCCACCACAGCATCGCTCAGCGCCACCACAGCATCGCTCAGCACCACCACAGCATCGCTCAGCACCGCCACAGCATCGCTCAGCACCGCCACAGCATCGCTCAGCGCCGCCACAGCATCGCTCAGCACCGCCACTGCATCGCTCAGCGCCGCCACTGCATCGCTCAGCGCCGCCACTGCATCGCTCAGCGCCGCCACAGCATCACTCAGCGCCGACACAGCATCACTCAGCGCCGCCACAGCATCACTCTGCGCCGCCACAGCATCACTCAGCGCCAAGACAATATCACTCAGCACCACCAGAGCATCACTCAGCGCCAAGACAATATCACTCAGCACCACCACAGCATCACTCAGCACCACAGCAGTATCACTCAGCACCACAGCAGTATCACTCAGCAACACCTGAGTATCATTCAGCATCGTCTCCGCAACAGTCACCACCACCACCACTACCACCTCAGCATCACTCAGCACCACCTCAGCCTGCTCTCGGAATCTGGCATCTGTTGATTCTCCCTAGCGTCTGGCCGCTGCTAGTGTTATAATACAGGTACTAGTTCCCAACCTTCACCCTCCGATTGTTTATGCCCCCTCAAAAGAAAAGCTTTAACAAACAACCATTGCAATAGGCAGAAACAAGTTGCCAGCATTGCAAGAACAAAAGAAAACTGAGGAAAATTTTTATTGTAAATACTTTTTTTAATATGGTCGTTCAGTTTTACATAATGCCTTCTTGGTCATATATAAAGTAACAAAAATGCTTCTGACACTTTTTTATTATAACTTTTCAGCATGCCGCACAGCAGCCACACTTCTCTACAGCACAGCTTGAAGACATTGGCAAAGTCAATAGCTCTGGCTAAACACTTATAAGGCCCCAAAGGCGAGACCTATTGGCTATGCCAATGCTTGTTAGTTTTGCTCTGTTAATTTTCACACCATTTTGTTAATAATCCACACAATGAGGAGTTCAACCCGAGCAGGGTTTATTTCTCAAAACCCTGCTCCATCAATTCCCCCTTTGATGGCGACTTGAGCCATCATAAAAACCCAAAAATCTGATTGTCATCATGTTATGCTACCTAGAAAGCAGTAGTTTTCTTCTGTTTCAACATAACTTCATCTATGTCTTTTATTATTTCATAGTAATTTCCTCTTCTGTCTTCCAACTCTATTTCTTCTCTCTTTCTCTTTCTCGCTATCCGCTTAGTCTCTAGTGTTTGTTTCTTGCACTTACAACACTTATATATTAATACCAGCGTTAATATCCCTGTAGCAACAGCAACTATTGGCATTAGTATTTTTCCTAACAAGCTATTACTAAAAGCAGAAAAACAGTTACCAAATGAAGAGAAACCCTTACCAAGTTTCTCCCAAGCACTGTCAACCTTCAGTTCAGTTAAATCTTCTCGTAAATGTGTAATATATCCCTCTAGGTTCTTACTTTTGTTAGGGATATATGTGGAACACTGTTGAATTTTCAACATACTACAGACTCTGCCCTCTTTTGCCAATAATACATCAAGAGCAAGTCGATTTTGTAAAACCATAGCTCTTATAGCCACCATCTCTGTATCAACAACTGTGGACAATTTTCTAATTTTATGTGAATTCAAGATTACTCCGACTGAAGGTATCCATGCTCCAAAAATATCATCCACAATCTCTGCAGCACTAATTCCCCTTTTATTTCGAGTTAGTCCATTTTTCTTTTCATTGATTCCATGACTTTTATCCAAATGGTACACCTTCGGAAAGACAATTCCCAAATAACAACACCCATAACAATGTGCAGGCAACCTATAACAGGCCTTCTTACCACACACATAATATATCCCAGGGAAAACAGGATCCGTACCACCTCTTATTCCCCAACCCCCTGTAATTAGGAAAGTATGGTCACATTCACTAGAACCAATGAAATAATTATTATACTCCGTTTTCTGTCTAAGTAAGCAAAGGTTTCCCCTACGATGCCAATCCAGAGTCATTGCAGGATATGTCTCACCCTTTTTGTAATCTCCTTCTCTAAAAGCCCAAGGAGGTATATGGGACTTTTGCTCAGCAGCTTTTCTCTTAAAACTCTGTCTCCTATCTTCCACCAGATTTATAAATTCAATCTCCTCCTGACGCAAACTACAGGTCAAATTATTACGATATGCATACACAGTATCAATCATTTTAGTAGTATGGAAAAATTCTCCAAAATACTCTGCATTTTTCGCACTACTCATCATATTCATATTCTTTCTAATAGGCACTTCAGAAAATACTAAATCATAATTTGAATAAAACTACTGCAAGCTTCCTTTTTCATAGAACAAACTTGTTAGTACACTACACGAAACTCCATATGTTAAAGGTAGGTGATGATAGGTCACCCCTCAGACACAGACAAAGGTAATTGCATGCACACGTAACAATCTCTCGCATCCATAGTATCTACATACTCGTACAATAATTTCGTAAAAACATTTAACGAAAAATCATTAATAGAGTTATCCTGGTGAAATATATTATCACTTGTTAATTTCTCAATGTTAGTCTGTGGATCTTCTTTAAGATTTTCCACATCTACTTTTTCACTCACCAAATTAGCAATATTATTCTTAGTAGAATACAAAAAATAAGGCACAACAACAACTAATATTAACCAAACAAACATTATTAATAAGAGAATTTTAAAGCAAGCATTATTACATCTACGTTTCAAACTTCGATTTTGATATCCAGTCTCTTGAAATTTTGCCCTTGCCATTTTCTAGAAGAAAAAAAAATCAAAAATCAAAACCTAAACTAAAACTAAAATAAAAAAATATGTAAAAATGTGTAGTGTATCCAAGCACTTCTTTAAGCCTTCTTGCCTTCCCCCTATATATTTTTTTAACAGCCTTTAACTGAGTTCCAGCTTTATTTTCTGCACTTTACAGAACAGCTTTTACAATCTTCTGCACCCTTAATTTCAACACAGTTCATTTAGGGTGGCTCGCAATTGTTTTTGTGGCTTGATTCTGTATCTATCTTTTCCTCGCAATGATCTGTAGGTTTAACTTCTTCAGTCACCACATAAGTCCATTCAGGTGCTGTGTACTTTTTGTTCGGAACTCTTGCTCTTTTTGTTCTCCGAACTGTATCTTCCTCTGAATCACTTTGTTCTGTTTGGCTCGATACTTCTATTATTGTATTTGGAACTTTTTTATTCAGAGTTTATTTCAGTCTTTTCACTCCCTTGGGCCATATGTCTCCTTTTCTTGCCTTTTCCACTTGCAGAGTCACCAGATTCAAGACTTGACTCAAAACTTCTTTTGTTTGCTTCCTTTCTTGTTTGCACTTGCTCTTGAATCAAACTCTCTTCTATAATCAGCATTTACAACAGTCTCACGAGACCCAGTAGCTGGTGCCCACTTTATCTGACTCTGTTCAGACCCTCTTTGATTTTCAGCCTGATCTTGATCTCTTTCATTTGTTTTTGTTGTTTCAAGTGGACTTGGGACTCTTCTTGTGTGGCTTGCGTGTATCCAATTTGGTAAGCCACCACACCACTGCTGTCGTCGTCACCAATATCACTTGGTATGGCCCATGCCAACGTGGTTCCAAACACGACTTCCTCATGTGTTTCTTTACCAGGACCCACTCTCCTGGACTTAGGTCATATGCTTGTTCTTGCTGTGTTGTGGTTGCAACTTCTCCAACCTGATGAAACATCAGCCAATACTTTGCAATAATCGAGCACTAGATCATCAGTTATATTCATCAGTTGATTTGCTGGAACTATTGGCTGTCTCATTGCTCTGCCCATAATCACTTAGTGGAGCGATAATCCAGTCTTTTTATCAGGAATACTTCTCAGACTCATCAGAACTAAAGGTAAAGCATCTGGCCATTTTAGTGCTGTGGATGCACACACTTTTGAAAGTCTTGACTTAATTGTACCATTGATCTGCTCGACCACACCTGAAGCTTCTGGTCGATAGGCACAATGTAATTTTTGCTCAATTTGCAAGGCTGCACAAATCATGCAAATTATTTCATTATTAAAATGTTTACCTCTATCAGTTTCTAAAGAGACTGGAAATCCGAATCGTGGTATTATCTCTCTCAGTAGCAATTTAGCAACAGTTAGACTATCATTTTGTCTTGTTGGATAAGCTTCCACCCAACGAGAGAACAAACAGACCACTACCAACACATATTTCAATCCATTACATGGAGGCAGTTCTATAAAGTCTGCTTGCAGTCTAGTAAATGGACCTGCTGCTTTTCCAATTCGTCCCCAACTGACAACAGTTTTCCTCCCTGCATTTTGCTGCTGGCAAGTTATGTACCTCTGGCAAAGACTTTCTGCAATGACCCTGAATTTAGGATTATACCATGTTTGCCTAAATAGCATAATCATCGCATTTCTTCCTACATGTGGTAAACCATGGTACATTCTAGCCATTTGTGACAACAGGCTGTCTGGCATTATTGGTCTTCCATCAGTGTAAACCCACACTTTATCTTCAGCTCTACGTGAACAACCTGTCTTGATCCAAATTTCTTTTTCTTCCTCACTAGCTTCTTCCTGCAATTGTCTAATTTCTTCCCATGTCTCCACAGAAGAAAACATCAGATGACAATTTGTATTAGATTTCTGCGTATCTTTGTTAATTGAAATTGAATTTTGAGCACAAAAGCGTGCAACTTGGTCTGCGTATCGATTTCCTTTTGTCACAATCATTTCCAGATTTGTGCGCTGAACATTTCACAACTCCAATTTCTTTGGGTAATTGTAGTGAAACTAGTAATTCTTTTACATAATTGCTATTCCAAATTGGTGAACCAGATGATGTCAAAAATCCACGTTGGAACCACAATTGTCCAAAATCGTGCACAACTCCAAAACCATATTGACTATCAGTGAATATGGTTATTCTCAGATTTTTGCCAATTATACATGCTCTGGTCAATGCAACCAGCTCAGAAATTTGTGCTGAACTTACTCCTTTCAAGCATGAAGCTTCAAGAACCATAGCCACTGTACAAACTGCATTTGAAGCACGTAAGGTACCTTTATCATCTCTCAAGCAAGGTCCATCCACAAATATTACGCAATCTGATTCAGCCAATGGTGTGTCTTTTATATCAGGTCTTGGCTTTGTACACAGTTCAGTCACATCCAGACAATCATGATCAGCTTCATCCACCACTTTCTCACAACTTGGACTTGGTAACAAAGTAGCTGGGTTCAAATTCGTACATCTTGTCACAGTCACATTCTCTGGCCCCAAAATCACTCTCTCATATCCTGTCAACCGACTACTTGTAAGATGCTGTGTTCTAGTTCGTGTCAACAAGATCTCAAAGGACTGTGGCATATACACTCTCAATGAATGTTCCATTACAATTGATTCACTCTGTTCCAAACTCACACAAATAGCAGCAACAGCTTTCAAACATCCTGGTAACGCTGCAGCCACTGAATCTAGTGTTGCAGAAAAATATGCCACTGGATGACGTGCTGTTCCATGCGTTTGCATTAGAACTGAAAGTGCACAACCATCTCTCTCACAGCAAAACAATGCAAAATCCTTGCTGTAATCTAGCATTCCTAATGCAGGTGCTCGACAAAGGCTGTCTCGCAACTCTACAAATGCCCTCATGCATTCTTCATCCAGTTCAATTGGATCGGTCACATCTTTATGAGTCAATCTCTGTAATGGCTTGGCTGTCAGTGAAAAGTCACTGATCCATTGTCTGCAGTATCCAACCATACCCAAGAACATTCAAACTTCTTTCTGTGTTCTGGGTGGATTAATTTGCAAGATCACAGTTATTCGATCTTGTGATACTTTCCTGACTGCTTTTTCAATTTTATGGCCCAAATATAAAACTTCTTTTTGACAGAATTGCAATTTTGCAGGTGACACTTTATGCCCACCTACTGCCAAATGGTTCAGTAGAGCAATTGAATTTGTCACACATGCTTCTCTTGTCTTTGATGCAACAAGTAAATCGTCAATGTATTGCACCAAAACTGAGTCTTCTGGCATTACCAATGACTCTAAGCACTCTTTCAAAATTTGATTGAAAATTGAGGGACTCTCTGTATACCCTTGAGGAACTCGGCACCATGCCAAAACACGGTCTCCGACCGCAACGCAAACAAATATTGGCTATCCAGATGTAAGGGTACCGAGAAAAATGCTTGGCACAAATCAATCATGGTAAACCACTCCGCATCATAAGGAATCTGGTAAAGAATCACTGGTGGGTTTGGCACTATTGGGCAACAAGGTATCACTACCTTATTAATTTTCCTTAGGTCTTGAACTCTTCTATACTTACCACTCGGTTTCTTAATCCCCATAATAGGTGAAATACAAGGTCTCCCTAGTATCTCTCTCAAAATACCTTGTTCAATCATTAATTCAATTACAAGTGATACTCCTGCAATGGTCTCAGGACTCATTTTGTATTGAGCCGTTTTTGGAAATTCTGCACCTTTTTTGACTGAAATCTGAATAGGATCAACTCCTTTCATCAATCCAATGTCTTTCCCTGAAAAATCCCACACATCAGTCATCACCGTGTCTCTCAGTTCAACAGGCAAATCCTTCGCTGTAAATAAAGGATATAAATCATTCACTTCTGTCCCTTGCCTCGCCATCATCATTTTAATTACCACATCTTCGTCCTGGGTATGAAATGCTATACCAATAGATGGTGAAATTCATCTTACAAATCAAATCTCTACCCAACAGGTTAACTGGACTTGTATCACACACCACAAAACGATGTGAGTCTTCAAAGTCTCAAAGGTGTACTTTCATTGGTTTGGTAACTGGAGTTCTGATTAGTTTATTTGAAACACCTACGACTTGGATAGTATCTCCCGAGAGGGGTAGGTTAGGAATTTCCAGAGTTCTCACAGTGGAACGGGTAGCACCAGTGTCTACAAGGAATGTAATTACATAACCTTCGACTTCTCCATCCACAAAGGGACCACACTGATCTACCTCTAGAGATGCGCCAAGCACGCACTCTTCCTCCCCCCTCGCGCACCGTCATTGAGATGTATCTGAATCACTCCCCTGGCACTGCAACCAGTATTGTGAAACCATTTGCACATTTTGATTATTATTCGTTCGCTCACCTACATGAAAACCCACATTCGCACTGTATCTTTGTACCTGAGCATTCACATTCTCGTTTGGCATTAGGGCTTGTGGTATTTGTACCTGTGTAACCACCTGTTGTGGTTGTAGTTGATTTCTGTTCACCTCAACTTGCATTTGCTAATTGAAATCCTGATTCATTTCATTATTCCCTAAGAAAACCTTACACTCGCGTTTCCAATGTCCCAACTTGCTGCACGCATAACACGGAAATTTCTTTTTCATCTCTTCTTTATTACCTCTACCCCTACCTCTTCCTTGAGTAGAAACACCACCATTCACCATGACACCTCCCATGTTAGAAATTTGACCATTCTGAGTATTCTGATTCTGATTCTTTCCTTGGAAACCTGTTTGAGAAAAATCTACAAAATTACCACCTTTCTGTGCCGCTTTCATCTGTGCCCACATTAATTTCTCTTTCAACTTCTTATGTCTCGATTCAATATCATCACGACAGTATTTTGCATACCGCAATATCTCATCTACACTTTTATTCTGCCAACAAATCAAATGCTGCTGAATCATGTTACTAATCTCTGGTTTCAATCCAAACACAAACTTATACACAAAATGTCTCATATCTTTATCAGTTATACTTTCAAAACCACTATACTGTTTAAATACCTGTAGAAGCCTCTCATAATAAGCATGTACTGTTTCTTTTGTTTCCTGAGTTGTTCTATCTATTTTTACCCAATTAGTTTCTTTTGGTGAAATCTTTCCCTTCAAATAGGTAATGACTTGATTAAATTTTTTCATCACTTCATCTGATGGTGCTCCAGTCTTTGCATCTCTGGGATATTCTTCTTTTGGCCAATCTACCGCAATCTTACACTCAACCCATAAATCAGCTGGAACCACAATGTCAAACAAACCATCTAAATCGTTCAACAAAACTTTTGAAATTTTTACAAATCTTTCTACTTGTTTGTACCACTCAACTGGTTTTTCTCTCAATCTGGGAAACTCATTTGCAAAAGACAGTATATCCTCCCTTGATCATGGAACGTGAACATACCCACCTCCTGGTACCTCTCTCATTGGATATATCATTTCAGTCACTGCTGTCTCTGTCCCTGTTTCTCTCACTGGAAACATAGATGAAGCTCCTTGAATTGCAACCATTTCTTCTTTCTTTTTAGCCCATCTGCCATTCCAACATTCCAATTTACCCCATAGTCTTAATGTATTAATCAGCTCTTTAATTTGCAATCGCTTACCAGAAGCATTCAAACTCTCCAAATCTTTATCACTAAAATCCAAGCTATAAGTCTTCTGTAAAGCCTTTGATTTCTCTATGTCAACTCCATAAGTTTGTGAAACTTCAGCAAATCTTTCATGAAGACTCCTTGCTCTCATTGTAATATTCTTACACAAAAACAATGATTTTTCTTCCTGATATTTACTCAAATCTTTCAGGACTAATCGTACCTAGAATCATTTCTTACGACTCCGCTTTTAACCTACTCACATCCTTGCTCGTACCAACTTTATTAGACACCATCCCCCTAATCCATTCATCCAACTCTTCTGGTGATGGCCCTATTGAACCTCCTGATGTAGGTGTCACTTCTCTCACATTCTGCGCTAATCTTCTTGGTTCTATTTGCACATTACGCCTTGGGGTTTCTACTGGCCTTTCCGAAATATCAATTAATGTTCCTGTCTCACTTACTCCAGTACCACTACTGGTCCTATTATCATTTATAGGTACTGTCAATGCATGCACTTGTGAAATATTACGACCCTCACTAAACAATGGAACTATGGGACCAATAGCCACGGGAACTGATAAAGCTTCTGCATTCAAATTTAATTGGGTAATCTTTTGTGTCAAATCATCTTTCACCTGACTCACTATATTTGTGTTTCTCACTTGAGAAGGCTGAGGAACTTGTACTTGAATCAATGGAGCATTTGGGATAACTCTTTCTACTTGTTCTTCTTGATATGGCGAAGGTCTATTTCATAATAATACATCCAACAACTCAGCGTCACCTTCATTTGGATCTGAGCACTCAACATTTTTCTTTTTCTCTTTACACTTTCCTCCTTCCTTATCCTCTACTATAACAACCGGATATAAACCTTCACCAGCTGCAATCACATCTCTTCTCCACCTCTTCATTTGGGCATCCCATTTTGCCTCTGAGTATCTACTCACAGTATTTCTGTGTTTATTCTCAGACTTGTCTCTATCTCTCTTATATGCCTCATGTTCCCATTCCTCAAGTACCTCTTACTGCATAAGTCTAGGATTTGGTCTCAATTGATTCATTTGATATCTCAAGTTTTCTAGAATCCTTACATTAAAAGTACCATACTCTGGAAACGCCAAATTTCCATCTCCTTCGGGAAATTTCACCCAATTCTTCAACCATGTACACCTATGATATCCTCGTTCTAAAGACATAAAAGAAGCAGGCGTACCATCAGGCGGTATAGGAATTCCCTCTCTAATAGGTATGGGCTCATCTTTTCTAAACAAAGTCTTCATCATTTTCAATAACTTCATTCTATTTTATTTGTTATGCTAGAAACCAAGCCAACAAAGAAAAACTCTTCGTATTTCTACAAACGCTATTTGATCACACTGACCAATACCAGCGCGACTCACACCAACCAACCAATAACAGCCCAGCACTCTTTTGTGACGATTCACACTAGCTGACCAATGCCAGCGCAACTTTCTGTGATGTCTGTATAACTCCTACAACTGACCTTCCCTTTACAAAAATAATCGGCAGTAAATTACAAACTTTTCTCAAAGTAAAACAAGATTAAAAACAACATATAACAAACCTGCTTGTCTGCTCCACTAAAAGAAAAAGATACATTCAATCACTCAAAGAATTCTTCCACTACTAGCAGAATATCGACCAGCGTTACTCCACCCTCAATCTAGTGAAAATTCTCGGGACTTCTTCAGCTGCGCTTTCTAAAGGTACCCAAATAAATCTCCACTATACTAACTTCCAAATTCCCTATGCAATATTAACAACCCAGCTGTTGCTTAATACCGCATCAGCAGACAACGCAATACTACTTAGTGTATGCCACCCTAAGACCTGCCCATTAGGCTAATATCATCCCGGGATCTTAGGCCACTTCGGACCCGTCTCTCTTAAGGTCAATGACGGACCACAACATATAACAATGATACGAAATATTAATAACCAAAATTATTAATTATATCCTAATCAATCACCAATTTAATCAATAAAACCATCAAGTCTGCTACCAAAAACTGATGCAGCAGAAGGGGGATTTGCCAATTGTTACCATCTGGACCCAATTTAATACCTACCAGTCCCTTTCACGCTGCATGAGTTTAAAACATGTTACCAATTTCTAATGTCTACATTGGTCCTCTTTCCTCACTGATGAATCTCTATAGGTGACAGGGATTGGCAAAGGATTGACAGAATTCTAACAATGAGGACCTAAATAAAGAAATAATCATTTCAATATAACCTTTTGACATTAATAATGACAGACTCTGATTACTTATCAATATGCTTTTATCTAAATTAATGTGAATGCTCATCATGTACAATACAGCTTAAATCATGGATCAACATACAAGAGAAATAACAAAATAGTAATTCATAAAACCCATCTCAAATATTCATGTCATGAGAGTGGATAGGTGAAGAGACAAAAGAAAAAAAACATTTGCAAAATAAGATTAATGCAAATTCAGAATATCAAACAAACCTATTAGCACAAAATGCTAGAAGTCTGAAAAGCTACTCTCCGGCCGAGAGAATAGCTGGGGCACCCTCAAAGATAATGAGGAGCAAAGTCAAAGAGTCAGGATCAGCAGAACAACACCCAGCCAATTAAGTTAGGAAACAGCAACACGGCTCTCTCCTCTCGCAAAGTAACCTATCCAGCCTCCCTTCTACAAAACATTTCAGTACTAATAGTTATACCCTAACTCACTAAAGATCCAACCCCCCATGTATCATCACACGAAACATTCTCAAACCCCATTAGTCTAAACTAAGGGGTGTCTAGTCACTCCACTTTCGGTGAGCCTAACTTTTCAACAGTTCCTTTGTCTTTAGAAAACTTCAGTCATTGACCTTCAGCAGTGGAAAGTCAGATATCTCTTCTGCAGCTTGTACATTTCTCCAGCTCGCTAATGTATCAACCTCATAGCACAAGTGTCCACAAACTCCGCTCGGCAAGGAAATTCCATTCATAATGTTCATTACTTCCTTCACACAGCCTTGGCCATCATCAGGAACTCACGAAGGACAAAAGACATTTCTTGCAGCCTACGTTTTAAAAAGTAAATTAAACCTAAAAAGACTCTTGAGGCCTTCTCTGCAAAACAGTAAAATGTGCTCTAGGAAAAACAAATACACATGTGATTATCGTTGTCACTTTGCAAAACTCCACTCTTAATGCTTCTTTGCATCAAGTTATATATACATTCAAACAGTTAGTGAAAAGGAAAATATCATGTCTCTTTTAAGCTTATGACTTCTATTATTATTATTTTCTTTGGCTGTTATTTCTGCATTATTCATTTACATTTGCGGCCTACTGCCAAAGCACTGGAAACACTAGTTTCTTTCCAGCACGCACTTGCGCAGTTTTCATCCTCCCCTTTTTAGTTTTGCACTGTTAATTTTCACACCATTTTGTTAATAATCCACACAATGAGGAGTTCAATCCGAGCAGGTTTTATTTTGCAAAACCCTGCTACATCAGAACTGTAAGTGGTATACATACCTTTTACACAGCACCATTGCTTTCCTTAACAGGGTAATATTGAACTGCTCTGAAATTTGCACTGTCAAATTTCTGAAACATATTTTTAATGAGAACCCTACTCACCATAATGCGAAGACCTTGGTCTTAAAATAAATATAAACAAAAGTATAATTCTTTTTAATTGGTCTGGATCTCCTGCTTGAGTCGTGTGTCCATTATTGATCACTGTTGTGCAATAAATGTCTTACACTCCTCTGTTAGGCCTAAGACTGCTCAACCACACTACCACAATTAGAGCACTTTGGGTGTTATATTGAGCCCTGTACACCTTTGGGGAACCCCTGGACTATGTACACGGTATTACCACCTAGTGGAAATATCACATACAGAGCCGGCTTCCTACATAGGTATTTTGGTGTCAAGCCGCGGGATTTTCTTATTGTGTTACTGAGAATATATAAGTGCTCTTAATGGTAAAGTGAAACAAAGAGGTTTGAGAGCTGACTTAGCCAGTGCTAGACCCTACCGTATTTTGTGGGTGATTAATTCTGCTTCTTGGGTTAATATTGTCTTTTGGAGAAAAGCCAGGTCTTTACTGCCTTCCTGAATTCCACGTGGCTTTTGATGATGTTTTCTCTTACTGGGATGGGATACTGGAGTTAAGCCACTTGAATGGAAAAGGTTTCATTGACTTGTGACTATTTAGAGGACATAATTGTTGCTACAGGTGCCAGTCGAGTGTAGGGGACTTCTCTCTGAATACTTTTGAAGTTTAATTTCAGTGAAGGATGTTCCAGAATTCTTCCCTACAGGTAGAGTCCATGGTGTATGGCAGCTCGACACAGCTGAGTCAATGCAATCAAGATCTTCTGTGGTAAACCTAGGTACCGGAAAATGAATTGAAGTGTGTGCATGTTGAAGAATTTACTTGAGTGAAGGGCTGAAGTCTAAAAGTATAAAACAAACCACCCTTATTTGAATTTCTCTAGCTGTAAAGATTACAGGCCTTTTTTAGGTCTGGCGTCAGCCAAGACCTTTTGCTTTTACTAAAATGATAGGTATAGTGTACCTATTGGGGCTTTCAGCTAATCCTCTTCATCCATTGGTCTGTTGTTGTGCCATTCACATTTGTCTTCCGACCACTACAACATACAGCATGGGGCAAGGGGTCAACCTACTTCAATCATTGGCTAACTTGACTGCATTTTACTTTTTCACAGGGAGCCCATTTGCACAAAAGGTAGTTCACTTCACCAGCAGGGACTACCATGGCAATGTAGGGTTTTGGAGGCAAAAAAATAGTTTTGCTTTTAATTTCCCTTGCTCCATCTGCTTATCTGTTGTCCCCCATGGGTCTATCTGCCCCTCCCCGATTAAAACAGGGGTGACATCAACAAGCAATGTACACGTACCATTCTTTTGTGACCACAAACAGAAAAGCAAGCTCACTGTTCTGCACTCCAGACTGCAGTGGAAAAGCCCCCTGGCCGTTCTGTTGCACTGAGTCGCAGCTCTACATGGGACCATGTCACCCTTCCAGAGTCCGCCTGGGTTCCTTCCGTGCATGGCTCAGTGCGTTTACATAGGAGGAGTTGCAGAGAGCACAGTGGTATTAGTATCTCTCTGCCAAAGTAATCTCTAAGCCAGTATTGTTGTTCCATAGAAAGATGGCCTCATAATTATTGCTCCTCTGTACAGTCCTTCATCAATGCCTTTGCAGCTGTATGTGACCAGTCCCTCACTGCTGTTCGTGGAGCCGAGCATGGCCATTCCTTTCTGTCTACAGAGTCGCAGGCAGCACTGAAAGGTCACAGATATGCATAAATTACCTCCTCTCTCCTTGAATTATAGGTTCTGTCTCATTTGCCTGTCTCTAGACCTGACTACTCAAACAGTAAAGGGTACATGGGTAAGGTGGTAGTCCCAAAGCAGCCTGCCAGGCCAGCACGTCGATTTATCAGGCATCTAATTCCTCCCAGCAATTATCCAGCCCCCCACTCCAGCTTCAGTGCATCGCTGCCACAAGGCCAACAGAATACACGCTTTCATACATGATGCATACACATCGTCACACAGCCACTTATACACAAACACGCACATTCATTTGCACAATGTACAAGTAAACAGACCGATGAACTCAAATGCCCGCGGCTTCCCTCCAACCCACTCTAGTGAGCACCTAGCGCAACATTTCCCTTCTGATTATGATACAGAAGCTTGCACAGTCCATGCGCATACGGTACATGTGAGGCAGAAGGGGTGCACTGCTGCTGATCATGCTGTAACCGTTCTAGCAGAAGCCTCGCCCAAAGACAAAGGGGGGGTCTTCCCGCCCCCACACCCCTCCCTGGTCAAGAAAATGCGCAACAAGAATGGCGTTAAAAACTTGCCCGGCCAATAGAAAGGCAGGTGATGGTTCAAACCCCCCAGTGGGGGGACACCGTCTCTGGCCAAAACAAGCAGCAGGTGGGTTATAAGCACACGGCTGCCTCCAGCACAGGTTACTTTTTGGAGCCTGCCCCATCAGAAGTCACCAGATTTAAAGGGGCAGGTCGTGGCTAAATGGGACTAGTGCGGAGAAGGCAAACAGACGGTGGAGGACTGCTCGAATCCACAAGGTCGGTGTCTGATCGGAGTGAGGAAGCACCGCCCTACCCACTGGCGTGCCTGGTGACCTCGGCAGACTGCAGGGCAGTAAGAGTTGGGCACCCCCGCGGGGCGGACAAGTAGTCACCGGCGCGCAGCCCAGAAAGGATACGAGTGAGGCCATGCCCCGCCCGACACAAGGCAAGGATTTAAAGGGGCAGGTCGCCGGGACGAGTGTTGAGAAGGCAACCGGCCGGTGGAGGACTGCTTGAATCCACACGGCTGGTGCTTGTTGGAGGGAGGAATACCAGCAAACACCCCCCCACCCACTAGGTGCATAAAAAAGAGCGGCAGCACCCAGCTGAAAGCCTGACAGCTGTTAATCAAACTCTGCTGGAATGTCTGAGTCTGTGTGAATCATTCAAGAATAGAGACCCGCAAGTTAGCAGGTCAAAGCAGGTTGCACAGCCGTATGCACATTGGTATCTCAAAGTAATACACATCCACCTGAGTAATCAATTTTTGTCCATTTTATTTTTTTGTCCATTTTATTTTCTTCATTTTTTCCACTTATTATTCCATCACGTCAAAAGCTGTGAAATTCGTTGAAAAACTTTTAGCATGTTGCTTGTTCTATGTATTGCCCATCCAGGCCTATGCATGAACATGTTCCGATTTCCTCCATAACATTCAATTCACATCCTACTCAATGCATTTCGGTTGAAAAACCTTCATCAGGAGTATCTACAAGTTGTAAAAGTATATATGTCAGTCACATTGCATTTCCGTCCCACATAATATAAAATAATTATCTCCGTAATTTCCCATTCTTCATTGATACCGACCAATTTATACAAAAGTGCCCATGTCCCGATCCCATCCCCCATAACGTAACTCCCACCTCACTCACCACATGCAAACCATACCGTGTGACCCACGAGGGTAAAAAACTGGACACACGGTGACCCATAGACTTCAGGAAACTGACCTTGCTATTGGACACACTGGGAGAGGTAGCAAAAGATGCATTTGAGGCGACGCTTTTCAAGGCTGCCTTCACAACAGCGTTCTTTGGGGCATTTAGGGTTAGTGAGCTCGTGGCCCCAGCATAGAATGGTGTGGCCAAGAGGCAGATCCAACGCATATATATATATGCCGTGCAAACTGACAATGTGATTGTTGCCTCAGCGGGGAGCAGCCCCAGGCTGGTTTGGGTTGTTGGTCAATCATATATCAACCGGATGCATACATGGTGGTTGCGTGGCGGTCACAAGCAAAAGTCCAAACCGGTAGGCACATGCAGCAGGTGGTGGGGCCAATCTGGGATGAAATGGAACCAGCTTTCGGCGACACTGAAGGGGCTACAGGCAGCGGCCGCTGGCACCCAGAAATCCTAGTGATACACCTGGGAGGTAAGAACCTCGCGCAGCTGGGGAGGAGAGACCTTCTCCACGCCATTCGGACAGGCCTAACGGAGGCAAGCAAGCTATTTGGCAACACCACCATCATATGGCCCGGAATAATAACCAGGATGGCATGTCAAATAGGGCAGTCGATAACTCGATAAGGAAGCTGAACATTCCGGTCAGCAGATTTTGCAGAATCAACGGCTTGGACAGCATCAGGCACGGCCTGATCAACCCGGTCCATTCAGAGCTCTACACCCAGGATGGGGTGCACCTGTCGGAGGAAGGGATGAGAGTTTTTTGGACCAATCTACAGGTACCCATGGCACTGGTGGGCTGCACCTAAAAGGGGAAGAGACAAAAGACGAGAAGGAAGGCGGGAGCCGCCGGGAGACGGAAGCCTCTCCGACAGCGTGGCGGATAAGAAGTGGTACATTTGTTAGTTAAAGAGGCACACCAGTTGGGCGGTGTGCAGGAGGAAGGCCACTCACCTGGGGATGCCTTACGGCAGGGTGAGTAGGCTGAAAGGGGGGAGCAAATGGAGATGGCACTCGCAGCCCAGACCCGTTGGATGGCACGGCACAAAATGGACAAATAAGATAGCGAGTTGGGGCCTAACTCCAGGAAGAAGCTACACCCCCCATGCAAGCGGCATGAAAACCAACAGAGAACTTTATGACCCCATAAAAAACGGCATGTATGATTTATGACCTGTCAGCCCTGGGAGCATGACATGTCACGGGATTTATGAGTATGGCAAAATAATTTATGACCACGGAAAAGGGACTGATAACAAACTGGTAGGCTGATGATTTATGAGCTGGTAAGATGAGCAGAATAATTTATGTCCATGATTTATAACAGCATATGATGTTGATTTATGGCCGGTCATCGTGAGTATTACCACGTCAATGTATTGTAAGGAGTATTTCATATATGTTATGCAAATAAACTGTGGCCAACATCGACCACGAAGTAAAAGAACACAACGCGTGTTGGCTAACTTTATTGAATGTATGTAAGAAAGAGACGTATGGCAATTTAAAGTGCGGCCCGGTGCGGGAGTTATAGTAGAGGCCGCCCCCAAAGGGGGCCTTGCTTGCCAGTGTCATAACGGCAGCCCGGGACCCGGAAAAACCAGTTTGGGCCACCACAGGGCACCCGATGACAAAGGGGGTGTCTCCCCCCACCCGGTGAAGAAAATGCACGCCAAAAGTGGCATGAAAAAATTGCCCAGCCAATAGAAAGGCGGGCAATGGTTCAAAATCCCCAAGGGGGGGACACTGCCTCTGACCAAAATAAGCAACAGGGGGTTATAAGCACACCGCTGCCCCCAACACAGATTACTTTTTGGAGCTGGGGGAGGTGTGCTGAACGATTTAGAGACCCACCCACCCACACCTAATCACAGCATTGCCGCAGTGCTGGACATTAGAAGAGGCGGATAAGAAGAGGTACATTTGTTGGTTATGGAGGCACACAGGTGGGGCAGTGTGCAGGAGGAAGGTCACTGACCAGAGGATGCCGTACGGAAGGGTGAGTAGGACAAAAGGGGGAGCAAACGTTGATGGCACTTGCAGCCCAGACCCGCCGGATGGCAGAGCACAAAATGGATAAACAAGGTTAGCGAGTTAGGGCTTAACTCCAGGAAGAGGCTACCCCCCCCCACCCCCCCCCAAGCAAGCACAGTGAAAACCAACAGAGAACTTTATGACCCCATAAAAACGCCATGTATGATTAATGACCGGTCAGCCCTGGGAGCATGACATGTCACGTGATTTATGAGTATGCCAAAATGATTTATGACCACGGAAAAGGGACTGATAACGAACTGGCAGGCTGATGATTTATGAGCTGGAAAGATGAGCAGAATTATTTATGACCATAATTTATAGCAGTCTGTGACGTTGATTTATGGTCGGTCATAGCGAGTATGACCACGGCAATGTATTGTAAGGATTATTTCATACATGTTATGCAAATAAAATGCGGCCAACATCGACCACAAAGTAACAGAACACAACACGTGTTGGCTAACTTTATTGAATGTATGTAAGGAAGAGACATATGGCAGTTTGGAGTGGGGCCCGGTGCGGGGGTTATGTGTTAAAAAAAAAATTGAGTGTTGTTCTAGTGAACTTTGCCAAAAACGTTTTCACTATTACAAATTGAAAACAATGGATTCGTCAACACAGATGTTATTTGTCACGTTTGTAGATGAGCAGTTGTGGAACAGGTGATATGCTCATTTTGATAACCAGAATCATTTCCTCTACATAAAACTTGTAAAAAAACACAGGTTTCTCTAAACCTTGATTTGGAGAACCGTGGGGCAAAAGTGTTGTCCTGGCTGCATGTGGGGGCCTGGTGGAGACGGGTTAGTTCAAAGTCAATGTTAAGTAATTTTCAAAATGGAGGTATTGGTATTAACACACTTTCAAACTTAATGAAGGAATGAGATTACAGATAACCTTGAGAAACTGCGAAGTCTAAAGTGAAGGATAGCTTGTAAACTATGCACCCCTGATTTACATAAGACTGCCATTTTGGGTCTTTACATTTCTGTCTGAAACATCAAGGTTAGAGAACCGGAATTCTAACTTTGTCTGACTACATGATAAGCGGTAGTATAAGGTCAATACACATTAATCGTGGAAGGGCGAAAGGCTGAGAGTCATTCCTGTCGAAACCCAGGTATGACCTGTAGATTGAACGTAGACCACAGCAAGAAGCTGTTAACTCACTGAGATATCTTATCAGTGAATTTGGGACAGTACAGCATTTCGCTGACTTAACTGAACATTAATTTTAAAATAGTTGTATACACAAGCACTGCCTCCTAAACACATCCCTTTAATTTAATGCCAACATTTCCCATCCTATGTTTTTTCTGCAGTCTGTGTTATTTGATGTCTGAAAATCACATCCATAAATATTCAACACCGATAAGATTTAGAAATGTTTTTCTTGAAAATCCTTTGTTACAATACTTTCGAAGCAGTCATTCAACAATATAGTCAAACAACTATTCACATTTGAGCTCAGTAATAATATTATGCACACGTTGTACTTTAACCTGGCTGTGTTCCAAAGTTTTACCTGAACTTGGTGACTTTTTGAGCCCAGAACTTACATACATAATGAATGAAAAGGTCTCAGTGCAATATCTGCATGCATGTGTTGTAGAAACATTGTGGTGTTTATAATGACTATAGGCACCTCGTGCACAGAGGCTATGTAGGCAGCGTGGCTGTATGCGCAACCTGCACATGACTCCTACTGTGCCTAGTAATGTTCACTATGTCTGCATGTATGACATGACCACTCCTACTTTCTGTACAAGGCCAGTGTGCATATCTTGTTCATGTTTTCTCTATGTGAACAATGTACACATATATGTGCTTTCCCAGTAAATGCAGAGCCTTTATACCAAAGAACAAATTCACTTAAAACACCTAGAACTGCTGGCTTTGCTGCTCACCTATCATGATATGCATACTTTGAACACTCAATTATTTAATTTTGGCAAGAACCATTGGAAAATGGTCTTCCATGCTTCTGGGCGGCCATTTATCAATGGTTTCACTGTACTTTACTAAATATGATTCAAGCTGTACATGCATGCCTCTGCATGCACAGACAGGTGGCCATGTATGATTGTTTGTGTTTTACTTTACTAAAACACATTCAAAGAAAATAAGCTTTGGCAAAGCCAATAGCTTGGCAGACAGTGCCAGACCAACTGACTCTGCCAGTGCTTGTTTAATCTGTAGGCCATCTGACACAATATCCGTTTTCAGGTGCTCATTTAGTAATTTACCTCTTTTTGGCATGAATGACTTATCTCTATGGTAAGATAATGCATTGTTGTATCCTAATAATGATGGACCACTAAAATGTTTGACTTAAATGTACTTTGGTAGAATTATGCTTCTCCTTCATAGTGAGGAAAAAAGCATCAAGGAAGCTAGAACCTAAAATTTGCAGTTTCATGGGATTCATTTAAAAAATAACATTAACTATATTTAGTTTGAGTTTTTTAAACCAAGGCACATCAGTAGTCACTAGGGGTTAAATTATTATCAGTGGCTAGCTTTCTCCAAGAAGCACTGGCTCCAAAAGGATAAATTATGTAGCTTTACCTCTTACAAGTGAGCTCTTTTATTTATATTTTTCATTATTTTTATTGCATGGGGTCTGGGAAATCACTGTGGTTTGAATTAAGACCTTAAATGTTTAATTTGAAAGATAGCATTAAATTCCAAGATATAAAAGTGATTTTGTTACATTATTCAAGACTTTATTTTATATCATGTAGTGGTGTCTGTGATCTTGGATTAGTAAATAAAAAGGCTGTTCCGAGGTGTTCTGCAGGCACATGCCCGCATCTATGTGATGACTGCTGCCAGCAGCGACACAGCTCCGTCTTTTCTCTCTAGGCACACTGAACCTACATCAGATCATCCACAAATCCACACATCACTGGACACAGCCTAGATGTCATTTTTGCAAATCCAGAACTAGTTACCTTTCAATTACTCCAGTCACATGGTCAGACTACTATCTGCTTGCTTTCCAACATAAAACAATACACCTAAAACCACCTTACATGCATCCATCTATCAACCGTGGAACAAACTCAATTTTGAAACTTAAAAACACAACTAACATCCAATACAGATCTAGGCATAATAAATTCCGTTCAAAAACTATATAAGTGGCTACAGGAAGCTTCTGATATCCTAATATCACTAAGAATCAAAGAAAAAAGACCCCATGGAAAAAACAGAGCCAAAAGAGCAAAAATAGCAAATTAGAAAGCTGCAACACACCTGTCTCAAAACAAACACCAATCAATACAAACTTAACCTACAGAAACTTAACAGATTATACAAGTCAGCAATCAAAAAAGCTAAGAAAAGATAATCTTCAAACAGAATTCAAAATGCTAAATGTGCAAATAAAGAATTCTATAAAATTCTCACTGAATTTCGTAAACCAAATTGCCTAGAAAATCATCCCATTACTCAAAAATACACAGACAAACTGGCAAATCCTTACACAACCAAAGCAGACACGTTGGACTCCTGTTTAAAACAAAGAAAAACCACCAGCACCAACCTTTTTCCAAAAAATCCTCCAAGAGTAGGCTAAAGTAAAAATACCTTTAGACTTCTAAACAGGATTCCGTCCATGAAGAGGCACAGGATCTGCCCTCATTGCCATTTGGGATGACCTTAAGAATACAGTTGACCGGAACAGAGTTGCTGCACTACTTCTCTTGGACCTCTCAGAAGCCTTTGATACAGTTGACCATGACACTCTAATACACAGACTCTACGAAGCCGGCATAGAGGGGACTGCTCTCAACTGAATCACATCCTACCTTCAAAACAGAACTAATGTGATCCATACCCCACCTTTCTCATCCAAACTGTACTTCATAAAAGCTATTACTCTATGTTTAACATATATATAGGTCACTGCATAATTAAGTACATTTTTATTATAACTATCAACAATTGCTTCACTATTGAATTAAAACATTGTTATAAATTATGAAAACAAATAAATTAGCTACAATTACAGCAACACTTGAAGGTTTGAGTTTAATAAATAAAACTTAGATCTAGATATATTACCTTCCTTATACATATATACCTTCCATGTACTTATTTATCTTTATATTTATTACTTTAGTTCTAATTCAACATCTCCAATGCACTTCGCTATATCTCACCCTATACCTCTCTCAAGATATCCTCTACCTCCACTCTCTGACTCAGCCCAAACCCCATTCTTTTAGTGTGATCCCCTAAATAACCCTTTCTAGACTCTTTCCTCTCCTACCCCTCCTTGCATCATCTCAAACCTCTTTTACTATTGAGATTTCCCAAACTAGCCTTTCTAAACCCTTCTCTGACTCTTGCCACTCCACCTCCCCTTTACTCATCCCAAACCTCCTCCTACTGTTATGATCTCCAAAGAAACATTTTTGAGATCCTTCTCTCTTCTATCCCTCCATTATCCTTTTCAATCCAACTAACAGACTCACATGTCCAGTTCAAATTAATTTCATATTTCCCTATACTAATTCACTACTAATCCTGTTTTTTGGGTTCCAGAGTAGCATGCTACTTGCCAAAAAGTGCTTTGACGCCTCATCAGGGGTAACAAGCACTATATAAATGCACACCCTTCCCTCTTCTATCCCTCCACTGTCCCTTTTCAATCCAAATAACAGACTCACATGTTCACCACTCAAACTAATTTCATATTACCCTATACTAATTCACCACTAATCTTTTTGGGGTTTCAGGGTAGCATGCTATTCGCCGAAAAGCGCTTTGACACCTTGTCAGGGATAGTAAGCTCTATATGAATGCAATTGCAATACAGGTGCTTGTTGCAATCAACAACACGAGACAGGAATATGTTAAGGAACTTTGAAGTTTATTCCACGCCTAAACAGCACACGACAATCCTGACAGCTCGTCCCTGGCAGTCTGTCTGCCTCAGAACGCTCCACCAGCATCGTCGTGGTGACATTCTAAACATAAGGTTCCATTGAAAGTTCAACTACAGTAAGCCCACAACACATCTTTCCCCCAACAAACCTAACAGTGAGCCAAAACACATTACCCAAAATAGCACAAGTAGGTCAAATTAAGGTAAAATATAAACAGCAAAATCAAATGACTAATACAATACATATTCACGGAAGTACGAGGGGAGAACAGTATTCCTCACGCTGCATACCCTTGCAGCTGCTGAAGAAATGCCACTAGATTAAAACGCCTCATCCTGACTATCTGTACACACCCCTATTATATGGAGAGAAATCCACACCGCAGTCTCTTCATATAGTGAAGTTTTATTTCTTGTAAAATGGAGTACAAAGCACCCAGCCGCTCACCGACACCTCCAGCTCGCCAGGACCTCCAACCGTCAACTCCTCAGGCACATCGATTGAATCCCCCGAGAAGTAACGACGGATGGAAGCATCACAAGCCTAACCGTCCACAAGCCCCTACCCTTAGTAAAGAAAAATACAGAACATAATACACCTCCCCTTTTTCCAATACACCTAATTAAATACAATAAATGTTACCCCCCAAAAGAAAAAGAAAAACACGCTTGAACAATGCAAAACAACAAGAACAAAAAAAATCAGAAAAGACAAGCAAAGCATACTAAGACATCACATAATCCCTGAATCTTCCTGGAACTTTGCACACCCATTTCTCTAACATGGATGTAGAACAACTGAACATCTTATTTCCCACGGGCTTCATGCACGCTGGGTAAAGATCCTTTACCTTGACTACTCTAGCGCAATTCCACAATTGGCCATTCTGCAACTTTACAGCACAACCCTCCTAGCTCACTTCTTCCACACAATGAGCAGGACCAAATCTCAATCTTCCCTTAATATTCTTGACTTCTGGTAGTTTTACCCGCACATAATCACCCTTCTCCAAAACCGCACTCCTTGTTCCTTCTATGACATAGTAACGTTCCTTACTCTTAGTTTGACTATTCTTAATTTTGCTTCTTGCCATTTCAATGTCATGTGCCAGGGTCTGTGGATGTGAATCTGGGCAAGTTGTTCAACCAGGCAGGCCTCAACGAATTCTGAGTACCCCTGCCCCTCAGCGCAGTAAAAGGCAAAATGCCAGTTACACTATGGGGAGTATTACGATACAACCAAAGCATGGCATGCACAGCATCACCCACATCAATACTTTCAAGTGCAGCTCCTCTAACACAATCAGAAATCATTATATTAGCTCTCTCAACTTGACCATTCCCTTGAGGATGGTAAAGACTACACCATTTTTGTTTAATTCCAGCTCCTTTTAAAATTCTTCCATTTCTAATGAAAGAAACTGCACCCCATTATCATATAACAGGCTCTGAAGGAAACCCTTCCCTTGCAAAAACATCCGTAAGGAAACTGATGACATTCCTAGTGTTTGGTTCACGACTAAACTTCACTTCGAGCCATTTAGATAAATAATCAATCAACACGATGACAAAACTCTGAGCCGGTGGAAGGATTTGGAAGGGTCCAAAGAAATCAATACTCACCCTCTCCCACACCTTCTGAGGAACTTCAGGAATGCTCTTCGGCAGAGTGACACACTTCAGCCCTTTGTCATTCTTCACACAATTAGAACACTTACCAATCCTATCCTCCACATCCTTGTCCATTCTGGGCCACCAGAAAGTCTCCATCAACCTCTTTTTGGTCACTGTCATACCCAAATGACCTTTGTGACTAAACTCAATGAGTTTTTCTCTGACAACACATGGAGGTATCAACTTGTCTATTCTGAAAGCAATATATCTTCCAAGGAAAGTTCAGACTAAACCTTGCTAAATGGTTGAAGGTCAACAGTAAGGCAACCTTCTCTCGGCCAACCATTTTTGGTGTACTCAACCACTCTTCCCAACACCAAGTCTTGGTCTAAGGCAGATCTCCACTCCCTTTCACTAACACACTTAATGTGTAAAGAGAATACCTTGGCCACTAAACATTCCACATCATCTTGATCTTCCAGCACTTCCTCCTCTCCTGCAATGGGCAACCTAGATAAAAAGTCAGCTTTCTTATTCTTACCCCCCAGAATGTATTCGACAACAAAATCATACTCCAGCAATCTGACACTCAATCTCACCAGCCTAGCTGTAACCTTGGAAGAATGAACATTCGTACCGTTCAAAATGAGTATCAGTGGTTTGTGATCTGACGTCAATTTAAATCACGTGCCCCAGACATAAGCTTTAAAATGCTCAACTGCCCAGACACAAGCAAGCATCTCACGCTCAATAACAGAATACTGCCTTTCAGTTGGTCTGAGCATGCCAGATGCAAAAGCTACAGTACGGACATGATCGCCTCCACCCTGAGATACTGCACTCGCATCCACTGTTATAGTTAAGATTTCACCAGGATTGAATGGACTCAGCAAAGGAGCATTAGCTAAACTTCCTTTGATCTTGTCAAAAGCAAGCATTTGTAACCCACCCCACACAAACTTGGCATTTTTTTTCAATAAGGCCAGTAGGGGTTCAGCAATGGCTGAAACATTTTTCACAAACTTTGTGTAATACTTACACATACCCAGGAATGCCCTCAACTGTTCTTTATCTACAGGAACAGGTACTTTTTCAATGGCTTCCAACAATCCTGGTCACAGGCCAATACCTTTGCCAGATATCACTTGACCCAAGTATTCTACCTCACTCACACCAAACACACATTTATCCTTTCTCAGTTTAAGACCTCTTTCACTCATGGCATTCAATACAGCATTCAATCTCTTGCGGTGTTTAGGACTGTCCTTACCAAAGACAAACACATCGTCCTGAAACACAAGTACACCATCCAATCCCTTCACAACTTCACTCATAACCCTGTGGAAAACCGCAGCAGCGGAAGCGAGACCAAAAGGCATCCTGCAGAATTGGTGTATGCCATAAGGTGTTATAGAAGCAGTAAGATGTCTTGACTGTTCTGCCAAGACAACCTGATGGTAGGCTGAACGCAGGTCAAGTTTTGAAAACACATTGGCTCCTGACAACGTACATATCATTTCTTCTATTTTGGGTAAAGGATATCCATCCACCCAAATTGCTTGATTCAAGCCCCTAAGATCAATACACATTCTGATTTCATTATTCTTCTTCCTCGCCACCACAATAGGTGAAAGCCATAAAGAAGATTCAATCAGTTCGGTCCGGGGCGTGGCCAAGCACCTAAGATGGCGGACGTGCTCTAGAGACAATGCGAGTCCCATCCCCCGGTTATCCTGAAAATCACGGCGAGTAGCAGCTGGGAACTCAGCCTACTAAGCAGGAGAGCGTGGGGGAGTCCTCGCTGAGTCTGGAGAGGGGTCCCTCGTTATTGTGGGCACCGCGGTGACAGAGACCTGAACGGCGGCATGCCACCCGCCCGGAGTGCGTGCGGGCCCAATCGGCGGAGGCCCTCGGAAGGCGGGAGGGGGCGCGACACCTGGCGGGAGATAACGAAGTGAGCCGGGGCTGCGGCGCTGGTCTGTCCGCCGTTGAAGCGGGAGGAGCTGAGCGACGGCCTCGACTGGACCTGCGGAATTGTCGGGGAGCCCTCGCTGAACCAGGAGGAGGGGCCCCTCCCGCCGGAGGCGGTGTGAGCAGAGACGGAGTTCTGCGGTGGCTGTCAGCTGGGAAATCACCCGGCTAGGCCTCGGGGCACAGGGGCAGCATCGCCGGACTTGGAGAGGCGTCCTTCTGCAAAGTGAGACCACTGACAGCGGAGTTCTGGGCGGAGGCCCGCCACGCGCCTGGAGAAACTGGAGGCGGACCGGAGCGGACGCATCAGCCTGCGGTGAGCTGCAGAGTGTGCCGGGACTGCCCTGGTGATCCGCCCGCAGCTGCGACGTGAGGGGGTGAGTGGCGGCCAGAACCGGCCCGATTGTAGCAGGGGGTGCCCCCGTTGAGTCGGAGGGGGTCCCCCCTCCTCCCCTGCAGACGAGTGGACGGCGGAGCTGCGCAGCGGAGACTGAGGAAGGTGCGGCTGGGCCCAATGTCAGGGCCGCGGCGCCCAAGAGCACACGTCTAGCATCTCCCAAGGCCGCCGGATGCTGCGGCAGCCCTGCATGTCTGTGAGGGCCCTCGGCACCGAAGAGGATATTGGAGACCCCCGCCTGGAACAGAGGACGCCATCTTGCGAATCCCGCGTCTCTTGGCTCTGAGACGCGACAGGTGAGCCTGCGGCAGTGCTGCTGGGCCGAGGTGGAAGGCGGGGGATCCGGGGGTCGATCGGGCCTAGGCCCCCCCCCCTGGTGCGAGGTGACACAGCAGAGAGGCGGTGGGGGAGTGCCTGGGCAATGGAGGGCAGCCATCAGGCCTCTGAGGGCAGTGCGGAGGCCAGTCCGGGCCTAAGTTGCCCTCAATTCTGCTTTGACACACAAGAGCCCTTGACTGTGGTGGGCGCAGCCGTTTTGGGTGGGGAGGGGTCTGGGGGCCAGTCTGGCCTAGTCTCTCCCCACACGATCTTCTCTGTGCTGGCCCCGTATTACAGTGGTGGTGCTGGGAACTGAACGGGGTGGGTCCTGCTGGACACTCCTCGCTGCGATAGTGAGGTGGCGAACTGCAATGGACTGCCCTCCATGGACACTCCTCTCTGCACACCGAGGGGTGAGGTGCGGCCTGGTCCTGCCCCAGAGGATAGTTGAGGGGCCGCGGTCCCCCCTGTACGGTTGGCCACTGTGGCAGTGCACAGATCAGAAGCGACTGGAGGGTAGTTGAAGTGCAACAGCGTCCATAGACAGACACCGCTCGCATCCCGCCCCCTATGCCGAGCGCACAGCAGTTAGCAATGGGCTGCCTCCACTCCAACGCCCACCAGGATGCCCCTTCCCGGGGTCTGACCGAGGGCACGCCCAAGATCACTGGACCATCCGCAGAGGCGAACCAGCCTGACCTCTCAGCCAAATTGGACTCAGTGCTAGCAGCAGTGGAGAAAATAGGTACCACGCTGGAACAGACGCACACCTCCCTGGAGGGTAGGATGGACACCATCACCTCTGACTTCACACTCTTACGAGCGGACCAACACAAACTGCCTGACAGGGTCCGCGATACTGAGACGGCGCTGGCGGATCTCCAGCCCGGATCCCGTATTTTCACGACCACTCTGCAAGACCTGATGGATCGGGTGTGCACCTTAGAGGAGAAAGTGGACGATGCTGAAGGGAGGTTGCGCCGGAACAATGTGAGGGTGATTGGCCTGCCGGAGGGAACAGAAGGTCAAGATCCAGAGGGCTACACGGAATCCTGGATGAGAGAATTGCTCCCCTCGGGATCGCTCTCACCACAGCCCGCCTTCGCCCCTTCTTGTTTCGCCTATTGAACTTTCGGGACAGAGATGTGATACCGCGGGAAATAGGCAAACATCCTGGCCCCAAGGTGCAAAATGTTACCGTCTCCTTCTTCCTGGATTACACTGCACAAGTACAAAGGAGGCGTGCTACCTTCGGCGCAGTCAAGACACAACTCAGAGAGTTGGACCTCCGATACTCTCTACTTTTCCCCGCCCGCCTTTGAGTCATCCGGAACGGCAACACCCGATACGTCGATTCTCCTACAGAGACCTGGGACTGGCTAGAAGAGAACAGGCTGACAACGGCACCTAGGCCTTCGGAGGACCACCAGTTGCACAGGAGACCCCGCCTTGGCCGACGCAGGAAGAAAGGCAAAGAAACGTGGCCGCCCATTGCAGCCCCAGACCAGATTGGAGAGCCAGGAAGCATTGCAGGTGGCGGCGGCACTCCAGCCCGCGAGATCACCTTCGCCGACGAGTTCCGCCGTATTCCCGTCGAGATCCCGGGGAGGGGATGACTCCACGCCAGAATGGTCAACAGATGCTGGTTCGCCTCGACTACCGGACGTCACTCCTCAAACTTCGGATGGTATCATTTGAGAACATGTCACACATCGCCTCCACGGTGTCTCAAACTCACAAAAATAAAGGAGACTAAGGGCTGTAGCCTTTCTACCTGTCCCCATTGCTCCAAGCTCTCTTCCTGAGAATCAACATACACACTCACGTACCCAGCGTTCTACCCCCTGACACAGATGGGCAAAAAGGGGGATGGAACACGCAAGCTACCTCCCTCTCTCCCTCCTTTTTTTTTTGCGTCCACCCCCGAAGTCAAACAACAACGTTGAACTAATTGCCATGAATAGGCGTATATGTTTCGGTCGATCTCCCTGTTTGGGGTCCGCTCTCATGATGTTACATGACAAATCGATGTTAATTTTGTTTTTCCCCTTGGAAAAGTCGCCACGCTTAGAGACCTGTTGCCGCTACATATACCCATTTAGGTGGTATCCACTACGCGAGTGGAAGCTGACAGACTTGCACCATCTCCATGACTAACCTAAACATAGTTACATCGAATGTTAGAGGCATTCACACTCCTGCTAGACGGTACTCCATATATGCATACTTACAACGTAGAGCGGTTAATATCGCTCTATTACAGGAAACGCACCTAACGCACCCAGAAGCTGTCCGATTATGCCGTCGCTGGCGAGGTCAGATCTATAGCACTAACTACTCTTCCATGGCCAGAGGGACACTCATCTGGGTAAAAGCTGGGGTCCCATGGCAGGAGGAGGTGGTGGTGGTGGATCCCGCTGGACGGTATGTGCTGCTCAGGGGTAGGTTAAACGGCCAACCTATTTTTCTGGGCTCCATCTACGCCCCCAACACCGACCAAAGCGCCTTCCTCTGTAGCCTGATGACATTGTTGCCCCAATGGAAAGATGTTCCATGGCTTCTGGGAGGTGATTTTAATTCTGTTTTGGACGTCTCTCTTGATCGTTCCTTCCCTCCTCTGAATCGCACTGCAGCCTCTTCAAACGCACAATCCATATGTACTTTGATGGGGCATTGGTCACTGACAGACATCTGGCGCGAACGCCACCCTCACACTAGGGTTTACTCCTTTTACTCGCTGGTCCACAATTTGCACGTGCGGCTAGACCGCATATTAACTTTGGTGACCCTAGCTCCACTGATTCAGACCACAGAATATCTAGGTTGGACACACTCGGACCATAACCCACAAATAATACACCTGGCATGGGAGGCGAGAGCGCCCCCGACTCCAGCTTGGCGCTTACAGACGGCAGCGCTGAAAGATCCGGCGTTCCGGAGCTCACTAGAGTCTGCGGTGATCGGATACTTTGACCTCAATACGGGCTCTGCGGAATCAGTACTGACGGAGTGGGAGGCCTTTAAAGTGGTGACTAGAGGTCACTGCTTAGGGCATACGTGGAGCATCCGTAAACAGCTTGACATATCCCTGTCCACCATCGAGCGACAATTGCTCCGACTAGAAACGGTGGCCGTTGACCGACCTGAAAAGCAAAAGCAACTTGATGACGTTCACGCTGAAAGAGAAGCGCTTCTAGAAAGGCTATGCTGTCACAATTATCTGGCGCATTCGGCCCGCTCACACTCTACAGCAGACAAGGCGGGCAAATTGTTGTCTTACTTAATAAGACAAGAACACCCTCAACGCCCTATACAGCTGTTAGTAGACGAGCTGGGGCATAGGAAATGTACGCAGAGAGACATTCATGCAGTAATGACAGAACCTTACACCAGGTTATATGCGTCCCAAACGACTGGGAATGACCTTCATATTGAGTCATTTCTCTCCACAGTGGAGCTGCCCACACTGACGATTGACCAATTCCTCACCCTGGACTCCCCCTTGACAGTGGACGAAGTTCGTGAAGCACTGCGGTCGCTAGCGTCCGGAAAGACGCCGGGACCTGACGGGCTCCCCACAGAATTTTTCAAAACATACGCGGAGACAATAGTGCCCCGACTGCACTCCTTATACACCTCTGCAATCAATGACATGGCTCTACCACCCTCACAGTGTACGGCTAAAGTGGTCTCACTCTTGAAACCGGGTAAAGATCCAAACTCCCCCGAATCATATAGACCGATAGCGTTATTAAACGTCGACTATAAAATTTTAGCAAAGATCTTAGCTAACCGACTGGTGCCCCTCGTTCCCACCCTGGTGCACCCCGTCAAGAATGGGTTTGTCCCTCACCGTAACACTGCACTGAATATCTGCAGTTACTTTAGGGTAGCCGAGTACGCCCCTATCAACTGACCTCGATCGGGTTGCATGGTGCTGGACCTCGAGAAGGCCTTTGATTTGCTCGATTGGAATTTCCTTTTTGCCGCCCTGGCCCGGTATGGCATAGGACCTCATTTCCTTAGTATGGTTAAGCTGCTATATAAACGCCCAACTGTCTGAGTTCGGACAGGCCCCTATATATCGGACCCCATACAGGTAAGACGTGGGACTCGGCAAAGATGCCCGTTGTCCCCTCTCCTCTTTGCGCTGGCGGTTGAGAGACTTGCGGCACACATCCGCGCGCACGTGGACATGGGAATCACCTTGGGAGACGGCACGCATGTTATCTCGTTCTACGCCGATGACTTGCTGTTGTATGTGCGTGACCTTCATGACATCCCGCCCTCTTTAGACCGGGCTCTAACACACTTGGCCATGGCTTCGGGACTGAGGGTCAATGCCGCGAAATCTATTCTCTCCCTGTTTCGGCAGGCGATCCAGGGTACTCCCTGGGGGAAATCTCGGTGACGTGGTGCACTGACCCTTTTAGATACCTAGGGGTGCGCATATACCGTACTAAGGAGAACCTGTTCGAAGGGAACATAATCAGAGCCACTACAACTATCCAGTCGCAAATGTGCTTCTGGAAGACCCTCCCATTGGCGATTTCGGGCAGGGTTGCCCTCGTAAAAATGGTGGTCCTTCCCCGCCTCCTCTACTATTTCACCACCTTACCTATCATCATCTCCCCTCCTTTCTTTCGCAAATGGGAAGGGACAATAAGGGACTTTATATGGGGAACGTCCAGACACAGAGTGTCTATGGGGAAACTAAATCTGCCAGCGGAACAGGGGGGCTTGGTGGTGCCCAACTTCGAGCACTACTATCTAGCCTCACAGCTCCAGTGGATTGCCCGTTGGCTGTCATCCCGACATTTAGCGGACACGGCTTCATTGCAACCCCCAATACAACATCATACTTTACTGCATATTTTTCACCCAATCAATCAATCAATCAATCAATCATGTCACTTATAAAGCGCACTACATACCCGCGAGGGTCCCATGCACGAAACCCAGACCCCTGGGAGCGCTTCTACCCACCATAGCTTTCAAGTGCTTCCGTAGATGCCTCTTCCTCACCAGGGCTCTCACACCATACGCCCCGCCATCCCATTACTAGGAACACCACGAGGTGACATATGCACCACGGCCTCCGAACTGCGTCACTGGTTCGCATCCTCACTCCTCCAACACACAGAGATTGACCTGACCCCCCTAAAGCAACATCGGGAGGAGGCTTTGGGGAGGGCATTCACAGACAGGGTGTGGATGGCCGCCCGGAGAGGTCCGACGCATATCCCGCGCAATCAGTGTTTTAAACAAATTCAATTTTTTATATTACACCGGGCATACCTCGCCCCAGTCCAAATCAATAAGTACTTCCTTAGATCAGATGCAGCCTGCCCTAGGTGCCGCCTATTAGACGCAGACATACTTCACATGCTATGGCATTGCCCTGCCTTAAGCGAATACTGGGCCAATGTGACGACTACGCTGGCTGCCTGTACAACTCGCGATATCCCCTTTCACTGGGAGGTACACATACTGCACCTATTCAGTAGGAATAAGAAATATAGGGCAACCACCCGATTTCTCGACCTGGGGCTCATTGCGGCAAAACGCCTAATCACCAAAAGGTGGAAATCCCCGATGGCGTCTCACATAATAGCCTGGCGCTGTTCCCTACTCAACTGGGCTAGGGCGGAGGGGGTGGCGCTACGCCGAGAAGACCTGCTTCGGATCCGTAAATTTCCTCTGGCGAATCACTGGGACACTATGGTGTCGAACTTGCAGGGCATGGACACTGCCACAGGGGAGCCCCAGGAAGGGGAACAAGACCAGTAACCCAGCACTTATCACCTGGAAGTACATATACACAGAGCTGGCCTCATTCACATAACATACGATCCTACACTACGGAGCTGCTACCATTAGGCTCTAACAGGGCTGTCCCTTCCTAGCACGTGCGGCAACGGGACTCAGGCGACTACCCTATTCCTCCTTCGGTTACTTTGTCCTCATTTTGATGTACCCTACGTCCACAGTTTGATTAAGTAATGCACCATGTCTAGTACGGCTGATAAGTGACATACCATAATGTCTAATTAGCACTGCCACGGTTATTGTAATGACAATCTTCCAGTAACTTTTGCAAGTGATTTGCTCCCTAGCCAATCTGCTAATAAGATGGATTGTAATTTGAATTGCATTGCTCTGACGTTACCAAAAGATGGTGCCAATACACTGTTCATGTTGTATGGAAATAAGAAAATGCCAATAAAAAAGATTTAAACAAAAAAAGAAGATTCAATCAGTTCAATAATACCATCTTTGTATAAACTGTCCAGCACATTCTTCAAATTGTCCCTCACACTCAAAGGCACCCCCTCTCAGTTTGTGCTTCCACGGAATACACTCACCCTTTACTTTGATAACATGCTCAAATGCTATCAACATTCCTAATTGTTCATCAAACATATTGCTATGACTCTCAAGTAAGGTGTGTATGTGGTCTAAATGTCCATTCAACTGACCGTCAACAATCGACAAAACTTGATGTAACTCACCCAGATTCAGGACAATACCTAAACAGGCTTGTTGGTGCCACCCAAACATATCTGGTCCACTGTGTGAGACATATAAATTTCCTTAAACCTCCTGACCTTTGGAACGAATGACAGTCTCAAAGAACCCAACAAGGTCAATCCTGGTACCATCATACCCTTGAGGAAACAGATCTGGTGGCAATAATGTTTCCTCCACATTATACTTAAGAACAGTATCCTTGGATATGATAGTAGTCTTAAAACCAGAATCTGTCAGTAAAGGTATTATTAACTTTCCCACTCTAAAATATCTCTAAAGGATCCTTGGACATGTGCAAGTCATGCTCTTGAATTCCAACACAATGAAATGAATTTTAAATAACACTGTTACTGCTCCCAGCGTCTCGTGCTGGATCTATACTGATATTATTAGGTCCAACTTGCTTATGCATTGTCACACATAATAATAAATTATTCATGTCGTTGGTGAGGCTCTGGTCATAATCTTCCATGACAACGTTCACCTTCCTTCTTTTAGCTCTGCATATTCTGCCAAAATGACCTTTAACACCGCATTTATTGCATTCCCTGGAAATACCCGGACATTGTTTGTGAGAAGCTTAATGGAATTTAGATCCACAGTGACAACAAACATTGCCAGCAGTTTGTGGCCTTTTCCATTCCATTGCTTTCGGTTTATCAATTGTCTTATTCACAGGAGGTTTGGTACCCTTAACTAACAACACAGTATCATCAGCTTTCTTAAGTTCCTTAACTGAATGCTTTGAATCCTGTATAGCATTAGCAATTTCTACAGCCTCACCTAAAGGTGAATTCTTGCATGTGAGTAACCTTTCTTGGATTTTCTTATTAGGTAACCAGATGGTTTCTAATTAGCTGGTCTGTAAAATTACCAAATTCACACTTAGCCGCCAGTACACGAAAAGAAGCACCATGCATATCAACGGACTCGGTGGCTGTCTGCTCCCTAGAAAACAAATTGTGCCTCCTGACAAGTAAATTTGGTGGTTTCGGAAATCTGCTTTTCTAATCTCTTAACGGCTTCTTCATACTCAACCAGTCCTTCGCCATGCTCAGGTGTGTAAACTGGTAAATGTGTGAAGATCTCCTGACCTTCCATACACAGTGAATATTTTAACATCCACCTACTCCTTTTGGGTTTAAACTTGAATCCATCAATTGCCCCCAGAAATGCGTTAAACGCTCAAAATCACTCCTTCCAAGGAACAGTGGGCTCTCCAGGTAACTGTAAAAATGGTGGAGGAGGGTTAAATGACTGCATAATACCAGTGAAATAAATTATGAAGTGTCACAGCAAATAATGCTCGGTAACTGGAAAATTCACCACTAGCTTGTAAACTGGCCACAATCAGCTAACAAGGATGTGTAGCAGATTACAGGCTGGAAAAACAGAAGTGTGCCTGTCACCGTAATTTCATTGCCACAAAGGTTGAAATATCTGAACACCCAATGGAAATAGCAAACCGTCTGATCCCCTTCAGGATCAAAGCCAGGCAAAACGAAAATGGCCACCGGAGCCAAACGCTCTATTTCCACAGCAGATAGGGCTTGTTCCAAATGCCTATGTCACAAACTCAGTACAAGCACGATAAGATGGACGCCGCGCATGCGTGTAGCCAACAGTTCCATTGATGGTATAAGCGGCGAAGGCGCACAACAGTTAAGCCTAAAAAGTACCGCCTACCATTAATTTCCGCAGCTGCCCACAACACAACCCCACCTGTGAACTGTAACATCCGTTGATTCGTCGATCTCTTGCGATGTCCGCCGCACACGTAGGCTGCCTTTCCAGACCGTCGCCAATAGTATATGGAGAGAATTCCACACCGCAGCCTCTTCGTGTAGGTAAGTTTTATTTCTCGTAAAATGGAGTACAAAGCGGGCAGCCACTCACCGACGCCTCCAGCTCGCCAGGACCTCCAACCGTCAACTCCTCAGGCACATCGATCGAATCCCTCAAGAAGTGACGACGGATGGAAGCACCACGAGCCGGACCGTCCACGAGCCCCTGTCCTTAGTAAAGAAAAATACAGAACATATCAACCCCCTTCTCCTGCAGGGCCAATGTCTGAACTGGGAGATGGCACGCTTACATGCAAGGGGCAGGAGTCCCCACCCGCTTCAGTCCGTAACTCAGTTTGACCAGTACCACACACACCCTCCACTAACCAAGCAACTTCCGTACCAGTGGCCTCACCAAGGGTTTTTTTTCTCACATCACACTCTCGTCGCCAAAACGTGTTGCAATCAACATCACAAGACGGAAATATATTAAGGAACTCCTACGTTTATTCCACACCTACACAGCACACTACCATCCTGGCAGCTAATTCCTGGCTGTCTAACCCTCTGCCTTGGAACGCCCCAGCATCGCTGTGGCGCCATTCTAAACATAAAGTTCCTTTGCAAATGGAACTAAAGTAAGCACACAACAGTTCTGTCAACGCCGACAGCTCCGAACAACTGACTCAGAATGAGACAGTTTTCATACATAAATAAACGTTCCATTACCAACATTTGCTGTAACACATTGAGGCTGCCTGCGGCACGCTGTGTGCCCATATAAAAGGGCGGCCACCTTAGTGCCGCATTACGGCACATCTCCACGCTCTGGTCGTGGGGACCCCCGGGGAGTCCCCCAAAGTCCGGCACTGAGGCTTCATCACTTCTGGCACACAGAGAGTCGGGCGAGGTACTTATACCTGCCCCTGCCCACTGGCCTTCCTCTTTGTTCCTCCTGGTCACGGCGTCCTTTCAGTGGCCAGCAGCAGAGGAATTTGGGGCGTGTTGTATTGGGTCCGGAGGCAGCGTCTGGCATTTATAGCGATGAGTCCCCCCCCCTTTTTTCGGCCGGCTGCTACATTTGTTAGCGTGGCGGGCACCACTATGTAACACCATCGCATGAGGCTGGGAGGGGGGGATATCGGTCTATGGCATGGAAATGTAACCGGCGGCCCTTAGTGCTAGAGGTCGCTTGACGGATGTCCTGCCTCTATTGATTCTATCTTTCGTATCGGTGGGCTGATTCTCGGTGGATGGGGCCTTAATTTGGATGCTTAACCGGTTCCAATGTTAGTGGCGCCACATGGTCCAGCCTCAGGGTCTTCTGGTTTGCACCCATGCGGCTGGGAACACAGCTCTGTGGCCTTGTGCTGCCCCCCCCCCGAGGGATTTGTGTGCCCCGTGGGGATGGTCGTGCTTGCTGGCCATTGAGACTTATACTTCCCCATTCAAGCGCTTCGGAGCATTTTGGCCTGTGGGGGTAGGCGCAGCATACCGTCTAAGGGAAACTGAATTGAGTGCCCTTTGTACCAGGGACAGATGAGAGGCGGCAAGTCGCTTTGGACGAAAGGCGCAGGCTTGCTAGCTGGACTTTAAAGCATGTGCACAGGCTACACCTGAAAATAAGCTGCGTGAGTATCCCTATACACGCTGCCAGTCAGAGCAGGGAACAGGGGTCCAGGGTTATTCCAATAAGCATTAAACAAGGAAAGGCAGTGTTCCTAAGGCAATAGCGCCGCAGGGACAACGATAATGCAAGCCTATGCAGAGGCATACTTTTCCAAATGGCATAGTGGAAATGGTTGTAACAGGCCAAAAAGTGTTCTCGAAACACAGAGGCGCAGTGTCTGCTATGCAAATAACAGAGTAACATGGGGGCAAGCGGCTGGTAAACGAGATGCATTATACCATGTGTATTGCAACTAATGCCCGATCAAAAGCACCACAAGGCCTTTGATCGCTATCATTTCGGCAGGTAACAGTACTTTGGGTCCCCCAGTCGGCTCTCTGCAGCCCATCAGGGGAGTTTGTGTACTTTTGTTGTTGGATTGCTAGTTCACTTGATCAACTATCGCGCATAGGGAACTTGCGGGGCAGTGGCAGCCTATCTGCCACATAAATAACAACTTTGGGCGCAGAACGGGGCCAGAGTGCACTGGTGGGCACCGGAAGTGCCGGGCCATCTTTCTTTGCAAGCAATGTGAGCATTTTGGAATCCATCGATTTGCAAATTGGAGGGACAGGCGTTCACTGCAAAAATCAGCCTTTCGACGTTGTTTGCCTTTTAGATGTAGGTACTTCATTGTCTTGCTACCGCACAGTTATAACCGGTTTCCTTATTGTCCTATTTTCCATCCTGGTAGCCCATACGGGAGCTAGTGTACATATATGTGGTGCGGGCGCATTCTGAATGGGCAAAAAAACAAAAAACCTGTTACTCTAGGGGGCAAATGGTTTAATTGGATACCAGTCCGTTAAGGGTCACATGTGCTAACTGGGAGCCAGGCTCCAGTCTCGGCGTCGGCCAAACACCCTGTAATGCTGGGCAAATCACCAACTCTACCGAAACCAAAAAGTGAATGTCCGTGTCCTTGTTGAATGTAAGGGAGAGAAAAGCACCATGAGTCCTGATCTCGCAGGAGGTATAGGTGGCCCATGGGCCGAACTGACTTTTGGCATGAGGGACAAGGTTTAAGTCCCGGTGTCGAATCATGAGTCTTTCATCCTGGGCACATCAATTAATAAGGATCCTGGGCCGAGTCCGTAATTATTACTGCAGATTTCAATGTTCCTCCCATTGGGATTGGGACCTGTAGTTGGAAGCTTTGGTTTGTCGTCGAAATTCAATGCATCACAAGTTTTTAGGTTGCTGCGGTCAAGCGAAGTAAATTGGGTCCATTAACTTCACTGTGCCAGCCACAAAGTTACAGCAGTGGATTGGGTTAAATGTGGTTAGGGTGATTTCCCTCAGAATGTGGCTAGGGTAAGGATAGGTCTTTTGACCGCTCCAAGGTGCTGTCAATTAAAAGCAGTTCACTGCACTATGTGGAATGTAAAATAATTTAATCAATACTTACATAAACCGGTACAAACACGACCAAGATTCATACAATGTATAACAGTGCATTCCAAGTATTAAGTAGGCAGTGAGCTAGATAATTCCTGATGTCTGACTTAGCATGGAGCACCTCCTTCCAAGGCAGAAGAGGTAGAGCAGCCCGCTCTGAGACCGGGTAACCAAGGTCAAGTCCCGGCGTCAACGGTACACAGTGATCTCTTGCAGGTCTTAAAAACCCCCGGAAATAAATAAATGAACTAAATTCAGCAAAACAATGAAAAATTCTCCATTGCCTCCAAAGGTTACCCTTCCGAGACAAACACGACCGGGTGTCCAGGTAAAGAACAGAGTGGCAGCAACCAGACGCTGAGGGAAGCTTCCCTTATGTCAAGCCATGAGCCAGATAGGGTGCTTGACCACTCAGCCCATGATCCTGTACATGCTGTGACACAATTGCATTTTGCTGGCTACGCCTGGATCAGCGAGTGTCGCGCAGTCCCACTGATGGCCCTGCATTTCACACAGGCAGCACAGGCCACGTGGGTGCTGTCCTGCAATTAACGGGTGCACTACAGATAGGCAAGGACAATGTGAACGTGCAGCTGTATCTAGTGAAACTGCATTTGCAGTTAGCAAATGAGTCCTCTGCAATTTGTTGCCACTTTCAGCTTTCGCAAAACATTAATGCAATGCAGAAGAGCTCCAGTTTCAAGAGTTCATGGGTCCGGGCAATTCCATGTCATTACACCAGGCCCAGCTCTGAAACGCACATGGCCTAGGAAAGCATATGGTGAAATTTCTCGTAATTTCCTGGGAGAGGTCACATGCACGGGTGTAGGGCAGAGTGAGCGAAACCAATATATGAATCAGGAACAGTTTTACAAAGCGATATTGTAGGTTTGGCTTGGTGTTCTGTTAATGACTATCTTGTTTGAGATAGAAGGGATGAGTGGCCTAATATCTGATACGCCCCTTTTTAATATCTTTTGAGTTTGATTCTCGGTCATGCCCAGCATGTTGCAGTTAGGCGGGACGAATTGCTGAATTCCTGGTAATCTATCCTTTGAATTGACATTTTATGTCTCTGACACAAGAGTTAACAGGCATGCTTTTATGGCCCCTTTATTGTAATCGATTTGCCGCATGTGTGAAAGAGGATTGAATATTGTGCCATCAGGAGAACGATGGTTTGGAGTTTGATACCATGGTTTATGATCAACTGTTTGCCTGTTCGGTCCTGGACCCGGTGAGGAAGGATTCATCTTTGCGGAGCCCATATACGGCACAGCTAAATTACTATTTGGTGGCAATATTGATAAAATTAAGGGTATATCACGATGTGTGTGACTCTTGCGCATAGGAAGGCCAGATTGAGCATGGGTAAATTAGTTTGCTGTTAGATCCGCAGCACATTTGCCAGATTAAACCCCCTCAGTGGTAGTGACGTTATCCCATTTGCATTTTGACATTGAGAATTAAAATTGTCATTTCGCCACAACAAACTCACATCGGGCCACAGTTTTTCTGACGCCTGAGTCCCGGTACAATTGAGAGCCATAAGGCCTCATGTTTAAGGGTGCACAAGTCTTTTTTGGTGCACGGTCCGCACCACTGTCACTGGAGCAATCTCTGCTACTTTGAGGCCAAGGCCTTATCAGTAGTGGGCAACAGCTACGCTGTGGTCGGCATAGAAGATCTGCACCATCCACCTCAGGTCTCCTGCCAGCTTATTCTAAAATACTGATTCAGTGTACCAGTAGACTACTCATTGGAGGTCCAGTCATTCCAGGGGGGCACCAATATCACAGACTCCACCTAGGCTGACCCTGTCTTTTCCCAAAAGGTGTTTGGCATCTGGTAAAAGTCTTAACATGGGGCAGGCACATTAGGGGCAGTGTGGCACATTCACCTCAGCATCAGCCAGGCATGTTTGCGAATGCAGGTATTAGTCCCACCCCTCCAACCTCACTATCACCCAGGTTCCGAATAATATTGTACTTTTAACAGGCCTGGGCAAACAATTGTAATGCATTTTAGTCACAGCTTCAGCCGGCTGATCTCATTTGAGTTTCAGAGGCTGAGGGGTTGTCACTTCCATGCAAAATGTTCCCAGCTCAAGACCGGGGGGAAGCAGATTTTGGGGCAGGTTAGCATACCTCAAATGTGTCTCAGCTGGTTTGGTGTGTCTTTCTGGTCCTTATGGCCGAGTCGAGCCATTCCAATCTTGAAACTGCCTTCGTCTTGTGTTCTTTAGCTGCCCCACCTCAGAGACATTTAGAGGTATGTCCATGGTTAAATTTTGTGCTTTGTAATGTATTCATGATTGTGAGAAGCTGGCCTGGTATATGATGTCCACTAATGGAGGTGGGCACCTTGCACCAGTCCACACAACCCTTATGGTGATTTAAGTGGTCTTAGACAACCTTAGAAGCTTTCTAAGTGGTAGCTGTGGAGAGCAGCCTTCAGGCTTAGTCCAGGAGTGTAAAGCAGCTTGTTTTACCAGAATGCAATCTTATAGTATAGATTAAGTAAAAAAGAACCACACAAGGTATTTATAAAAATATGTATTTATTATATAATACTCTCGAACGCATAAAAATATCTCGTACCTGGAGATATGCACAATGCACACAATACATTAGCAAAAAACACCGTAAATAGCACGTAATACACAGTGGACCCCAAGGGGGGACCAAAGAATATACTAAGAAAGTGGTATAAGAACCATGACTCGGGTCAAGACAATGTCGAGAGGATGTTGAAGTGCTGGGGACCCAAGGAACAACCCAAGGTGAGTAGATAGGGACCCCACGGAGAGCGTGTGCAGTGTGGGAACACGACTGCGTGCTCCGTACAACTCTACGGATAAGTCACGTTGGATTTTTAAAGATTAAGGACCCTTCCCAGTGGACCCTGGAGAAACCCCGTGGAAGACAGAAGGTTGGAGAGCCACCCCACCCGTGGATACCCTAGTACCCACATTACCTAAACCAGGGAACCAGGGTGCATACGTGTGAAGTGGTGTCGGAATCCGCCGTCGAACCCAATGGAGGACTTCAGGAAAGTGCCGCTGTTGAAGAAGGAGAAAGTGTCCGGTGGATTCCGAAAGTCGATTCTAGATGAGAGGTACCTGCAAGCAGAGGGGACAGAGTCTATGTCACTCAGGAGTGACCAGGAGACTTGGAAGACGAATGCCCTCCGATGTCGGTGTTGCAGGATGAATGACGATGACCTTGAGTCTGAAGCTGTGAGGACCAGGCAACGCTGAGGAGTACCAGGAGCAGTACATGAGCTGTCCCACGAAGGATGTCGAATACTGAGGGGTCGGTGTCCGGTGGGAGCACCAACAAGCCTTGGCAAATGCAACCAACGCAGGAATGGAAGAAGGAGCAATGTCGGGACCAGCAAGGTCCAGGGGACTCACCAAAAGCAAGGGAGTCAGGGCAGGCCCCGAGCAATCAGGGAAGCCAAAAAGAAGCAAGTGTGACCCTCAAATGGACCCACCGGCCGGAGGCTCTGCAGTCGCGAGAGGACCTCAAGCAGCTCACCAAAAGATGCAGGTCACGGTGCACGACGATGCGGTGTGGCTGAAGATTCTGGTCTCTGGAGATGCTCGAGGTGTGGGCTACTTGGAGCCCGAAGATCTTCTTGGAAGGAAGCCAACAAGCCTTTGCAACTGCAAGTTGACGCGGTGCACAGGGATTCGGTTATTGCAACCCCCACGAGAGATACTGGCCTCAAACTTGGTGAGAGGGCAGGGCAGGCCTTGGGAGCTGTGGAAAATGACCACCTGTGTTGCAGAACCTTACGGAGTCCGGAGGAGCTCAGGATCAGCAGACAGGTCGACTTAGTTGCGGTACCTGCGAATGCAGGGGAGTGACTCCTTCACTCCAAGGGAGATTCCTTAAGGTGTCTTTGATGCCACAGGCCTTGGAAAGTTCCTGTATGGTGCACAGACACAGACGATTCAGCAGACTGGAAGGGAGACAAAGTCGAGCCCAAACGAAGTCCAGAGTGCCCAGACGGTAGACGAAGAAGTGGTGTCTGATCTGAATCTTATCCCACGATGAATCTAGTGACCTACACCCAGGTAAGCCTTTAAGTACCTGAGGGAAAGGGTTGGGATGATTCAGGGGACCCTCCGAGGGAAGGGTCTGGACAGAGGGGAGGTTACTCCTATGTCCTTTGTCCAGTTTCGCGCCAGAGTGGGAGTCAATGGCTCCCAAGACTGGTTTGAGCTGGACTATGCATGAGGACACCAAATGTGCCCCTCATGCAGACTGAGTGGCGTTGGCAAGCGCAGCCACCCTGCCCCAATACACTAAATCCTGTCTGTGAGGTGGTCACACCTCCCTGTGACAGGATGCCTATTGTTCTGCCTTCCCCTGCTCGAGCTTGGCTCAGCAGCAGGAAGGCAGAATCGTGTCTCTGGTCGGCAGAATCCATTTTGCGCTGTCCGAGTCAAGAAGGCTGGTACCGGGAACACTGAGAGCCTAACAGAGGGCTCTTCCAGGGCTTGGATTCATACCGTGGGGGTATGATTCCAACATGTTTGATACCAAACATGATCGGATTCTTTGCAGCCATTTTCGAGATGGTCATCCCGTAATTACGCGGTGCCCCTCTATATAGCATATGGCTGCTTCACTGATAACCCGGGAGAATGGACTCCGTAGGCTGTAGGGGTGTCCTGCTCATGCAGGGGCCCCCTCTCACTTAGAACCAAGTACCCTGCCTTCAGGATTGCAAAGGCCTGTTATAGGGGTGAATTATAGGTTTTAAGTGCAGTGACCCTAGATATAGGAAACCTATATCTTTAGTAACTGGTGCTAGCACCAGCGTAAACAGGCAGCAACGGCAGGCCTGTAGTTCCATTTTGAATGGTCTCCCATGGGTGGCATAATGTATGCTTCAGCCCATGGGGGACCTCTGGGGTACCTATGCCCTGTGTACCTTAGTACCATATACTAGGGACTTATAAGGGTACCCCAGTATCCAATCTGGGATGTACCCAAGTACTTACCACAACAATTTAAAGGACAAAGTAGAGAGACTGGGGTCCTGATTAGCAGGATCCCAGTCAGACTAGTCAAAAACAGCTTAGCACCAGTCAAAAAGTGAGGGAAAACATGCAGAAGGATCCCACCTTCCTGCAATGATCAAAGCGGATTGTTGTATATTTTCGGGGGGAGAAATATAAATTAAAGAAAGTACCTAATTACGTACAACGAAGCACGTTAAGGTGGGCGGCATAAAAATCTGAAGTTGCAACTATTAGATCCCTCCATTAATGTCAGCAACCACTCACATTGTTAGTAGTTAAGCAGCCTAGGAAGATTGGGGGCAAAACACCAGAGATTAAACTGCACGTGCAAAATTCCTGTAAGAAATGAGGGACATATGGCAATTACATAAGGACACCTGTTGCTTAATGTCACATATTTCCAAGTTCATCTGAAGTTGAGCCGTCACACATCCTAGTGGGATAGTCGCCAATGTAGAAAGGGCTGTTGGGTCTGCCTTGTCATGACATTGACAAACACTTTATACGAACTGGAGCCTCTATAGTGTATAAAATGCTGAAGACAAGGGTTTTTTGCTCTGGGCTGTTAACCAACATAGGTTTTACCGGCAGCCGCAGGACCCATTTATCTGCTGAGTCTGGTGGTGGGTTTGCCCTCATAGTCATAGGATGAAACCCCGTTGGGTTTAATCAGCCTTTCATCCTTCTGAGGTTGTTAAAATGAATATAAGTGAGTGGGGTAACAATAAACATCTGTTATTCAGCGCCAACATGCCTATGGGTGCACGTGCACTTCACAAATACACAACTGTTATGTTATGCTCCAACAAGCACTATACAGAGATAACTGGAAGATGCTTAATCTTCCTGACGGCCCCCAGCGCCGGGACACCTCTCCGGAGGTAGCTGTGCGCTTTACAAATGCTGGCATTTACATGGTGGGGGAGCCCCGGATATGACGGCCACCACATCTAGGGCGTTACCGGAGTTACAGGGCGATCCGGAGGCTGATTGGTACATAGGGGTACCCTCTTCAGGAGCACAACAGGGGTACCTTATGCCAAACCCCAGGAGTCTTTACGGCAAGACCCTGGATGAAAACGTCAGCGCCCTGCTAGTCCTTCGGGCGGTTGTAAGCCTGAGCCTAAAAAGGCGCGAGTAAGGTCATAAGCTGGGGATCCTCAGTAATTAATGGGGCAAAATCCCCCAGGTAGATGATAGCACCTATCGGGTTGGCCAAGGTGCAGTTTAGCTCACCAGGCAGGCAGGGCAGCTTAGGTCAGTGCTGCTTACCCTTGGATCGCCTGTAAGTTAACCCACCACTTTGGCATACTTTTTGTATGAAATAAACCTGCAGCAAACTATTTTCCAACAAACCTGTTTTTGTGTGATTATTTATTGCAGTGTATGCTATGTTCATCATGCGTGGGGAGGTTTGCCTATATCGGCACTATGAATACTACACTGACCCCAATTGCGTCATCTATGACACGGGCTGAACCCTACAAACGTAAATACAAATGCAGGGAGCAGCCTGCAGGGCATGACAGACCGGTCCCGGGCCATGTCAATAGTAAATACACCACTCACTCATCAGAGGGAGGTTCAATTACGGTTCAGTCTTACTACCATACCTCTGGCCTTCCTTGGACCCCCCGCCCTCCCCCCCCCTGTTAATGGCTCTCTCACCATTACACTCTACAATAATGGCACTGTCATGATTCAAGCTACAGACTCCTATCTCTCTCTCTTTGACCATCTCTTCCATTCCCTTCGCCCAACCCATACAACTACGATCTCCCTCGACTCTTCCTTGAGCTCCTCTCCTTTCTCCCCCCCTGACCCCCCAATACTCCAGCAGGCCGCTCTCCCGGGAGACACAGGCCTACCCTTTGTTCCCCCCTGCCTTCGCTCCCTCCTCTCCCTCTCTTCCCCCTTCCCAAAATGTTCCTCCCCCTATCTTGTCTGCCTGGCCTCCGGCCTCCACCCCCCTCCCCACCTTGCATCTGCCCGATTCTCCAACGTTTTCGCCTCCCCCCTAATCCCCCTAAGCCAACCCACCTCCCCCTCTTATTCCACCTTTCTTACAACCTGGTCTACCGATCAACTTTCCTTACCCCCCCTTCCCTCCCCCTTTCACCTCATCCCTTTCCGCTCTTCCCCGTCCCCCGTACCCTAAATTCTTCTCTCCCACCTCCCATCTATCTTCAACCCCACCTCCCTTGCTTCCCAACCTTGTCTCCCTCCCCGACAACTCATTCCTCGTCTCTCCCTCTGACCTTGCAGTCCCTTACACCTCCCTCAGTTTCCATCTAGCCCAATCGTCCCCACTCCACCTGTTACCGGTCCCCCTACATTCACCTTTCATAGCCTACAGTACCTGTCCAGCACCACCCTCTCTTTTCTCCCCATACCTCTGGCCTTCCTTGGACCCCCCGCCCTACCCCCCCTGTACAGCCCCCTCTCCTCTCTTCTCCACGTACCTTGGCCTTCATCTGACCCCCCGCCCTCCCCTTCCTGTTCAGCCTCTTCTCCCCTCTTTTCCCCTTACCTCCGGCCTTCATTTGTCCCCCCTCCTACTCCTCAACTTTCTCCTCATACTTATGATCTCTTCTCTTCCCCTCTGTTCAACACCAGTAAAAATATTTCTCTTCCCACCACTGTTTCACCATCCACTCCTATCGCCCACCATCTGTCCTCACCTTCTACCCTTGCTCCCCAACTCCCCACCTATTCCCCCACCCCTCCCCTCCCTCCCTCACCCTCTGCACTCCCTTCCTTATCCCGTTCCCCCATCCCTCCCCGTCCTCCCTCACTGACTGCACTCCCTCCCGTATCCCGCTCCTCCATCCCTCCCCGTCCTCCCTCACCCTCTGCACCGCCTCCCTTAACCCATTCCCCCACCCCTCCCCGTCCTCCCCCACCCTCTGCAATCCCTCCCTTATCCATCGAGCCACCCAACACTCCGTGCTCAGCTCTCCTCTCCCTGGAAAATAAACTTGATTCTCTCATCTATTCCATTTCCCAGCTTGTAGCGTCCATCTCACTTTTAAGCGCCAAGTTGTCCCCCTTCCCTAACAACCTCCCGAGTTGTTCCTTGCTCCCGCGCCCCAATAAAGCCAGCCACAGTCTGTCCTCTGCAGACATCACCAACTTACTGGCCAGCTACATGACCACCAACGTCACTCCCCCTCCACCTTCCTCTCCTAATAATCCTACGCAGTTCCCTATTCAGACCATCTCCTCTGTCAGACCTTACCAGCCTCCCTCTTACCGGGCACCCTCATTCAAGAATCTTATCCCTATCTCCCTTAACAACCCCATCACCAAATCATCTGCGTCAGAGCTGCACTGCTTGCTCCACAACTGCAGATCTGCAATCAAACACAAATTGGAAATCTCTGATACTATCACCCACCAGAATCTTGACATGTTCTTCCTCACTGAGACCTGGTTTAATGACTCCTCTCATACTTTGTTTGATCTTCTGGTACCCACTGACTACTCTATCCTCAGAAATGACAGGGCAGACAAAATTGGGGGCGGTGTTGCTATCATCGTCAGGAACTCCCTTCAAATGAAAGCCTTCCCTGCCACCCTTTTCCGTACATTCGAATGCCTATCCCTAGAACTTCTAATACATCACGGCTCACCCTTTAGATTCCATGCCATCTACCACCCGCCCGGTAACTGCTCTTCCTTTGTGGAGGAACTGACTGACTTCATCAGTGACCAATTTTCTCAAAGTGACGGACAGATCTTCCTGGGTGACTTTAATCTCCACTGGGGCTCTTTGGAAGACTCGGCTGCCAACAAGCTTGCCACCTTTCTCTCAGCCAATGATCTCTTCCAACATTGCTCGGAAACCACACATTCCAAGGGCTCAATTCTGGACCTTGTCATTTCCAAAGCAGACCTGCGGACTACTGCTCCCCCATCCATGTAGAGTGGTCTGACCACTTCCTCATTCCCTTCCGTTTTCATCTATCGCACGTTACAACTCTCGGCCAACCTAAAAGAGCTACTAACTGGTTCCGCAACACTACGAACATTGATCTTGACACTTTTTGTGATTCTGCTATGCGGGCACTTCCTAGACTAGACCCTAACGTGGATGTCAACGTTCTCACTTCTCAGTGCCTCTCAGTACTAGCAGTCGAAATCGACAATGTCGCTCCACTCCAAAGCAAAAGGAAAAGACCCACCCCCTCAGCACCTTGGTTCAATAAAGCTCTCTACGATGAAAGGAAAAACCTTAGAATCCTGGAGAAACATTGGAGAAAATCTCCTTCCACCTCCAATCTCTCGCTTTACGTTCAGCAAGATCCAAATATCACAACCACATCTTCCTTGAAAAAGCATCACATTTCAGATCCCTCCTTGACTCAGCCAAAAACAGACCCAAAAAACTTTTGACCTCATCAAAAACCCAAACTGTTCTCCCCTAACCATTAAGCCTGAGGATTCCACAAAGATAGCGGCAGATTTCGCTATATTCTTTGATGAAAAGGTCAAAGCACTGGTGGATCAAGTCACCCACCCCACCCCCATTGAGGAGCGGAAATCCTTAGTTACCTGGCAGAACTTTGACGTCATCTCGGAAGATGACCTCCTCAAATGCATCCACGAAACTAAACCCTCCAACCATTCTTCTGACCCCATCCCTAGCGACATCGCCATCGATTTCTACACCTATACTCTCTCTTACTGGACCAGGCTAGTCAATCTCTTCCTCAGTCAAGGCTCCCTCCCGGTTGCCCTCAAATCAGGACAGGTCACCCCTCTCCTAAAAAATCCCTCCGCCGATGTGAACGACCTCAACAACTTCCGCCCTATCACCAACCTCCCTTTTCTTTCGAAAATCACCGAAAAATGTGTTGCGAAACAACTTTCCTTACTTATTATGGACAATAACCTCCTCGACGTCTTCCAGTCTGGCTTCATCCAAAATTGCAGCACTGAAACAGCCCTGCTGCAAGTGATTGATGATGCGCTGCATATACTCGACTCTGGGGAATCGTGTCTTCTGATTCTTCTAGACCTCTCTGCAGCCTTTGACACTGTTAATCATAGCACCCTCCTCAACACTCTTCATCAGAGAATGGGATTGGATGGCACAGTGCTCAAATGGTTTGCCTCTTTCCTCTTGGACAGATCCCAAATGATCAAGATAGCGAACAGTCTTTCATCTCCATTGGCTGTAGGTCAAGGCGTCCCTCAAGGTTCTATCCTGGCACCCACTTTGTTTAATCTCTACCTGGAACCATTAGGGAACTTTCTAAGCAAATCTGGGATCCATTACCATCTTTATGCGGACGACACTCAAATCTACCTTAAGGTGTCTTCCGCACACGATCTCTCACTACTCAACTCTACTCTCAACTCTATTCACAACTGGATGCTAGCTCACCAACTCATTCTTAATCCCGCCAAAACTGAATTCCTCCTCCTCTCTACCTCTCTCTCACCTCCTCCTGTTCAAGCTTGGATGGATCAGCTGAACCTACTCAACAGCAAACCCATCATTGTCGACAGCGCTAAATCCCTAGGTGTCATTCTTGACAAAAGACTCAACCTAATCTCCCACATCAACTCTATTGCTAAGAACGCACGTTACCAGTTGCGCCTTCTATGGGGGATCCGTCGGTTCTTCCCGGAGAAAGACTTAAAAACCTTGGTACAATCTCTGGTTCTCTCAAGACTGGATTATTGCAATTCTCTTCTGACGGGCCTACCCAAATCCCACCTCTCCCCTCTCAAATCCATCCTCCATTCAGCAGCTCGCTTCATTTCAGGGTCTAAACGAAGCGACCACGTCACTCCTATCCTGTCCTCTCTTCGATGGCTTCCGATCGAGGCAAGATCTATTTACAAAACTGCCTGCATCACACACAAAGCCCTACACACGTCCTCCCCTCGTTACCTGGCGAATAAATTGAAACTGTCCGGTGGCTCTCGCCCTTCTCGCAATGCGGAAAAGCTTCTGCTTGAGCCACCCGTCTTCAAAAGGGAAAGATCGATGGCGCATTCCGTCTCAGGCGATGCGGTGAGACTCTGGAACTCGCTTCCCCCATTGCTCCGTGTCACCTCCTCTACCCGGATCTTCAAAGCTGACCTCAAATCTCTTCTCTTCCAAAGACACTTTCAGAACTAATACTTTCATTCTCAGGCCCCTCTAGGAAGTTCGCTCTTCATTGTAAATTTGCACTTTTTCCTGTACATTCGTCACCCCTGCGTGCTGTGTTGGATTTTATGTTTGTGTACCCTTCATTTTAAGTCTCCTGTTTAATCCACGCCCTCTCTACTCCCTCAAGGAAGTTCTTCCACGTTAGGAAATTCTATACTCCATGCCTATAGAAGTGCCTTCCCAGTGTGTTCTGAGTGACTGCCACTTATTGCAGTATTATACCTCTATTTGTATTTTGTATCTTATGTATCATGCACACCTGTCACTTTTTCCTCTTGTAACGTTTACCTCTTTTTGTATCTTTTTGTTTTTGTTATTTGCACAATTGTCACTTTTTCCTCATGTAATGTAACGCTTGCTTTCGTATTATGCTCACTTGTAGCCTTCTCCTCATGTAATGTTACTGTTCCTATTGTGAAGCGCTGACACCTTCGGGTAAAGTCCGCGCTATATAAAAACGCATAAATAAATACCCAACCTCAGCCTTGCTTCAAACTTCTCTCCTCCCAGCACGAATCGCAGTAGCGTCACCTACCCAAACCGTGACGGACTAAAATAGCAGAACCAAGTTTACTGCCCGGTCTGACTGATTCGTTTTTATAACAGACAAGTCAGCTCTCCCAACCTAGCTTCGTAAAACACCAAAACGACTAATGTAGGACTGCTGGCTGCTGCCTGCTTCTGGGGCAGTGTTTGTACGCTGCAAAGGCACCGGTGGCGATAGACTCCAATAACCAATTAGAACTTCCGATTTCTGTGAAGCGTAGTATGATTGGTGGAAGTGCTACCAGTGCCCAACCATAGCTCCCCTTTCACTTTACAAATCCTTCCCACTCGCAGATGACTCCTTTAAGATAGGATTGGCTTTCATGCGACCCGGAAGTACTGATGTTACGGACAAATGGCATCCGTTAAAATATTAATAATGGAAAACGGACATTTGGCAAAAATAACGGATGGTCTATTTATTCTGGTAATTTAAGTGCCAACTTGATTTTGCATCTTAGTACGTTTACAATAGTTTTGTTTGCTCGGACGTTCTACTGTTATGCGTTTCTATGTTAACAAAAAAGAAAGGCGGATTGTGCATGAGCACTGAGTATGCAGTTGAGAGTAGTTGTTGCTGCTGCACTGAAAGGCAGTGCTCGTATTTTTGTTTTGCTGAATACTGCCAGCCCTTTGGGCGCTAGGCATTACATGTTGCTGACTGCAGCTCTCTCGGCCTTCGCGGGGTTGCATTTATAGTGAGTGTCTGTAGCTGCAGCCCTCGTCTTATGGGGCAGCATGCTTGACTTGCGCTGCAGTTTGTTGTGACTACCTGCGTTCCCAGGCGATCTTTGATAGGTGTCTGGGAGAGGAGTCCGTTTACTGTATGTGCGTTGCGAAATGCTTTGTTTGTATGGCTACTGGACTCAAGCTGCAAGTCCACTGTAAGTAACCAACATCCAAGTCTGCGGGATTCGTTGCTTTCTCGAGGGGTTAGCTGGTCTTTTTTTACCTGCATACCTTTTCCAACTGCTATCTTTATTTTGCAGGTTGAAACCTTCAGATGGAAAGCACAGTTAATGATTCCACCACAGCGTGTTGCACCTAGCAAGGTTTGTTTTGGTACGAGTTGGTTTGTTGCCAGACAAAATGTGATATGAATGGATACGACGAGTCTTAAAATCTCCACAAAATGTGATATGTTTGGATATGTTTAGTCTTTAAAGCTCCAGTTTGCTGCTCTTTTGTATTTTTTAAAAGATGTACAAAACTGTGCTGCCCTGTTTTATGCTGTAATTCACGATCAACGCGGGGCTGATGTAGTATCACGGCAAATAATATTTTATACCCTTTATACCTGTGTCTTACTTATAAGCCAGCTATTTCATTAAATGTGTCCCTGCCCTGAAGGTGTTCTGATAGCAAGATTTAATGCAGTGTGATTTTTCAGTTTAGCGAGTGCACATGGGGTAAGTTCTAGGAAGCAGTGTTTTACATTATTTTTTTCATATTGGGTAAGGATGAAGCTGGTTTGTCATTTAGAAACATGTAATTCTTGTGGTCTCTGTAAAGTGCAAAGGATAAGTAATACATAGGACTCACAGAATAATAATACAACCAAAAATATTTATACGCGACAATTGCTTCTCTCCTTAACTGTGTAGGGCACCTAAAGTGTTTTTTTCTTTATGACTCACTCTAGGTCGTCTACTAGACCCCTGCCGCCACAGATATTTGTTTGTGTGCACAAGATGTAAGGAGAAGTGAAATTAAAGATTTTTCCTATTTTTTTTCCTCCAAACGTTTATTCTTGACTTGGCTTTATTTCTCACCTACAGAAATGTAAAGAGGGGAATATTGTACTAAATCTGGCAGTGTCAAATTCGTGTACCTTAATGCAATGTTTGCCCTCTCATATGGGTTTGATAATTCCTTATTGGTTGCTATGACGAATTAGAACCCTGGGACATCTCAGCAGTCTTATTTGTTTTGACTGAAGGATCATTTGACGTGACCATTTCTTGTGCACAATGGGTCTGTCGTAGTTATGTCCCATCCCCCTACATTTTCATATTCTACCCGAAGCTCCACAAAGACACCTCGTGGAGCATTGTACATTGCAGAACCTTCCCCTCTTTGGCAGGGGAGGGCTTTGGTGCTGCTCTTTGCAGACTATGCATTCTTGACAACATGTAGCTTCATTGCCCTTTTACAGCATTTATATAAATCTTTGAGGAATTTTGTGGAGATTGTTAGCGAGTCAGGAATATGTACAAAACAAACATGATAGTTGTGGACTGTAGCATTGTTTTTAACTAAATGGTGGCTCAATTGCTCCTTTGAGTACTGAACACTTTAAGTCTGAAGTCAGAATAGCTGCCACAGGATCATGGAAAGCTCAGACATAGCACCTATAAAAGTCTACACCCCTTTGAACATTTTACATTTTGATGTCTGTCCCTCAACAATACATTTAGTTCGTTAAGTAGGATGTAAAGGTTTCTCTTAAAGGAGTGTGGCCAAAGAAGAATAACTAGGATTCTGGCCTTTGTTCTTATGGGCGTTCCTAAAATATTTGAACTAGATTTCTGTGCTTGTCACAGCTTGCCACCTGGCCAGTATCTGTGTGTTCTGTAAGTGCATCCAAATACACAACAACCACATTCACCTAAACCAAGCCAGTCCTTTCGGGTTTGCAATTGCTTACTAGCACTTATTTTTATATTCCATATCAGATAAATGAGTAACGACTCCCATTCTTCCCTTCACATTGCCTTACTTGCAGTCTCCCACTATACATTAATCACTTATGCCTTTCTCGCCACATTTCTTTTCTCAAGTTCCTCCTTCTGCGTGTCTAATATGTTGCCTCCTTTTTCTCCATCACTGTCTTTTAACATTATTTCTGCATACTCTCCTTCCACAAGTACTTTTTTATGTCTGATTTTTGACAGCACGACTGCTAAACAGTCATATTGCTAACCATATTCATAGAGTGGGCTTTGCGTCCCTCATTTAAACTTTGTCTTGCCTGAGCCAGTGAAGAATACATTTCCAGGGCTCGAAAAATCCTCAAAATGTTACTAGACCTGCAGGTCTAGTGACTTAAATAATCTACTCGACCTAATTATAATGCTCTTGACCCATAAACTGGCTTCAAATTATGTGATCCTGGGCAAGTATTTTAATTCACTGAGACAGCATTTTCTTCTTTATCACATATGAGAGCACCTTCAAATACACAAGTTCAGCACGTCTGCTGGACAGACTGTCTGCTGGACAGAAAACGCTTTTTGTTTGATTTAATAGACTAAACATTAGCTCCATATAGAATGCAAATCTAGCCCCATATAAGATACACTTGACTGCAGACTTGCCTCTTAGTTCATTGAATGCATTGTCATCCAGGCTTGGCCAGGAGTGTCTCTCACATCATGTTTAAAAACTATCACTTTTAATAAATACATAACTAAAGCATAAAATAGCAGCCCACTGTTATTTGCAATCAGCAGATTTCACATTGAAATGGCCACAGAGTTTGTCACTGGCATGTGGTTTTAAAACTATATAGTGTACAATGTTTGCATTAAAGTTTCTGCATATATTTGTTAATTTGCACATCACCAAGTAAAGTGTTCTGATTTGATTCCTCCAATTTAAATCTTTGTTTGCATCACACTTCTGAATTACAAAAAAAAATCTTTCATTTCTGATCTACTTGTACTATTCATTTACAAGCTGTTCAAATGTTGTTTTAGAGAAAAAACAGACATTTTACTGCATTTTGTTTCAAAATGATTGTCAAATAGCTCACTTGACAAAAAGCATTGACGAAAAAGAGAGAAAATTGAACACCATTTTCCAGGAACACATGAGCAACAATTAGTAAAAAGCAAAAGACAAACTGACACTTGACCTCTGTCCTTGAGCAGTTGGCAAATGTGTCAAGATAAAACAAGATTTAAAGGAGTTTTAATTGCTCATTCACTTTCTGAAACAGAACACCTGTTTCTTCCAGCTTAAGTTTACTCGCCAGCAGGGTTGAGTAAGTGCTACAAATAGCTCGACCAGCTAAAATTTCACTTGCAATTGCGAGTGGATTTTTCGAGGCCTGATTTCCTACAAAATGGTATTGACTGAGTGGATCCTTCCACCTCCACTAGTATTTGCATTACATTGCATGAGGGACTACTTTACAATGATAACTCCATCCGTCCGATCCTGTTGGCTTACCTTCCATATGTTGTGTGTTCTGGGTTTTATAGAGCGCTTGGTTACTCCATTCAGAGTGTCCCCGTGCCAGGCTTCAATGGCCACAAGTTTTCACAATAAATCTAGACATTTATTGTTGTCTTAAAAAACCACGTTTTAAGGTTTTTTTTTTCGAAATCTGGTTTCAGAGCATTCTAATCTCAACTCGGAAGGAAAGGAGTTCCACAGTTTTTCTGTCAAATAACTGAAGGAACGACCACCCAGCCGTGATTGTTTTATCTTGGGGATCACCGTCAGTGCTGCCCCTGAGGACTTAAGACATCGATTTGGATGGTGCCATTTAATCAACGAAAAGAGGTAGTGAGGACCTCTCTGGTGCAGAATTTTGTGACCGAAGCAGAGAGCTTTAAAAGAAACTCTTTCCCTTATAGGAATCCAATGGAGTTTAGAAAGGGCATCGCCCAGGAGGGAGTATTTAGGAATGTTCAACAGCATCTGAGCGTCTGGATTCTGGACCTGCTGAAGTTTCTTCAGTCTGTCCTGCGTTGCCCCGAGGTAAAGGGCATTGCAATAATCCAATCTGGATACTAGGAGGGCCTGAACTACTGTCTTCCTTGCCGTACCAGGAAGGAGCCCTAGGATTTTGCATAGTGTTTTTAGAATGCCAAAGCATGTTCCAGCCAGAGCCTTTATCTGGCTGACACAAGACAAGGTACGGTCGAATACAAAGCCCAGATTTTTAATATTAGGTGTAGGGCCTATATTGTCTGGCCACCATGCTGAGGACCATATCAAGGGTTGTTTCCTCACAACCAGGACTTCGGTCTTATCAGGGTTAAGTTTCAGGCAGCTGGTGTCGATCCATTCGGCTAGGTCCACCAGACGTGCTCTAAAACTATCCACTGCGGTGCCTTCATCCTGCGCCAGAGCAATAATTAGCTGAGTGTCGTCAGAGTACGACACGATCTTCACGCCATGACGCTCGATCACATCATCTAGTGGGTGCATATATAGTTTAAATAGGGTCGGACTCAAAGCAGAACCTTGCGGTACTCCTTGCTGCAGTGGGAGAATCTCGGCGGTACAGGGCTGCAGTGACACCGGGAAAGTTTGATTCTGAAGATAGTCTGTCAGCTTTTAAAAAAAAAAATTTTTATACATTTATTTATTGGTTTTTCCAAACAACAACAAAAAAGACATATGATATTACAGAAATAAAGAAGTCAGCGTTATGTACTATATTAATAACATGTCATAGTCTTGTCTTCGCTTTGTTAAAGTAAATACTGACAAACAAGGGAGAGAAAAAAAAAACCATAGCTTACCATACAATAATGGAGCATATGTGATCTACAGTAAAATATTGTGCACAAGGTACCTCATATAGTATTGCTTTCCAGTTAGCGACTACGAGTGAATAAGATTCACAATGGAGCAGATTTGTAGCCATATACCGGGTCCTGGTTGTCTACTTGAGCGGGATATGCCGACACACGCGTCACTTCACATTTCATCCAGCCCCCCCCAATGTTTCATCTAAAGAATGCATCTGCAGGTAGTCTTTAAGTGGTTGCCAAATATCCCGAGGGCGGGAAGTAAGAGGTAGCAGTGTAGCGTATGTGTCACTTGTTGTATTGCAATAAATGAGGTCCCGAACCCAATCTTTGATAGTTGGTATTCGGGCTCTACCCCAATGTAGGGATACCTGGCGTTTGGCTAGGAGGAGCGCAAACGCCGAGAATCTTCTAACACTTCTCTTGAGGGGTTTGACATATCCTAACAATGCCATCATTGGGGAGGGTGTTAGCGTGAATTCAATCATGAGTGATAAGTGGTGAAAAATAGTCTCCCAATAATCCCGGAGGGGTGCGCAATTCCAAGCAAGGTGTGCAAAGTCTGCGTCTGGCATCGCGCACCTGGTACATGTATTCGAGGCAGTGGGGTTAATTCTGGCCATCAATTTAGGAGTAATATATGCTCTATGGAGATATTTGAAATGTATCAGTTTATGTCTATAGTTATTCGATACGTATCGAGTTTGGGCACAGCAATAGGACCATATTTCATCTGACAGAGTTTCACCTAAGTCAAGTTCCCAAGCCTTCCTAGATTTGAGTCCCACTATTGGTCGCATGGATTGAGATACGTGATAGAGGCGGGAAATAAGATGTGTACTATCAGTAGATTTAATGACTAGAGTGAGAGGGGGGGAAGTCAGTTGGTTCTGTAGCCGCATCAGGCAGGACACTCCTCAAGGCTCCATGCACTCTGTGTATTAAAAATCTATCCATGTAGGTAGCGGCGCCTCTCGCTGCCAGTTCAGTAACCGGGCACAATCGAGAGTCCTTAAACAGATCTCCCACAGTACTAAGCCTCAACCCATGCAGCGTCCGTTTAGTACGAGTTTCAGTGGTGGGGGGTAACCATGAATTGTCAAGTAGCGGTGTGTGGGGGGAATATAAGATGTCATGCTGCAAATATCGACGCAGTTTGGTCCAAGCCCAACATGTTGTGGATACTATCTGTATTTCCATGGGGCAGCGTGGGAGCCCTTGCGGGAGAAGTGACGAGAGTGCATTCGGGTGTACTTGGGATCGTTCAGGTCTGAGATACTGAATGCGGGCATCGGGGTGATACCAAAAATATGTGAAATGGATCTGAGCTACCAAATAATAGAGGTAGAGATCAGGAACCCCGAATCCTCCTCGCTCGTATGGCATAGTGAGAGTATCCCATCTGATTCTTGGATGTTTACCCGCCCACACCAGTCGGATTCATATAGAGCGTAAAGTTGCAAAAAAAGCAGTTGTCAATGCAATTGGGATATTTATGAATAGATATAGCAGGCGCGGGAGTACCACCATTTTAATGATGGCTATTCGGCCGGCTACGGAAAGGGGTAGTTTAATCCAGCGGTCCACCTGTGACGTGAGGTTGTCAATAGCCGGCCAGTAGTTGATTCGGATGACTTCGTCCGCACTGCAGTGTAAATAAATACCAAGGTATTTAGGAGGAGAGGTACACCAGCGCAAAGGGAACTCAATGTCCACTTGGGTGGTTGCAGGCGTCAGTGGGAAAATCTCCGACTTTGACCAGTTTATGACTAGACTGGAGTGTACGCCAAATAGGACTCTCTCTCTCTCAATAATGGAGGAAGGTTTTCTGCAGGGTGGCGAACAAATAACAGTACATCATCAGCGTAGAAAGAGGCTATGAGCCGGCCAGTATGTAATTGCAAGCCCCTGTGGAGGTGACGTTCCTGCATATGGCGGGCTAGGGGATCGATAGCAATAATAAACAGTAGGGGTGATAGTGGGCACCCCTGACGGGTACCGCGTGACAAAGAAAAAGGAGCTGTAAGTATTCCGTTCACTCGCAGTCTAGCAACCGGATTGGAGTATAGCAGGCGAATCAGACCTAAAAAACCTATGGGGATACCTAATTGCTGCGTATAAGAAGGACCATTCCAGGGAATCGAATGCCTTCTCGGCATCTAGCATCACGACAGCCGCTGGGAGCGTAGGTTCCATCTGGTTTATTACTGAGAATACGGTACGCAGGTTAATGGCCGTAGACCTACCGGGGATAAACCCCGCCTGGAAGGGGCATAAAATGGTATCAACTAGTAGCGAGAGGCTCGTTGCTAAGATTTTAGCGAGAATTTTATAGTCCTGATTTAGCAGCGATAACGGTCCGTACGGCTGGCATTGGGTAGGAGTTTTGCCCGGTTTAAGAAGTAGTGTTACTATGGCTTCTCGCATAGTTGGAGAGAGGGAACCGCTTTCCAAGGCCTCTGCATATACCTCAACCAACCGCGGGGCGAGTATGTCCTGGTACGCCTTGTAAAAATCCGCAGTGAGGCCGTCGGAGCCAGGGGCTCGACTACTAGTTAAGTCTTTTATTGCCTGCCACACTTCATCGGAATCAATGGGGGAAGCTAAGAATTTGCGTTGCCCGTCTTCAATCCAGACCATGGCAATTTCTTGCAAGTATTCCCTCAGGGCCTGGTCACCCGGTGGGGACCGTGTTTCGTACAGTCGCGTATAATATGTTAATAGGGCCTGTGTGATGTCAGCCTTAGTAATTAATGGGGTCTCGTCTTCCGAGTCTAGCTGTGTAATGTATGTCGATTGGTATTGTGGGCGCAGTATTCTTGCAAGCGTCCTGCCAGGCCTCTCGCCCTCTCCATAAACTCTGGCCTTTGCATACTTCCCTAGGTATTTGACTTCCCGAGCAGCTGCGTCATTGAATTCAACCATCAGTGCAGAACGGGTACGAAAAGAGGCTGCAGAGGGATCTGTGAGGGAGCTGTTATCCACTTCTTTTAGTTTTAGTTCGGTGGCGCTCAACTTAGTACGAATTGAACGGAGCACCCCTGCCTACTTAGCGATACTGACCCCAGGTACTACAGCCTTGAAGGCGTCCCAGAGTATAAGTTGGAAGTCAACTGTTCCATCATTGAGCTCGAAATATTCCTTAATGGCGTCTCCTATTTCAGTGCGAAATACTGGATCCAAAAGAGCAGAGGAAGGGAACCGCCACAATGGGCGTTGTTTGGGGAGTAATGAAAAATCTAATACCAGGAGAACCGGGGAATGATCTGAAATCGTGCGCGGTAGATATTCAATGTCGCGCACATCTAGCATCAGCTGCGGTGTAAGGTACCAGTGGTCTATACGAGACCACAGGACCCATGTGGGGCGGAATAAAAAGAATACGTATTGGTCTTTGGGTGGTGTGTACGCCAGGGATCTTCCAGTACTGACGCACGTAGGAGGTTCAAAAGGCCTGAAGTGGAGTGCGGTTTCGTGATTCGCCTCGGGCCAGTAGTGTCCGCAGCTGGGTCAAGTGTGAGATTGAAATCCCCCCCATCAAAATACTGTCAGTACCTAATTTGTCAATACACGCTGACAGAGTAGGGAAGAAGTCGACGGAATCTATATTTGGAGCATAAACATTTACAAGTGATATAGCTTCCCCTCCTAGAGTACCCTTTGCGAGTACATACCTACCCTCTGGGTCAGTAATTACCTCAACAGATCGGAAAGGGAGGGAGCGGTGCACTAATATGCACACTCCCCGTGAGTAAGAGCTGTAGCATGAGAAGAAACGGTTCCCACCCCAAGTGGATGCAAAACTGTGTGTGGGTAGTGGAGCATAATGGGTCTCCTGTAGGAATGCAATTTGGATATTGTGTCGAGCCAGATATGCTAATATTTGTCTATTTTTTGGGGGATTAGCCAGGCCCCTAACATTCCACGAGAGGCGTCGGAGTCCAGGACCGGTACCACTATCAGTGGTCATTTTCTCATTCGTACGAGCATTTTCACGCACCAGAGGTAAACAGTGTACACAATCTGCAGTATAAAAAAAGAAAGTGCTCCATACCTACAATTAACAGGACAAACATAGTCATACATCAAGAACACCCTTTCAACCCCATCCCACCCCCATCGGATACACAACAACAAGGCACCCGGTGAATCCCAATAGAAAATGCCCAAAAAGTAGTGCATAACCAAGAAGAAAAATAAAGGAAAAGAAGAAAACGAATAGTCATCCTACGGGGGATGGCAACGCTCCGTGGAGGCATCAGATGATATAGTAAACACAAACAGTAATTCCCACTCTACCAAGGGTAATCGTAAGGTTGTCCATCAGCTCCATCAGTGTTTGTAAAGAGCATTTCGGATATTAGGCAGAACTAGGGTGTTGCATTACACTTGCATACCGGTAGGCTATCCGCCTCCGGTATATGAAAAGTAAATTGTGGCGTATAATACGGGAATCCTGTATGGAGATACAAGTTCATCCTGAAGTAGAAGATCATGGGTCGGGTATTGTGCTGTCCTCTTGTCGTTGCGGCGATGTGGATGGCTTATGCTTCTTCCAAAACTTCTCTGCTTCGTCCGGTGAGTCAAAAATATGAGTCTTACCATTTAGCTGAATACGAAGTCTAGCGGGATAGAGCATTGCGTATTTGATGTTCGCCTTTTGGAGAGTACGTTTAACATTTATATACTTGCGTCTGGCCTCCTGCACCAGTGGTGTGAAATCTGGGAAGATGGAGATAGTGGATCCCTGGTAATGGAGTGTTCCTCGTTCCCTGGCTAGTTTAAGGGCCACATCACGATCGCTGTAGTTGAGGAGTTTCGCAAGTATCATCCTCGGGGGAGCTCTGGGAATGGGTGCAGGCCCCAAAGTCCGATGGGCTCGCTCGACTGCAAACGCTGTAGAAAAGGCGTCCCTCCCAAATGGATCCACCAGGACGGTCTCGATAAACTTCGCCATGGGTCCGGTGTTTGTGGATTCTGCAACTCCTGTGACCCGGATATTACTGCGGCGCGAGTGCGTCTCCAAATCTTCGGTTTTAGCGGCAAGTTGCTTGAGGAGGGATTCCGAACGTTCGAGACGTCGTTGCAAGGAGGGTTGTGCATCCTCCAGATCAGAAATGCGCTGCTCTGCTCCCCCTATGCGTGTGTCCTGGGCCTCCATGCGACCGTGAATGTCGTCTAGTCTGCTGGTTGGTTAATGTGTCCAAGCGTGTGTCGATGGCTCGGAAGCCCGCTCTGAGTTCAGCCATTATGGCCGCGGTGCCCTCTAGTTGGTTCCCCTCTTCCCCGGCAGCGCCTCCAGATTCCTCCCTTCTGGGAGTTTTGCCCCCTTCGAAGCTCAATGGGCGTTGTTTGGGGTCTGAGCGCCCCATTTTCTAGCTGCAGGCGTTGGAATGGGACGTTCCAGTTGGTGCGTAGGTAAAAAACACATGGGTCACCAGTACTGGGCCGGCGGAAGATTCGCCTCTAATAATGGTAACATATAGGGAGTGGTATGCTCACTGTGGCCGATTGAGGGGGGCAGGGCGACAGCCTCTAGCCAATGCACCTCGCACTGTGCGCTGGGTAGTTGATCTTTATTATATTACAGGAGAGCAGCAATAAATCTGTGGTGTATGTGCTGGGGAGGAGAATCAGACCCCTTTGGTTAGTGTCCTGGGTGGGGGACTCATGAGGCGCACCAGAAGCCTGGTATGTCACGCGTGAAGATGGCGGCCAGCGATGCGGAGAGTAGGCAAAAGTCGGCAAGGACAGCAGGAGTAGTGATAGCTCGCCGTGTAAGGCATCAGGGGGCCTGTACTCGCAGTTCCGGAGGTGTAGATTTGCGGTATGCAGGATTTCATTCAGCTAGTCACTGACCTCAGCAGATCATCGGGTTAGGATCGGGAGCTGGGAGTAGACAGCCATTCTCCCCGGCCCGTGCACATCGGAGGCGCTCTTCCTGGCGAGCGACGATGGTGTCGAGCCAAGGCCCGAGATGGGACAGGCAGTGGCGCAGGGGAGCTCGCAACCCCCCCATGGCGGCAGGTGGCCGGAGTGGCGTTTCCAGCGCTCGAGCCCGGGACCCCGCCCCCAGGCTCACCCGAGTCCCCTGTCGACTCGGGGCCTTCGGAGGCCGCGTCAGGTCCGGGCTCGGCCTGGGGCTTTATTAGGCGGTTAGGAGAACGCTGGAGCCCATACTCGCCACCGACGGTTCCCCGGAGGCTCCGGTGCTCGATTCAGTGCACAAGGACCGGAGGGGTCACTGCTGGACGTGGTTAGGCGGGCAAACGGGCATGATGGCTCCGGAGCTCCTAAGTCAGGCAGCCATTACGGTCGCCGGCTCGGCCACGCCCCCGTCTGTCTGTCAGCTTTTTGATTGCCTGACTCCTGACACCGTACCAAAAGAAGACCATGGGGCCTGGTGTTGAAAGCCGCACTCGGGTCTAGCATGACCAGGGCGGCCGTCTTGCCCTCATCAGCAACAAGGCTTCGTGATTCCGAGGCCTATAATAGTACTGATTCTGTACTAAAATTAGGTCTAAATCCAGACTGGGTTTCGTGTAGCAAGCCATTTATCCCAATATACCTTATCAGCTGTTGGTTGACCTGTTTTTCTGCTATTTTAGTGAAAAGGGTAGTAGGGTGATGGGTCTGAAATTCTCTGGCTTACATGAATCCAGAGTGGGCTTTTTCAGAAGTGGAACCACAGCCGAATGTTTCCACTGCAAGGGAACTTGACCGGTGGTATAAGACCCGTTGAGCAGTTGGCAACGCAGTGGAAGAATCTCTTCCATTCCTCGCTCTAGTATGAGAGGTGAGGCAGGGTCAGATAGAGAGCCAGATTTTACTTTGGTAGCCAAGGCACGGGTCTCTTCGGTAGATAGGTTGGGTATGCTCAGAAAGGCCTCATAGAATGTCGGAGGAAATGGCCATGAGGTTGGGACTGGGTGGTCCTTAGCTTTGTCTAGAAAGGCTGTATAGATTTTCGCTATTTTATCTATTTCTTTTTTTCTGAAAAGAATTGGGCAATTTGATTGCACTTTCCTACTGAGGGAGTGATAACTGAAGAGGGTGAGAAGCTGGCTTGGTATATGGTGTACACTTATGTAAGTGGGCACCTTCCAACAATCCAGACCACCCTTATGGTGATTGTGGAGAGCAGCTTTCAGTCTTATTCCAGAAGGAGTGTAAAGCAGCTTGTTTTACCAGAACATAATCTTATAAGTATAAATTAAGTGAAAAAGAACCACACAGTGTATTTATAAAAATATGTATTTATTGTAAGACACTCACCAAAAACACACCGATATCTCTCTAGCCGGAGATATACACAATACTTTTCATTAAAAACAGGTAAGTAGCACAAAATACACAGTGGTCACCATGGGGAGACCAAATCATATACTAAAATAGTGAGATGCGAACCACGTCTCAAGTCAAGACTATACCCAGAAGACGTAGAAGTGCCGGGTACCCAAGGAACCACCCGAGGTAAGTAACTGGAGCCCCTCGGAGGCCGTGTGCAGAGTGGGAACACGACCGCGGGATCAATGCAAGTCAATGGGTAAGTCACGGTTGCAATTTTAAAGAAGAAGGACCCTTCCAAGTGGACCCTGAAGAAACCCTGTGGAAGACAGAAGGTTGGAGAGCCACCCCACCCGTGGATACCCTAGGAACCAGGATACCTACATCAGGGAAGCCGGGTGCACAGGTGTGAAGTGGTGTCAGAAACCGCAGTCGAACCCAATGGAGGACTTCGGGAAGATGCCGCTGCTGGGGAAGGTGAAAGTGTCCGGTGGAACCCAAAGGTGGATTCAAGATATGAAGAACCTGCAAGCAGAGTGGACGGAGTCTATGCCACTCAAGAGTGACCAGGAGGCATGGAAGACGAATGCCCACCGATGTCGAGTGTTGCAGGGAAGCTGACTGTGACCTTGAAACTACAGCTGTGCGGACCAGGCGACACTGTGGATGACCAGGAGCCAGATACGAGCTGTCCCACGTCGGATGTTGAGAGCTGAGGGGTCGGTGTCCGGCGGGAGCACCAACAAGCTTTGGCAACTGCAACCAACGCGGAAGTTGAAGAAGGTGCAATGTCGGGACCAGCAAGGTCCAGGAGACTCGCCACAAGCAGGGGAGTCAGGGCAGGCCCTGAGCAATCAGGGGAGCCCAAAGAAATCAAAGATGACCCTCAAGAGGACCCACAGGCCGGAGGCACTGGAGTCGCGGTGAGAACGAAGATCTTGGTCACTGGAGATGCTTGAGGTTTGGGCTACTTTGAGCCCGAAGATCTTGGTGGAAGGACGCGAACAAGCCTTTGCAACTGCAAGTCGATGCAGTGCACGGGGGTTCGGTTCCTGTGGCTCCTACGAGGGATACTGGCCTCTGACTTGGTGAGTGGACAGGGCAGGCCTCGAGGGATGTGAAGAACCACCACCTGTGTTGCTGAGCCTTTCGGAGTCCGTGGAGCCCAGGATCAGCAGACCGGTCAGCTTAGTTGCGGTGCCTGCAGATGCAGGGAAGTGACTCCTTCACTTCAAGGGAGATTCCTTCAGGTGTCTTGGATGCCCACAAGCCTTGGAAGGTTCCTGTATGGTGCACAGGCACGGACGTTGCAGCAGACGAGCAGGGCGACGAAATCAGGAGCAGCAGGAGTCTTCCCAGTTGCAGCCTTGATGCCCAGAGCGAAGTCCAGAGTGCCCAGACGGTTGAAGAAGTGGTGTCTGAAATGAATCTTGTCCCACGACGAATCTAGGGACCCCCCCTCAGGTAAGCCCTTAAATACCCTAAGGAAAGGGTTGGGACGATTCAGGGGTCCCTCCCTAAGGGGGAGCTGTCCTTTGTCCAGTTTCGCGCCAGAGCAGGAGCCAACGACTCCCTGAACTGGTTTGAACTGGACTATGCATGGAGGGCACCAAGTGTGCCCTGCACTCAGACTATGTAGCGCTGGCAAGCGTCCCCACCCTCCCCCAATACACTAAACCCTGTCTGGGAGGTGGTCACACCTCCCTGTGACAGGATACCTATTGTTCTGCCTTCCCCTGCCCTAGCTTGGCTCCGCAGCAGGAGGGCAGAAACGTGTCTCTGGCCGGCAGCAGCCCTAGCTTGCTGTCCGGGTTTGGAAGACTGGTACCGGGAGCACCGAGGGCCTCCCAAAGGAACTTTACGATGCATGGAATTGTACCTCCCACACCGTTTACGGTGTGGAGGTATGATTCCAACATGTTTGATACCAAACATGATGGGATTCGTTACAGCCAGTTTCGAGATGGTCATCGCGTAATAACGCGGTGCCCCTCTACATGTTATGTGGCTGTCTCACAACCCAGGAGAATGGACTCCATAGGCTGTAGGGGTGTCCTGCTCATGCAGGGGCACCCTCACACTTAGAACCGAGCACCCTGCCTTCAGGATTGTAAGGCCTTAGGGGTGACTTATAGGTTTTAAGTGCAGTGACCTTAGATATAGGTAAACCTATATATTTCGTAAGTGGTGTTAGCACCAACTTATACTGACTGCAATGGCAGGCCTGTAGTTAGAAATTGAGTGGTCTCCCATGGGTGGCATAATAGATGTTCAGCCCATGGGGGACCCCTGGTGTACCTATGCCCTGGGTACCTTAGTACCATATACTAGGGACTGATAAGGTTACACAAGTTCCAATCTGGGATGTTCCTAAGTACTTAACAAACCAATTTAGGGGAAAAAGCACCGAAACTGGGGTCCTGATTAGCAGGATCCTAGTCAGAAACCGCATTACATCAAGCAAAAAGTGCGGGTAACCATAAAAGCAGATCCTACTTTCCTACACCCGTTCTAAAGAAGTGAGGGACTTAACTATCCGAAACATTTCCCTAGGGGAATTTTTTGCTGTCTCGATCCTTTGAGTGAAGAATTGAGTACGAGTGTGCTGAATTGCTTTGTGGTACTTTTTCCTGTGCTATCAGATAGTTGCTTCCGTCAGATAAGTTGTAGTTCTTACACCATAGACGTTCCAAGTGTTTACACTCTTTTTTTTTTTTTTTTTCAATCGTAGGAGATCCTCAAAAAACCACTTTGCTGATGGTTTCGTGTGGGTAGTATTGCATAGTTTTTGGGGTGCTATACTATTTAGAGTCCTCTTAATCCAGTCCTCCACTTGACTATTGGCTGCCTTTGGCAATTAGGCAATGAGGGAGGGCTGAAATTTAAGGCGGCTGTAAAAGCACTAGGTGTAATGGAGGACCATCTCCAAGTATTGCGGCCATTTTGAGCTCTAGAGATGGGGGGGGGGGGCAGCAGGACTCAACTGCACTTAAGAAGGAAGCATCAGGTGATCGGACACAGGAGGTGGCTGAGCACACCTGAGAGGAGTTCTTAAAAAATAGGATCCAGTGTGTGTCCTGCTGAGTGGGTAGGGGCTTGAATCAGTTGTGTGAAGTGCAATAGTCCAAGATCCTCTGTAAGGGAGGATGCAGAGCCTCAATTTATATAATCAAAATGCAGATTAAGGTCTCCCAGGATGAGAAAAATCGAGTGCCTTAGGGCATAAGCTGGTACAATATTCGTTAGGTCAGTAATAAACTATGAGGCAGGGCCAAGTGGACGATATGTTAAAAGGCCAGCTAAGGTACAGCAACCAGAAAGTGACAGGGAGAAGTTCACTGCTTCGCAGCACGCTATCTTTATTTCAGAGAAACTCCGTTGGAGGTGCTGTTTAAAGATGATCACAATCCCTCCACCCCTTTGGTGTAGTCTGTCCTGCCTCAGGATTGCGTAGTCCTGAGGAATGGCATCAAGAATATCTGGGGCTGAGTGTGTGGTAAGCTACATTTCTACTAAAAAAAGATCTTCAGGTTGATGGTTAGTTAGAATTTCTAAGATTTGAATTTTATGTTTCGGTAAAGAGTGGCAATTTAATAGAAAACATTGGGCTAACTTTACATTTGAATGCAGGTTACTCCCTAGGGGGCTTTCCCCAGGCTCTACCGGAAAAGTGAACTTGCACTTACCAAAACTCGTTATGCTCAGCGAGACAGCTATAGAGTGCCTACAAAGTCCCTGAGTGATTGGGGCAAGATGAAGATCCTCAGCAGAATATTGAAAAGGACAGGGCGATCCATGGCCAGGGGTCATGGCTCTTGGTGCCATCCAGGTACGGATGGGCGCAGATGGGCTTGCCATTGGCGCACCAGCGGTGCGTCCGCGCAGCTGCCATCTTTTTGTAGTCTGCTTACCCCCCCGTGGGCGTGGCTAGTCGCCGAGCAACAAAAACGGAGGGGCAGCCAAGTACCAACGGAGCCACGAAACTCCACTCTACTCCTCTCTGGTAGGCTCCCCTACCAGGTGGAATTACAGGAAATTAAAAGCAAGTTTAAATAAGAACAGTAAAATAATCATGTGAGAAATAAAGCATAAACAGAATAAAACCGGCGGGACCTGACTCTAAAATGGCCACCGACCGGGATGTGAGCCAGGCACCTCCCAGCGTCTAGTGCGCTTACAAGGAACAAAAGGGCACCTCAAGAATTGTGTAAACAAGTGCTCTTGTGCAGTGTGGGTGTCTGAAACACACCAAGCGGTACAGAGCATCTCTCTAATGTGCTAATTATTTGTGCATTAGCACACTAAACCCAAAACTATTGGCTTTGCCATTGCTTGTTCTCCTTGACTTTATCATTTACCTCTCTGCCCACTGCATTTTCCTGTTTTTTTCTTCCTTTGGTGCTCTCCATAGTCCGACAGCTTTCAATTCATTCACACACTTTCTCATAGAATCATAATTACAATTGGCACATTCATGCTATCGCTGTGCAGAGAGGCTTCACCCAGTGCTTAGAGGCAACTCAGTTCAGAGTCCGCGCTGTACCAGTCATATGCTTAATGAAAAACAAAACTATAGAGACACATCTGGGCAAAGAAATACTTGCACGAAATAGGTGACACATACTTTGCAACATGAAATAAAATGTATGAACTGTGACACAGACTGCATTACTGATTTGCTTTACCTCAAAAGTTCTTGCACCTATTTTTGAGAAAGATGTTCACGTTTTTGCTTGGATAGTTGGGGACATGAAAAACGTACTGTTAAGGACCTGTTTCTACATCTTTTTAAAACTACTTTCCGTTCTCAGCACCAGCAGAACCCACCCCACTTATAGCTTGGGTTTATTCATTTAAGTGATGTGTCCTCATGTAATTTCACAACATACTCCACACTTTTAACAAAGTACAAAAGTGAAATCTTCTAATTAGTATACGTCTCCACCCCACTAAGTATTACTCAGTTACAGCAGCAATTGCAGCTACAGGGTTAGTTCGCTAACAACTTTGCAGTCCTAGATTTGATGTTATTTGATCATTCTTCTGTACAAAGTTGTTCGAGCTGTTCAGTTTCTTTGCGAGCATTGTTAGACAACGAACTTCTTATGCCATACATTTTTGAATGGCTTTTCTGGGCTTTAAGTGGGTCTCAAGGGCATTTACACTTTTATTCTTAGCCACTATAGTGTAGCTTCGCTGTGTGGTTTGGTTTGTTATGCTGGATGTTGGACTGTTTAAATTAAATTGCATTTATATAGCGCTTACTGCCCCGATGAGGGATTGAGGCACTTTATGACAAGTAACACGCTACCTGGGAGCCCAAAGTTAGTGGTCAGTCCATTAGTTATTGGGTTAGTTTTGTATGCTCATTACATGCATTCAATGCAGTTTCTTTGTGGTACATTGTTGACTTAGATGTGATCTATTAGAGTCGGCTACAAGAAGCATTTGCTTGCTGGAATTAATACATATTATTATGTTTTCCAAAAAGAGCTTAAGACGGATAGGCTTGAGATTTAGAGTAACTTGTATACAGAAGTGGTAGATAGAACGTAGAAGGAAGCAGGTGCATTAAAAAAAAAATAAGGTATGGAAGTTCAATTTTTCAACCACAATTCTAAGGAATATAGCAGGTTGAGAATTTTTGCATGCTATTTGTGGATGTAAACCTGTTGAAAGAAACTGGTTCAAATTCTGCCCCTTGGAATGTAGCTTACACAATCTTTCTAGAGCCAATTAAGAGGTGGCACAGATACACCCCCGAGAAACCACTTTTATATACCTACTTCAGCAGTATATTCAATACTAAAGGATCTGCCCTAGCGTGGGCCCTACTAGGTTTCCCTGAACCCTTCACACACAGTTAACTGGAGGCTAGGATAGACGTTTTAACGTATTTATTTCTTTTAAGGTGCCAAAATAGGGGTAGAAGCTTGCTGCGTGACAGGTGTCCAGCTGAACTCTACGGTTCCCCAAGCTGTCCTCCTCCTCTTCACCAGGTTGTAGTCCTCAGTTGGAGATGCGGGACACCGAGGGAGAAGAAATAAAGAGGAAAAAAAAACAAGCCTCGGGGTACTGGCTTTTTTTTTATATGCTGAAAGGGTGTTGGGGTTGTGCACACCTTCACCCCGTATCTTAATAGTGTAGTGCCTAGGTGAGGGATTAAGTGCTTAGTTTGGTGCGCCTCTTACTCCGGCCCACCACCCTTTTAATAAAAAATAAACGTGCAAGCGGTACTTGCCTGTATCCACGACCCTCCTGGGCCATGGTTAAGGGAGAACCAGCCTCCTTGATTCACTCGGGAGTACCAGTCTCTGGCACAGTGCTCTGTGAGCGTCGGTCGTTGTCTCGGTGCTCGTCCTGCTCCAATGACTCCTCCGGGGTTGCCAGTGCACTCGTCTTCTTCTCCTCCTCGCCTTCGGTCTCCTCGGTTTCACTCCGTGTGGTTCGTTCGCGCCGTTGCTCTTCATTCGCTCCGTGCTCTGAACGCCGAACGACCTCGATTTTCCTCCGGTGCTTCTTCTCTACCCTCCTCCCTTGCGACGACTCCTCCGCTGCGTGTCTCATGGGCTAGAACGCCTCCCTCGCTTCCTGTGTGAGATAGGACCGCCGCCATGTTGGAATTCTCGCGCTCGAGATCGGCGGACTCATCGCAGGATCATTACAGTTTATGCAAATCATATGCACCATAGATAAACTCTACATATAATATAAAACATATGTTATGTAAACACCCACCAACTTAAAAATATAGCAAGGCAATTGATAGACACATTGCAACAATGATTATTATATTCAGTGCATGTTTGTGACCCACTCAATGCCTGGTTCAGAAGGTCAATCAATCAATCAATCAATCATGTCATTTATAAAGCGCACTACATACCCGCGAGGGTCTCAAGGCGCTGGGGGAAGAGGGGGGTGGTGCTGCTACTGATCGAAGAGCCAGGTCTTGAGGAGTCTTCTGAAGGCCAGTAGGTCTTGGGTCTGTCGGAGGTTGGTGGGGAGGGTGTTCCAGGTCTTGGCGGCGAGGTGGGAGAAGGATCTGCCGCCGGCGGTCGTTTTCCGGATGCGGGGGACTGTGGCGAGGGCGAGGCTGGTCGAGCGGAGCTGGCGGGTGGGGGTGTAGAAGCTGAGTCGTCTGTTGAGGTAGGCTGGTCCGGAGTTGTGGAGTGCTTTGTGTGCGTGGGTGAGGAGCTTGAAGGTTATCCTCTTGTTGACAGGGAGCCAGTGCAGGTCTCTCAGGTGGGGTGTGATGTGGCTGCGTCGGGGGATGTCGAGGATAAGACGTGCAGAGGCGTTCTGGATGCGTTGAAGCCGTCTCAGGAGCTTAGCCGTCGTTCCTGCGTAGAGGGCGTTTCCGTAGTCCAGCCTGCTGGTGACGAGGGCCTGGGTGACTGTTTTTCTTGTTTCGGTGGGGATCCACTTGAAGATCCTGCGGAGCATTCGGAGGATGTTGAAGCAGGATGAGGAAACGACGTTGACCTGCTTAGTCATGGAGAGGGTGGGGTCGAGGATGACCCCTAGGTTGCGTACGTGGTCGGTGGGTGGCGGGGCTGTTCCCAGTGATGTTGGCCACCAGGAGTCGTCCCAGGCTGAAGGGTTGGAACCAAGGATGAGGACCTCCGTCTTGTCCGAGTTCAGCTTCAGGCGGCTGGTCCTCATCCATTCGGCGACGGCCTTCATTCCTTCGTGGAGGTGGGCTTTGGCGGTGTGAGGGTCTTTGGTGAGGGAGAGGATCAGCTGGGTGTCGTCGGCGTAGGAGATGATGTTGAGGTTGTGCTGTCGGGCGACGTGGGCGAGGGTGCCATGTAGATGTTGAACAGCGTTGGGCTGAGGGAGGAGCCTTGGGGTACGCCGCAGATGATCTTGGTGGTCTTGGATCGGAAGGGGGCGAGGCGGACGCTTTGTGTTCTGCCGGAAAGGAAGGATGTGGTCCAGTCCAGGGCCTTCTCTTGGATCCCGGCGTCGTGAAGGCGTGTTCGTAGTGTGTGGTGGCAGACCGTGTCGAAGGCGGCTGATAGGTCCAGGAGGATGAGGGCTGCTGTTTCTCCGTTGTCTAGCAGGGTCCTGATGTCATCGGTGGCGGCGATGAGGGCGGTTTCGGTGCTGTGGTTGCTGCGGAAGCCGGACTGGGAAGGGTCCAGGATGTTGTTCTCCTCGAGGTAGCGGGTCAGTTGTTTGTTGACGATTTTCTCGGTGACCTTCGCGAGGAACGGGAGCAGAGAGATGAGTCGGAAGTTCTTGAGGTCCTTGGGGTCTGCCTTGGGTTTCTTGAGTAAGGCGGTGATCTCGGCGTGCTTCCAGCTTTCCGGGAAGGTTGCTGTCTCGAAGGAGATGTTGATTATTTTCCGGAGATGGGGCGCGATGGCTGTACTGGCTTTGTTGAAGATGTGGTGAGGGCACGGGTCTAGCGGTGAACCGGAGTGGATGGTGTTCATGATCTCGCTGGTGTCCTCGTCGTTGATGTTGGTCCAGGAGAGCAGGCGGTTGGTGGTTGTGGGGGCAGTGGTCTCGGTGGTTGCCGGGGCGGTCGTGGTGTTTAAGCTGTCGTGGATGTCGGCGATTTTGCGGTGGAAGGAGGTGGCCAGTGAGTCGCACAGGTCTCGCGACAGCTGGATGTCGTTGGTGTTGGAGCTGGGGTTGGAGAGTTCCTTCACGATGTTGAAGAGCTCTTTGCTGTTGTGTGCGTTGTTGTCTAGGCGGTCTTTGAGTGAGGCCCTTTTGGCGGATCTGATGAGGTGCTGTCCACAGCGTCCACCTGAAGATCACCCCCATAGAACAGACACCATGTCCAGCAGAAATGGATGTGTCTGAGGTCACCTTCTAGGATCCACCTTGCTTCGTAGTGGCAACCCATTTTTAACTTCTTTTACAGACAGCAGCAAGATTTCCTCCAGAACTCTCATTATACTGTGTTCCATTCATATTTCATTATATCCTGACTAGAGGCTTCCTAACTCATGATAAGCAACATCTGCAAATGTTGACAGCTGGGATTGTGCTCTTTTAGTGATATTTTGGGTTTACACTAAATTTAATGGTTAGCATTCAGACCACAAAACTATTTGCTGCATGACTACAGCTCCTGAGTGGTTTTTGCATTTTTAAAATGGAACGAAGATGGTTTTTCTTGAGCATTAGCTTAGTTCTTGCCATGCTGCCATACAGGCCAGGTCTTTGCAATGGCTGCGATGTTTGGTTGCACAAACTCTTTGAACATCCATAGTCAAATAAGCCTGTAGATCTTTAAAATTTGCATTAGCCTCTGGGTTTGTTATCCAGATTTGAAGGACAGTCTGATCTACGAGGGGTCCTGGTGGTGGCATGCCCCCCTCCCCCCTAATAAATATCGTGACTGTACTCTTAAGGACTATTCAGGATTTTTTTAGATTTTATTTTTAATATCCTAACTTTGTGCCTTCTCGCAGCTTTGTCTCAAATATTGTTTGAGTGCTTTGTGCTCGGAGTTTAGTCTTAGAAGAACAGCTGACTATTTAAACTGTTAATTTTTAGCTGAAGTTCTGACTAAATGCAGATGTTAACATTTAAAAAAAAGGCATCCTGGAAATGTGATATGGCACATGCTTGCATAGGCACCTAGACATACTATCGGGGATCGTTTCTAAGTTCTCAAGATGCATATGCTATTGAAATCTAGGGATTGCCTTCTACCTATGCTAACATCTGCCCCCCCCGGAAACCAAATGATCTGGCATGGAAATGCATATACGTTTAACACTGAAAGGTTCTAATGCCCTTTTCAGGCCCATATTCAACATATAGTTTGACCTTTTTAAGTTTTTTTGTTTGTGGAAAACATTTCCAATTTCGTATCTCCGCTTCTGTGGCCCACACTTGTGAAAAGTAGGTATAAAGTTGATGATTTCTTTGATATTCTACTGATGCAGCGGTAATTTCACGGTAATTTCTCAATGCAAAACCTCATTTACCTTCTAATTTACCGCTGCAAAGGTACTAGACCCTTGCCACTGTATATTACCATCAGGAGATTTACATAAACATAAAATCAAAAATGCAATTAATATTTAAGCCAATAAAGAGAGTTGTGAGTATGTTAAAGGGTTTTATTTTCTAGTTAAAAGTTAAGGTTCTCTGACCCTTTATTCGTTAGTCAAATATCAATCAGGTTACAGAATTTGGAAAACAGGAAAAATAGAATTAATACAGAACATATTATAGGTTGCATACAAAACATTCCATAAAGGAAAGGAATGAGGCGATCAAATGTCAATCAGAATTCTCCAAAGAAAGTTCAGGAAATATAATTCAAGAGTGAATTATGCAAGGCTAATCAATAATTAATAATTGGCAAAAATCTCCCATAAAGAGAAATAAATGCATAAGACAAATCTTTTCAAAAATAATTAATTAGTCAAAGCATGAACTTAAAAATGTTAGCATCTAAATCTAATCCTGTTCTATCCAGCTCCACTCTCTGCCCTGGTCTGTTCATCTGTCCTCTCTGTGTTCACAGAGAGACGCTGCTCCTGAAAAGGCCCCTCCTTCACAGACCACAGAGGAATGTGATCTACCTTGCCAAAAATATGACGTGCAAGGCTAGCCTATGCCCCCCACCTCCCTCTATCTCTCATCCGACGCAAACTGCTCTCAGACTGCACCCGCAAAAGCTTCTAAAGCATCTAAAAAATAAAATAAAAAAAATAAACACAAAGCCCCCTAAAGAGGTCATATTTATACTCTAATTCTTGGCTAACTATACTAATAAGGTTGCAATTTTCAGTAAAGCTTGCACCCTGATTGGATAGCTAAGATGACGAGGGTCTCACCATCCTGTTCTCATTGGCAAATCCAACCCACACCAGTTTTTGACAAAAAAAAGCCTTAATGATTAATACAATTATACGTTTTAGCAACATTTACTAGGAAAAATGTTTAGTCTATTTCCTCCTTCCTGTCACATCGCACGCAGGAAGGACACATTCCACAAACACTGATACATTGGCAGGGTAACAAGAATGTAGAGTTCATGGTGGCCTTGAACCAGGTCTTCACTTGAGGCACTTGGCAGTATGTAGCTGGTATAATCTGCGCATGCGTCTCTCAGCACGATTCTCAGCCATGCTGGATTCTTAGGCAGCCATTTAATGGTGGGCCCAAAAACAAAATAAACACAAAAAGAGTATTAATTTTCAAATGAAACCCATTATGTTTTACCTTCCACATACTAATACCCTGTATAAATGATACCTTGCAAAAGCTATTAATGTAAAGCAGCTTTTCTTATTATTTGTGCACAACATGCAAAAATATGTGCAATGTACAACATAGCATAAAACATGCACTAGTGTAAATTTTGAAAGCGCACACAGTTAATACATACTCATAGCAACATGCTCTAATGTTTTAGATAGCTTTTCATGCAAATGCTTTGCCCCCGTGTAGTGATGGTGCATGGTTAATTAATACACATTATAAAAAGATGTGTTATGAACTGAATATATATTGTCTAAATATGCAACAAAGCCAAAGTCTCTTGAGACGGGAACAGGGAGTGTAGATTATAAGGGAAAGGAAACTGGGAAGAGAGAACACATTCCATGATTCAAAGCTAAAGAGGCCACTGAAATCACGAGTTTTCTCTACACTGCAAAAACACATGTTAATTCAGCACAAGCATTTCAGACTGAAAGCATTTATGAACAAGCCTCATTTTATGTTTTTCACTTTTGCATGCACCAAAAGTGCCACTTTTACAAAAACTTTTGACTAGGCATGTGCCATGTGTCTTCACTTGCACCAAAATTTGTGTGCCATTTTAAATGCAGTCTGTCTGAAACATAAAAATAAAGCAATGCTTAATTTGAGAAATCTAGCTCTATCAACTCCCCTTTGATGATAACAAATCATGATACCTCAAATGATTTGTAGATCATCACACTTATTTATTTTCACAAGTGACATTTTTATTGCAAAAGCTGAGCATATAACAATTTTTACCTCTATTTCTAAGGCAAACACAAGTCTTGTCTGTAATCAGATCATAAATAGCCAAGCTCAAATTTTAGTGCAGAGTTCTGTAAGTAGTTTCTTGGAACTGTTAGTCTTCTCTAAAATAAGTAACTAAAATAATAAAAGGAAAATTCAACAGGACAGTTCTCTTTTCTATTTTCTTTTCTTCTTTTTCTTTCATCATTCAAAGATTCTTTTCTCTTCAGCTCTTGACAATTCTCAGTTATTGTTTCAGCCTTTCTTTTTCTCTTTGTCACCAGCTTGCCATCATGGTGGCTCATACAGTTCATTCAAAGTGGCATTCTGTACTTTGTCCATGCATTTTGACCACTCGGGTGCTGAGAAACTCTGACAGAGCACCATCAATTCCTTGCACTTTTTCAATCCAAGCCTTTCACTTTTATTTTCACTTTGATCAGATTCAGATGTTTCAGCTATGGGTGTAAATGATTTTTCAAAGGACCACTCCAGACGTTCTGGATACCCTTTCAGCCAGCTTTTTCCCACCTCCACTCGTAGGCCCACAGCACTAATTTCTTCTTCAGAAGCTGCATCTGACTCTTTCACCCTTTGGACACCGCTTTCATCTGAGTCAGTTTCCACTTTTTGCCTTTCCAGTGCCACTTCAGTTTTCTCTAGTGCTGCTTCAGACTCTGTGTGTTCCCTTACAGCTTGACTGACCCTCTTCTGTGGACTTTTGACCACTGCTGGCATCTCTTCTTGAAGAGGAGCTGTTTTATCAGGGGGACACAGGACCATACGTGTGTGAGAGGCATACACCCAATTTGGAAGGCCACCATATTTCACAACAGTCTTTGCCAGGATCATTTGGAACAGGCCTTTCCATTTCACAGCATCTCTCAGATCAAAGTTGTTGCACCATCCATTATGCAGATCTTGTGTAGCAGCTGCAATCTGGTGAGAAACTGCACGCTCCACATCAGTCAGACCTTCACAGCAATGGCTAGTCTTTTCATCTGTGTTTTTCACAAGTGCATTTGCATGTTCATTTTCAAGCCACTTCGGTGATGCTGAAACAGTCTTTTGCAAAGTGTAACTCTGTGCTGTCTTTGTGTTGCTTTATAATGCTTGAAACTTCAGGCTGATGGCTACAATCGAATCTTTGTCCAGTCTGTTGTTCTGCACTCATCATCTTTGAAACATCATTATGATCTGATTTCAGAGAAACTGGCAATCTATACCTGGGCATCAGTTTTTGCAATAATACATTTGCTACTATGCAGTTGTCACTTTTTTCAAAAACAGTTCTGATACAACCCTGTTGTTCTGCTTCTGAAACAATTTCTTGAGCCTCTATTAATTCACCTGTGAAGATTCCATTGAATGTATATGCTAACAGAATACAATTTTGTGCGACTGAATTAGCAATTCTCTCTCCCATGACAACAGTGACTCCCATTTGAGCAGATATACTGCATGTTATGGTAAGGGCAATCAATTTCGAATTTTGGGCTGAGGTAGCTACTGAAAGCCATGAAGCTTTGACAACATAATGTATAGGAAGCACAGCATGTGCTGCTCTTAATGTGTCATTATTACCTTTCAAATATGGGCCATCTACAGAATGGACATTGTTGGGCTGAATCAGACGTTCATCCTTAAAGTCTGATCTTGGCTTTATGCATATTTTCATGACATCTAGACACTCATATTCAGTTTCATTGATGTTGGGATCAAAGGTCATTGGGAAATACATCACAGACCCTTGAACACATTCATGTTTTTGAACAGGCACTGAGAGAGCGCAGCCCTCCCTCTCACTGCAAATTGGTGTATTTTCTTTTAAATAAACTTGCATTCCTAGTGCCGGGGCGCAACACTTTTTCTCTTTCAACTCTAGGAATGCTTTGGTGCAATTGTTGTCCAATGGAAGCGGATCAGACACATCCTTGTGTCAGCCTCAGTAAAGGCTTAGCCACTAGGGAAAGGTTTGGTAACCACTCACTACAGCAGCCAACCATTCCCAAAAATGTCCTGACTTCTTTCTGAATTTGAGGTGGATTCATCTGGTGAATTATTTCCACTCTCTCTGGTGACACCTTTCTACCTCCCTTTCCAATTATGTGTCCCAGACATTCATTTTCTTTTTGACAGTACTCCTGACTATTCTCATGCAATGGCACTGTGACATGAACTTGGCAAAAATCAATAACAGTAAGCCATTCTTCAGCACATGGGATGTGAAAAAATATATTGGCTGGATTCGGTACCACAGGACAACATGGAAAAGTTATGCTATTAATCTCCTGCACTAATCTGTTCTTTTCATTTAGTTTCTGTGAACCTGTGATCAGAAAGTTACATAAACTTTCAATCAATTCCATCAAAAATACTTTACTCACTTTATCTCCAATTATGGGTAAAATGTCCGCAACTGATGGTGTTCTTGAATACATGTCATCTGGTTCTAATTTGAATAAGACATGGTCTGCACATTTTATTAATCTGACATCCTTCTCTGTGAACTCCCTTACTTCTGTGTTTATTATTTCTTTCAAATCAGAAGGTAATTTTTCAACTGTCTTTTCTGAAAACAATGCTACAGCTGTCTCTTGGTGAGCCATTTTAAAATGTACATCCTCATCAGGAATCTGAAAATTAACATCATCTTGTGTATAGTAATCTGTGCTGTTTAATTTGTAAAATAATTGTTTTCCTGCCAGGCCTGAGTCACAAACAACAACTTGGCAATTTTCCTCAAATGGGCCTATTTTGGGTGCAAATTCTTCTAAAACTGGGTTTGTAATTTCTCCTTTTAAAATTCCTACAACTAAGTCTGGATCTTCCACTACTTTCACAATGGACTTGGTAAATTCAGAATTGTTAGGGTTAAAACTCTCATTTTCAAATACAGCAACCTGTTGAACTGGGTTCTGATTTTGTTTCTGGAAAGAATTCACATTTGCTCTGGACAACTTATTTAAATTAATTTGAGCATTTTCCATATTTAGTGGGACCATCTGTGCTTGAAAAATTCCTGCCATTGGTACCTGTTTCTGAACTGACATTTGCATTTGCTTAACTGGCATACTTTGCATCTGCATTTTTCTATTTGTTTGTGCATCATGTTTACATTTATTTTTCTTCTTCCAATGCTCAAATCTGTTATAAAGATGGCAAAAGGACACCTTTTCCAGCAGTACAACATCCATACCTGAATTTGCACAGACCAAAACACCTTTACTTCCATCCTGTGTTCTTTTAATCTGTACCCAATCAACATCCTTTGCTGGCACTCTGCCCTTCAGGAAAGTAATCACTGCTACGTTTTTCTCCATAACAACAGAAAATGATGGTGCATTCATGCAAACCCTTTTCATTGTCTCCTCACCTGGCCTTTGCACAGCAACTTTATATTTAAACCACAATTCAGTCTGCATGGCAATGTCAAAGAACATTTGCAAATTAATGCACAACTCTTTTAAAATTTCAACAAATCCATCTACTTGTGGGTACCACAGCATACGTTTGTCTCTCAATTGTGGGAATGTGTTCAGAAATGCTGCAAGTTCACCTTTGTTCCGTGGCACATGAACATGCACTTCTCCCACCTTTTCTCTCAATGAGTAAGCAAAAGCTTCTCCCTCATCCTGTTTATTATTTTCCCTAACAAGGTCTGGTTGTTTCTTTTTCTTCTCATGTTTTCTTGCCCACTTGTCTCCTAATTTCTCAAACCCATTGCATTTGAAATTATATTTTATTATTTCTGCAAGGTGCAACTGCATTCCTGAAGAACACATTGTCTCATTTGCCTCATCATTCATATGTACCCTGAAGCTTTTCTGAAATGGAAAACTTCCTGAAACATTAATTTCATATTTTTGAGCCAAATCGGTCAATCTACCATGTGTAGTTACTGCACATGTATTTGTTTCCTTACTCAGGGAAATTAATTCCTTTTCCTTACACTGGTTCACATTTTCATGATTTGAACAGCAGGAACTGTTAATTTCTTCATGTTCAAATGTTGATTTTAAAACACTAAGCTGTCTCTCTTTTTCAGGGTCTGGGTTAATATGTTCCCCCATGCTCTCTATCTTTTTAATCACTGCTGCTTCCTCAGAGGAGGTTTGAAAAATCCCATCTTCAAATATATTCATTTTTCCCTGGGCTATTGGTGTTGTAAAGACTATTTCTCCCCCACCTTTCAGTGCTTGGACTGTCTGGGGTAATTTCTGTTCAATAATCTGTGAATTCTGAGTTTCTGAAATAAACCCTGACATAATCACTCCTTCTGCAGCTCTTTGAACCTTTTGAGTAGGGGCCATATTAATTGGGACAGTCACAATTTTTCTAGGCATTGCCTGTGCATCTGTAGTTTGTGATATCTGGACTGAATCAGTCACATTTAAAGCAGTAACACCTGGAGGTATCACTGTCAGTGCTGAATCAACAGGTAGTGGGTCAATCTGAAATGTCTGCACAATTCTCTCAATCTGTGTTTCTCTCTGTTTAACAGAAGCAGTAGCCACTGTAGTACTTACTAGTACACTATTTTCAGTATTTTTAATGGGAACCACATAAAGTGGCGGACACTCAGTTAACAATGCATCCATTATTTCATCCCCTGAATCATTATTTATTTGAAGCTTTTTATCATCATTAATTCCCCTCTCCTGCATCTGGTGCTTTACCTTTTTATCCTCACTTGCCTTGTCTCTTGCTGTCTTTTCCCACATGCTTAAGGCCTCAAATTGTGCAGCTCTAGATGGCGTCTTTATTTCACATAACACTTCCCTTAATTTGTCAATAATTTGCAATTCAAAAGTACCATCTTTTGGAAACCTCAAAGGACCTTCTTTTTCAGTAATCTTGCACCATTGGTGAACCCACATACATGAATTTTGTCCGAAAATGGTAGACATAAAATGCACGGGTGTTCCTTCAGGAGCATCCCCAATTAAAAACTAATTTTTCACTTTACCTCCTAACAGCTTCTTTAAACCTTCAAACATTTTCATTTCTGAAATATTTCAATGCAATTTCTTTTCTCCAATGCTGTCAGTTTCAATTTCAGTCAGTTTAACTCCTACTACTGACCCTCCACAAAATCTTACTGCAATATTTTTCTGAGTTTTCTTAATCAAAATTCTGTTAATAACAACATAAAAACATTCGCTACTCTGTCTGCTCCACTAAACAAAGGATAGATTTATTTTCACTGCAAGTAACACATTCCGCTTACTCTTCACAAAGTAAGAACTTCTGTTTACTCTTCAAACACTGCGAGTAAATCCCTTCCGCTTACCCTTCACTCAAGCTCCAGATAAGACCTGTTACTTGGATACCCCTTTTGGGAAGTAGAGCCAGTGACTTCGCAGGTAAAATCCTTATGCTACCATTCACACTCACTTTTACACAGAAAATAGTCCTTATTGTAACACTGCCAGCCCTACGTAGCTTCTCAGTATTACTTCCAACAGACGAGTAACCTCCTGCAGTGTGGCTTCCATTTACCACCCGCTATTCCTTTCCCGGGAATTTCCACAGGTGTACATACCTGTTTTTCCAGACAACATAGAACAAGACACTAACTTACTTAACATGAAGAGTTAAAACATGTAATCAATAACCAATAAATCCTGTCCTATGAAATTACCAATATAATCAATAAAACCATCAATTCAAAATGAGCAAAATTTCACCAACAGTCAAAACCCTTACTATTTTCAACACTTCAAAAATACATCCTAGCACATAAACATCATTTCACAACCCTATTGATACTCACACCACTCCAGCAATCTCCTTCTTGCATCACCTTTCAGTACTACTTTGCCAGTCTTCAGATTCTGAGCATTGGAGTCAGGAATCAGGACTTGGACATTTATCTAACTTGGGCAATTATTTTCTAGAACTAATTTTCACAGATAAACTCTCTTCCTAAGGTCAATGGACCATTAGTCAAATAGTTGATGGTGATATTAATAATCCTTAATCACCAAACTAATTGATAATAACCTTCCTCTTGCTACCAGAAACTGATGCAGCAGTAATTTCATGGTAATTTCTCAATGCAAAACCTCATTTACCTTCTAATTTACCGCTGCAAAGGTACTGGACCCTTGCCACTGTATATTACCATCAGGAGATTTACATAAACATGAAAAATCAAAAATGCAATTAATATTTAAGCCAATAAAGAGAGTTGTGAGTATGTTAAAGGGTTTTATTTTCTAGTTAAAAGTTAAGGTTCTCTGACCCTTTATTCATTAGTCAAATATCAATCAGGTTACAGAATTTGGAAAACAGGAAAAATAGAATTAATACAGAACATATTATAGGTTGCATACAAAACATTCCATAAAGGAAAGGAATGAGGCAATCAAATGTCAATCAGAATTCTCCAAAGAAAGTTCAGGAAATATAATTCAAGAGTGAATTATGCAAGGCTAATCAATAATTAATAATTGGCAAAAATCTCCCATAAAGAGAAATAAATGCATAAGACAAATCTTTTCAAAAATAATTAATTAGTCAAAGCATGAACTTAAAAATGTTAGCATCTAAATCTAATCCTGTTCTATCCAGCTCCACTCTCTGCCCTGGTCTGTTCATCTGTCCTCTCTGTGTTCACAGAGAGACGCTGCTCCTGAAAAGGCCCCTCCTTCACAGACCACAGAGGAATGTGATCTACCTTGCCAAAAATATGACGTGCAAGGCTAGCCTATGCCCCCCACCTCCCTCTATCTCTCATCCGACGCAATCTGCTCTCAGACTGCACCCGCAAAAGCTTCTAAAGCCTCTAAAAAAAAATAAAAAAAAAATAAACACAAAGCCCCCTAAAGAGGTCATATTTATACTCTAATTCTTGGCTAACTATACTAATAAGGTTGCAATTTTCAGTAAAGCTTGCACCCTGATTGGATAGCTAAGATGACGAGGGTCTCACCATCCTGTTCTCATTGGCAAATCCAATCCACACCAGTTTTTGACAAAAAAAAAAGCCTTAATGATTAATACAATTATATGTTTTAGCAACATTTACTAGGAAAAATGTTTGTCTATTTCCTCCTTCCTGTCACATCACACGCAGGAAGGACACATTCCACAAACACTGATACATTGGCAGGGTAACAAGAATGTAGAGTTCATGGTGGCCTTGAACCAGGTCTTCACTTGAGGCACTTGGCAGTATGTAGCTGGTATAATCTGCGCATGCGTCTCTCAGCACGATTCTCAGCCATGCTGGATTCTTAGGCAGCCATTTAATGGTGGGCCCAAAAACAAAATAAACACAAAAAGAGTATTAATTTTCAAATGAAACCCATTATGTTTTACCTTCCACATACTAATACCCTGTATAAATGATACCTTGCAAAAGCTATTAATGTAAAGCAGCTTTTCTTATTATTTGTGCACAACATGCAAAAATATGTGCAATGTACAACATAGCATAAAACATGCACTAGTGTAAATTTTGAAAGCGCACACAGTTAATACATACTCATAGCAACATGCTCTAATGTTTTAGATAGCTTTTCATGCAAATGCTTTGCCCCCGTGTAGTGATGGTGCATGGTTAATTAATACACATTATAAAAAGATGTGTTATGAACTGAATATATATTGTCTAAATATGCAACAAAGCCAAAGTCTCTTGAGACAGGAACAGGGAGTGTAGATTATAAGGGAAAGGAAACTGGGAAGAGAGAACACATTCCATGATTCAAAGCTAAAGAGGCCACTGAAATCACGAGTTTTCTCTACACTGCAAAAACGCATGTTAATTCAGCACAAGCATTTCAGACTGAAAGCATTTATGAACAAGCCTCATTTTATGTTTTTCACTTTTGCATGCACCAAAAGTGCCACTTTTACAAAAACTTTTGACTAGGCATGTGCCATGTGTCTTCACTTGCACCAAAATGTGTGTGCCATTTTAAATGCAGTCTGTCTGAAACATAAAAATAAAGCAATGCTTAATTTGAGAAATCTAGCTCTATCACTACCTTTGGCCTGTTCATTAAGGTCTGATATAATAAATGGAGTGTTGGAAAAGCTTTTACGAATGTTTGATATTCACATCTATTTTTTTGCCATGACGTTTATTTCTTGTTATGTTTTCAGATCAAATGTAACTGTGTGCAATATTTCATGGAATTTTGTTAATTTTTACTAAAATTATTGGTTTTCCCCAAAAAATGTAAACTACAAAACTACTTTCTTTGTAGGAACATCTGTCTGCTAAAAGATGGGGCTATTCCAGAAGTTGTGAATTCAAGAATGGGTCCAGATGTTCCTTTGTTGAATGATTACAAACAGGAGTTTTTTTGGAAGCGCTTCCCACAGACTGTTTTTGGAGGTCCACGTTTTAAATTGGGATATTGTGCCCCACCTTACGTATACATCAACCAAGTAGTTCTTTTCCTCACACCATGGCTTTTTGGCGGAGCTGGGACTGTGTTATACGAGTTCAGACCCCAGAAGGACTTTTACTGCACTGTACTTTCAGGAAGTCTGATGCTTGTTGCTGCCTTTGTTATCCAGATAATAAACAGATACGCTCAACAGAAAACAGTGACGGTAGAAAGACTACAAAATCAAACTACCCTAATGGATGAAGATGAGTATGAGTTTGTAAGCTGTGTTGGCTCAGAGACCGTGAAATTCATAATTCCAGGCAAGAAGTTTATAGCCAACGCCATATTTCATTCTATTCTAGCTGGGGTGATGTGTGGGCTGGGAACCTGGTATCTGCTTCCAACGAGATTATACGCCCTTTATGAAAACATTGGAGGAGCTGTGATGATCTTTTTGTTTGGATGGGTAACTATATGCATTAGTGAATATTCATTAATCGTAAATACAGCAACAGAGACCGCTACTTTCCAGCCGCAGGATACATATGAGATTACTGCCCTCATGCGACCTCTCTATATATATTCATTTATTGCAGTGGATCTTGCATTCAGGTAATCTTTATGGTTGTTTATTAATTTGCTTGTGCATTGTGGTTTCTAGATGTAAACTGTAAACCAATAATATATAAAGAGCAGCAGAGGAGTCTAACCGGTTTCCATCTTTTTTTGTAATATCTTATGCCTTAAAATACAAAACTTAAGTTCTACTACATGGACAATACAAAAACATATTACGGTAAATTACACATTATATTGTTTGGGTAAACTGATTCTCAAGCTTAGAAACACGTTGAATCCTTTAACCAGTAACGTGTGGGTTGTGTATGAAATATTTGGTGCATACATTTTCTAATTGCAATTGTCTTATGCACATTAACTTCCAAAAATAGATACATGAGTTGTGGCAAGATGATAATTTTCAGGGTTGATACCATGCCTAACCATAATATGAATAGAGGTCGCTATCTAAGTAAGTCTTTTGATCTTTGAGATTAGTTTGTAGTAATTGCATTTATATCGTTATTGTATTGTTGCTGTAACTTGTTTTCATATTTACTTACTCTTATTGTTAGCCTACTTAAGTGGTTATATTTTTTCAAATTTTGCTCAGTTTCTCTTTTGAGACCCAGATCTAGAATCTCTGATTTATCTAAGTTCACCTTGAACCCTGAGATAACTCCTTAGGTACTGTAGAGCCCTCAAAATCAATTCAGCAGGGCTCAGCAAGGAGAGTAGGATCATATTTGGAAATAGGTGGCTTTTATGTGTGCCGTCTCCAAATGCCTATCTCTTACTAAGAGACATTTTAGACAAATGAAAATGGTTAAACGTTTTCTTGGCATCAACTGATCATATTGCCATGAGTGTCTTTGTTTCGCCGGATTTCTTTATTAAGTTTATGACCGTGTATATATACTCAAAGGTTTGCCCGTTTTTGATGAAACAACAGGTTTGTTGGGCGAATCAAGTATAGTAAAAGAGTTTCCAATCTTCATTATTTTGTATAGATTTTACTCCCTTTGCTACTGAGGCTCGACCCCAGCCCTCCGCCCCAACCCCTGTGCTGAGCACGCTTTTTGTAAAAGGTTTTCTATTAACTTTTTTTTAATAAATAAGTTTCTGCAAAAGTAAACATCGTAAAAAAGAGTAGGAAAAAAACTTCAGATAGCATTGGATTTTCCATAAGCACATTTAGGTGTCGTACATCACATTGGATACATTGCAGTGTGCAATGACCAAAATAACACTGTGATACAAATACAGAAGATCTCATTTTTAAGGCTTTTATGTTGATAAAACAATGTTTATGAGGGCGTCCGGGGAGGAGCGCACATCTGTGCGAAGTGAGGGGGTTCCAGATGTCTCTGGGGTGGGAGTTTACCGGCACCAACGCCCAGTAGTCTTCAGTCTTTCTTGGCAAAATGCTGCATCCCGCAGCCAATCATCATGTCCGCAGTGCATCACCACCCTTCTCTTGGCAAGAAGCAGCAGCATCCCCACCAAGCAACTTAAGCGGACTGGAATGGCTTTGACATATTCCAGTAGGGCTACAAATGGAGCACTCGGGAAAGGAGTCTCCATTATCAAGTCCATGAAGTTAAAGACATCTGTCCTGTATTCAGCTGGTCTAGTACATCCCCACGCAAGGTGCAAAAATCAGCTCCCTCAACACCACAGAAAGTTACCCCCTGGACAAGGCCCATATTCTATAGACTAATGGGGGTGCGGTGCAAGAATTTTATATGTTTTAGTTGCAGCCTGTAGTTTGGCAACAACATTTTAGTTTGGGAGCAGAGTTGTTAAAAAAAAAAAAAGTTACCATAGTTTTTTTTGGGGGTGGTTTCTAACTACTTGCATTTTGTGGTGAGAACTTATGTGAAAAACATGGGTGAATCTAGAAAGCGGGGCTTTCATTTAGATCACTCAATGGCATTCCCAAACAAACTATTTGTTGAAATAAAAAAGGAATGAAAATAAGCTGGAAAAAATAGAAATGGGGACCATGTTTTCATATGTAAGTTTCGCCCCGTGTTCAATTCACAAAAGTAATATACCGTTACATCCGTCAAACCCTTCTGGTCTAGGGAAATATACAGTTTGTTGGTTATCAAAGTCCCAAAACACTCAGCGTAGAGCACCAACAATGGAGCGGCATCATTTTTCATTGTGTAAAGACCATGCAGCAATGGCAAAATATAATGAATTAACGGCGATGTAGGAAACCTGTGCATCACTGAAATGTGCCCATGATGGTGATTTTAGGAACAGTAATAATCAGTACAGCTCTGAATTTGGGGTTACCCATACTGTCATGTGATTCGGAGGCCATTTTGCAAAATGTGTGTTTATTGCACAGTGACTGATATTTGCAAACCGAGAATCAAGAGAAATCCAATTGATATTAACAAATGTTCTAACATTCTGCATTACTACCCTCCTTCCATTTAAATATTTTTTAAATTAAATTGTACTCCACGTGGCGGGGCTATCGCCCGTTATTTTATGGTAATATTATGCAATGAGCGCTCATTCACAAGGTTTCTTGGCACTAATTTGTAACCTGTGACAGGTATAACTTTGGAGAGCAATTTAGGATAGAAATGCTTGTTCATTTAACTTTTTGGGAAAGATCGTGAGATCTCATTAATGGGGATGTGATCGTGAGTGGATTCCAAGCCGTGGCAGACTTCATCTGAAAGCTGCATCCTCCCGCTTTGTTTTTCTGCAATCCAGGGACAGTTAAGTAGTTTGAATTAGCCTATCTTGAGTTTAGGGAGGCTGTGTACCTTTTAAACTTCTTAGTCAAAAGGAGAGGATCTGAGTTGTGTATGCTTTTAAATGTGAGGCAGCGAGTTTTGAACCGAATAAACTGATTTATAGGGAGTTAAAGTTTTTTGTAATGGGATGGCATGAGTACGTCTTGGGAGTTGAAATATCAGTCTTGCTGCTTCATTCTGAATTGCTTGAAAGCCTGCACAGGTCATTCTTGGGTAACCCTAAGTAGATCGCATTAGCATAATCCAGCCTTGAAATCATAGCTGCCATTATAATCATTTTACTCCCTTCTAATGGAAGAATTGTTAATATTTTCCGGAGTACTTTCACGGTGAATATGCATTTAGATACCACCACTCCTATTTGTGGTTTCAAGGTGATTGTAGAATCAACGAGGCTCATTGCTGTTGCTTTAGATTTAGGTACTGCTTCATTTCCAAGGGCCAATATGATTGATTCTAAAAAGATATTCCATGAAGAACAACAATTTCTGTTTTATCAGTATTTAATTAGTAATGACGTGCATAGTGTCTGGAAATTCTAGTTTGGATGTAGAAGTTAAAGATAAAGTAAAAGTTGTGGATTGTCAGTGTAATTGTAGAGCCTGCATGCCCTGGATTCTAGCTCCTTGGTTAGTGGCCAGAATACATATTGAAAAGACGTGGGGATAGGGATGATCACTGAAGAACTCCACAGTCTAAGCCGATTGACTTTGCGGCTTACTAGCTGAACTGCTTGGGAACATTTTGATAAAAAGGATTTGGTCCAGCTCAAAATGGGACCTAGGAATCCAGCCTCTTTCACAAGGTAGATGAAAATGTTAGGATCGATTGTGTCAAAGGCGATGGGCAGGTCCAACAATACCAGAAATGAAAATATTCCCAGGTCTTCATCCTATCTTAAGTCATCAGCTGCAGAGAAAGCGACATTCCCCCCCCCCCCATGCACAGCACAGAGATAACCTGCTTGTAGAGAGTTGGCAGTTTGAGACTGGTATGTGTTTGTAGGTTTTCCTGAGCCACAATTTGTAAAAAACTTAAAATAAAAAAATGAAATAAGTTCCAAGGCCCTCGCTAAGAGGCCACTGCAGCTTAAAGCGCCATTGCCAGCGCTGCCAATGACAGTACATACACAACTACTAGCCATCACACTGCTACAAGTGTGACAATTCAGACAGTTCGAAGTCCTCAAAAGCTATAAGACTAGCTTGGGCTCCATGTATTAGTTGTTTTTAATGTATATTGAATTACTAAACCACTGTTATTCTGCTCATCTCCTAATTACATAAACAGTCTCACCATGCAGCAGCTGTCATAAGTGCCGGTATTGACAATTAAGTGCCTGTGCAGAGCACCAGAAACCACCAGCTCAAATTAGGCACTGGTTTGGCTCCATCCGCTAATTAATTTTAACACGTGACACAATAGGCCCTAAAATGCCACATGGAGCCATCTAATTTTCACCATGAAAAGTGACCCATTTTGGCGAAGTGTATATCTGTGATATTTAGTCCCAGGCTCGGCTGCCACCCTCGTAGTCTACCAAACCGAGTCATTTCTGAAAACTAGACACCCAGGGGAGCCTAGTATGGTGTGACTTGCATGGATCCCACTCCTTTTTCTTGGCCAAAATTCCCTGCTTAACCTCAAGTTAGTATTACTCATTTTCTCACGTTACTCTGGTGGAAAGTTCCAGAATCTGATCTGCAGCAATCCGCAAAATTCCTACCACCCACACTTCTAATAAAAACAGTACCACACTTGTGAGGCTGGGCCGATTGCCCACAACCGGAACAGATGCAATGATGGAGGTATGGCTGTTGGAAGCTGATCGGTATATGTGTCTTGGTCAGTATTATAAATTCGAATTATAAATCCAACCACCTCCTTTCCCCCTTTCTCCACAAAGAATTTAATCTAAAAAATATTTAGTTGAGTGGCATTACAAATATTGTACCTAAATAATACTTAGCATGATATGCAGATATGGTGGATAACACAATTCAGAGTGGGTGGGTGAGGATTTCGCAAAGATGCTGTTTTGTGATAGGCAGACAATAAAAAATAGACAAGTTACATGACCGATTCACAATAGACCTAATGGCAATTTTAATATACTGCATTAGTAATTGTTCGGTCATTCCAATTGCATGAGACAGCACTTTGGAGTAGTTTCTAGCAGGATAGTTTTAGAAACACTGACAGAGCAGTAAAATAAGGTGATAAGTGCAGACCCTCTTTTGTTGATGGATGGGATGAAGACCTGGGTGGGGACAAGGGAGTCATTCAAATAGAACATAATTGGTTGTTTTTCAATTCTTTCTCTTTTTCCTCCTTCTCAGGCCTCTGGTTTGTAGGCTTTGGCAGCTGTCCTGGAAATTTCAATAAACCGATTTGAGCCATAAACTCAGTGGCTAAAGTTATACCTCTCATCTCAGGATGCAGCAAGTTCCTATAGTGGAAATGTATACGTTTGAAACGGTAAACAGCGTTTACTTCGCATGCGATACTTCGTATGCCATTACAACGCGGTCGTTACAACGACCGCGTTGTTAGTTCGCATACCTTTACTACGCAAGTCGGAACAAAGACTTGCGTTAGGGGGGAGAAGGTGTTGGATTTAAAATCCAACACCTTCCCTAGTGTCCGCAAAGACTGGAGTTGGAATAGTAAATTATACTATTCCAACATCCAGCGCCCCCTACTGCAATTCGTTGTTCCGAATTGCGTAGTAAAGGTACACGAACTAACAACGCGGTCGTTCTAACGACCGCGTTGTAATGGCATGCGTACTAAACGCATGCTGAGTAACAAGTGCTATTCGTTTGAAACATATGAATGTGATTTAATTGACCAGGAGGCTCTGGTTGGTGTACCTGCTGGAGGAACTGCCTAGAGAAGTGGACTTCTGCTAGGAACTGATGCCAGAACTGCACCACAAGTGAAGAGGGAGAATGGTGCTGCAAACTGGGTACCATTTCCGTGGTCTTCTCCAACTTAGCCTTGTGTTTTCCAGGGCCCTTCTCCCTGGCTTTACGAGAGTTTGGGGTAGCAGGCATGGACAGCGAGGAGGTCCAAGCGCACAGGCCTACTTAGGATCTGCCCAACTCCTAGTGTGCTCCCAAGGTGCATTGCACTGAAGGAAAAACTAAACTGCCACCCATAGCAGTTGATGTGGATTAAACAGTGTCCCCAGTGCTAACCGGCGCAGCCTGTGACCTTTCAGCTCCATTGATATGCTCTGGGGATCGCAGACTGCTGGCTCGAAGGACATCTGCACTATCCCTACGAATTCCCACCTCGTCTTCTTTCTAAAGTTTGTTGATAGGCTGTGCTTCTTATTTGGACCCGGAATGCCGACTCCAAGAACAATGTTTGCTCTCCAGGTGCCCCTATCTGCACCTGCCAGAAAATGCAGCGAGAAAGCAGGGTTGAACAACGCAATGCTACAACTGCAGTCGATGGCGGCAGCTCTAGAACTGATACTCCACTGCATCGGGCCCAGGTAAAACGCCTCTTGCCAAGGGCATACAGTGGATTGGCAAGCCATTAAACTTGATCTGGATTATTTCAAAGTCATTACAATCGGTGAAGTGCTCAAACTGACCTGTGTCTCTTTGATCAGAAAGGAGGCCTTTCACTAATCTTCAGTGAACTAGCATCTGTCTCACTTCCCATAGTTCTTAAGTTATTTCTGTAGTCATTAAATTGACCATCGCTGTTGAATTCTTGCATCCGCACAATCTTTGTGTAGTATTGTGTAGTGGTAGAATAAAGTATTTTTAATACTTGTTAAAATAAAAGCACAGCACTAATTAGACAGTTATTTGGTGATATTATGTGACTGGAGTACTGAGTCCCTAACCCCATTCCACTTCCCTGAGAAAGCTTTGACTGCTCGCTACACTGAGGGTCATGGGTGAAAGTGTTGTGCTTTGTGCTTAGCTGTGTACCCAGTAGAAAAGTCCTCGGATATCAACTGTGTACTGACTCTAGCACCTATGTTGCAGCTCAGTCTCACCTCCATGCCTCTGAACCCCCAAACTGGACCTGACACCGTATCACCTATGGAAAAACAGGCAAACGTGGTGCACAGTCAATCAGATGTCGGCATTATCCTTGTTCGACTGGCAGAGTTGAAAAGGTCTATTGGGCTGGGTAGTGGTCAGTCATGTAAATTTGACTTTGAAAGGAGGTAGAGCTGGTTTCACAATCATTCACATGTCAGACCAGTGCCTGGAAGGTTACTAGTGGTGGGTGTAGACAATCACGTGTTATGATCGCTTGAAATCCACACTTGGTCGTAGCAGAATCATTTGCATGTTAGTATAATCTGAAAGATTAATATAGTTATGGCAAAGTCCGTCAGATACCCAGCACTCTTCTACTTTTGACACACTGACCCAATAAGTTGCATCTTCATGACCTATAAAAGTACAAAGGTCATTGTATTATTGTAGTAAGTCTCAAAAATCTTCATTTTTTATAAGTCATAGATTCGGTTGTAAGAGTATCTCTAACAGCAGTTAATGCATAGTGTGAGCACTGTGGAAGAAAATGCATACCATAAGAACCCCTCTGTATCTCTAAAAGGCTGCTGTTTGATTAACATGTTTCCTTTTGTTTCCTCTGGGATTTACGTGAAATCACTGGACCATTGAGGCCCTTGCATCCTCAGACAAGGCTGCCAACTGCCTCTCCCACCTTCCTCTTGTTTGTCCTCCCAGTGCCCAGTTCTAGTGCTAAAAATGAGTTCTATGGAGCTAGCCTCTAAGAATGAGCGTGGACTTCGCCCAATTCTTTGTTGGCAAGGAGGAGCCGTATTACATGTGCAATTGAATATAATGAGCTTGTAATATAGTAGACAGGATATCCGTCACGTTTGTGATGGAATAACCCGTCCACCAAAGTCTAAATCGGGCCCCAATTCATTTATGCGATTCATTTTATTTACAGTGCACATTTTCCATTAATAGCGTGTTAACTCTGTTGGTACGGTAATTATCAATCAGTCAGGATATATAAAGCACGGATAATCACGCAATAGGGTATCCAGGCGTTTGCAGGCGCCAGAGGCTTATTCAAACAGCCAAGTATTGAGGGCCATACGGAATTCCGGAAGTGAGATGGTGGTTCGGAGTTGCGTGGGGAGGCTGTTCCAGGTCTTTGCTGCAATGTGGTAGAAGGAACGCCCTCCACTTCTGCTTCGGTAGAAACTTGGAGCATGGGAAAGTGAGAGGGAGGCGGAGCATTGTCTTCTCGACGGTTGGATGGAAGTTCAAGCAGTGGTTATTGCTGGCGGGTCCTTGGTTGTGTAAACCCTTGTGTGCGTGGGTCAGCAGCTTGAATTGGCATCTCTACTGTACGAGATGCCTATTTGACTATTTTTCAGTTCTTTATGGCGTTATAAGGAGAGTCAAGCATTCAGAGCAGTGTTTAGTCTTATAGTTCAAAAAATCACAAAATAACAGAATGCCAGAATAACATTGCCATTAGTGCCAACTTTGTTAAACACTCCATACCAGATCTTTCTGACTGTGGTCTTTAGTTCTCATTCATTCATTCATTCATGCATGTATCCCCCTTCTTGTTATTATGAGACTGTGTGACTTCCATCCTTGTCTCATTAGATCATGCCAGACAAAGCGACAAGCACGCACATGTAGGAGTCAAAAAATGAAAAATTTTCATGTGGGAAAGGTACTCGAAAGAAAGTAAAGAAGCAGAGTTACATCAATGTTACAACAAAGGAAATAGACATCACAAAATGTAAGGCTTTTTTCCCAAAAATTATCTTCTATGTCTTTTCTTTCATTAAAAGTTGGGACAAGGACACAGCCAACGTGTTTCGTCCCTAAACATAGGGAATTCTTCAGGGCAGAATATTCAGAAAACTGCCGTAGGGCCCAAGTGATGAACTTAGGGGTGGCTAGACACTTCCCTGTGTTTCTCGAAAACGTATCCCAAACATCGTCCATTTCCAGCACAGGTATAAACCCCTAAATTAAATCTTCGTTTTATAAGTAGAAAGAAATCAAGTTTCAAATCAGGTCTCAAATTTCGATTCAAGTCACGAGTCCTGGCATGATTCTCATGTGAGGACTTGCTTTCTCCGCAGCCCACCACCACCAGTAATTATTACTGGTGGTGTGCGCTGCTGAGAATGCAGCCTAACGTTTTTTGATGTCTATTTCCTTTGTTGTAAGATTGATGTAACTCTGCTTCTTTACTTTCGGATACCTGTCCCGTATGAGAAATTTTAATTTTCTGATTCATATACATGTGTGTGCTACTAGCTTTGTCTTGCAGTTTGTAAATGTTTGGGTCTCTTGGACGATTGGCCCTAAGAGTGAGCATCCATTGCTTGTGAAAACTATACAGAGTGCCGTAATACTAGATCACAATCGTTCTGGTAGCATTTGTCTTAAGTGTTCTCAGTAGATCATGGAACTCTTATAAGAAAGATTTCCCAGTTAGCATTTTCTATGCCGTCAGTGGGAGGGCCTGGCACCTGAAAAGAACACTGCTGCCCTGGGACTTGCCCTGAGACTTGCCAGACTTGGCAGAGCCAGAGGGAGCAGCAGGTCCCTCAAGAAAGGTTCTCCGTCAAGGACAGAGGGCATACAACACTCGAGAGGACCTGTGACAGTAAGCTGTCAGACAGGAGCAAGTAGATACCAATGTTACCCATAAGGTATACTGGGAGGAGGGCCTCCTGTATAGTGAGGCAGGGGACCCCAAACCAGGGGCAACCAGAAGATTTGTGGTCCCCCAGCAGTACAGGGTGTTCCTACTTAAACTGGCCCAGGATATCCCTCTAGCTGGACACATGGGGCAGACCAAGACCTGGGAGAGGATGGTCAGTCACTTTTAATGGCCCCAGATGTCTGATGCGGTCAATGAGTTTAGTCACCCTGCAAGGCCAGTGGCAGGGCAAGAGGCAAGCCAAAGGCTCCCCTGATATCACATCCAGTGGTGGGAACACCCTTTGAGGGGGTGGGGTTTGAAATTGTTGGTCCCCTACCCCACACACACACAACATCATGGAATAGGTTTTTCTTGGTGATAGTGGACCAAGCCACATGATATGCAGAGCCTTTTCCCCATAGAACACTCTCTGCCCCAGCAGTGGCTAGAGCCCTACTTGGAATCTTCACCAGAGTTGGGTTCCCTAAGGAGGTGATCTCCGATAGAGGCACACATTTTATGTCTGCCTATCTGAAGGCTATGTGGGATCAGTGTGGTGAGACTTCTCCACCCCCTACCATCCCCAAGGCAGTGGCCTAGTTGAGAGGTTCAACAAGACCATGAAAGGCATGATCCTGGGTTACCTGAACAACTCGGGAGGAGAAGGGATGTCCTTCTTCCATGCCTGCTATTCGCCTACAGGGCGGTCCCTCAGAAAGGAGTTGTCTTTATTCCCTTTGAGCTACTCTTTGGACACCCTGCAAGGGGCTGACTAAGCTTGGTTAGAGAGGGTTGGGAGATACCCCTCCAGGAAGCAAAGCAGGACATAGTGGACTATGTGCTTGGCCTTCATTCTAGGATGATGGAGAACATGAATAAGGCGAATAAGAACCTGATGGCCAGCCAGGAGCTTGTGAAGCACTAGTGTGACCATACGTCCTCCATGGTCGAGTACCAGCAAGGATAATTGGTGTGGGTCTTGGAGCCAGTGGCACCTAGAGCACTGCAAGAGAAGTGGACTGGGCCGTACCCTCATCATAGAGAATAAGAGGGAAGTCACCTACTTGGTAAACTTGGGTACCCCCAGGAGCCCTCCCAGGGTCATCCATGTGCATAGACTTCACACCATGACAGGCCAGACATCAACATGCTGAAGGGTACTGATGGAGGAAAGGAGGAAGAGGGTGAACCCTTCAAGAACTCTTATCCTCCAGTGCCCAAGATGGAGTGTTAAAGGAGTAGTTCTCTCCTCCACCCTATTAGAACAGCAACAAAGGGACTACTATCAGTTATTGAAGCAGTTTTCTAGACTGTTCTCCCTGACACCAGGTCTGGCACCATAGTGTACCGGTGACACCTTGCCTGTCAGAAGCTAAATATACAGGTTGTTTGACCATGTGAAGGCCAGCATCAAACCGGAGGTTGCCTTAATGCTGGAGTCGGGAGGGATTGAGCCTCCCAGTAGTCCCTGGGTTATCCCAGTAGTACTAGTGCCCAAAGCCAATCCCAAGGGTGGGAATCCCGAGATAAGGTTCTGTGTGGACTACAGGGACCTCAATACAGTCACCAAGACTGATGCACAACCCATCCGAAGAGCTGATGAGATCATGGACAGGTTGGGGGCAGCACCTTTCACCTGACATCGGGTTGTTGGAAGATAGCCCTCACACCAGGTGACAAGGAGAGGTCTGCTTTTTCAACTCCTGAAGGTCGCTTTCAATTTAAGGTGATGTCCTTTGAGCTGAAAGATGCACCTGCCACCTTCAAGAGGTTGTTGAATAGAGTGCTCTCAGGGCTGGAAGACTTTAATGCAGCTTATCTGGATGATATTGCTGTGTTTAGTTCCACAGGGGAGTATCACCTGGTCCACCTCAGGGAAGTGGTCACTTGGTCCACCTCAGGGAAGTGCTTCAAGCCCTACAACAGTTAGGGCTGACTATTAAGGCAAGCAAATGCTATATATGGCAAGGTTATATTGTGTACCTAGGCCACCAACCAAGCCATGTACAACATCTCCAGCCCAAGGTCCAGACTATTCTGGCCTGGGAAGCTCCTCGGACACAGACCCAAGCAAGAGCCTTCCTTGGCCTGACTGGGTATTACAGAAGATTTATCAAAGGTTATGGTACCATAGTGGCACCGTTTGACAGAGTTAAACCTCCAAGAAAAGTCAAATGGCCTTTTACACTCTAATGTAAGCTTTGTTTTCAGCACCTGTGATAAAGGCACCTGAATTTAGCAAAGAGTTTGTTGTCTAAACTGAGGCTTCATTTCATGGGATTCAGGCAGTGTTGTCACAGCTGAATGACCAGGGTCAGGATCAACCAGTTGCCTTTATCAGCGGCGACTTCTCGCCACCGAGCAGCGTTGGACTGCCATTGATAGGGAAGCCTTTGCTATGGTTTGGACCTTGAGGAAGCTGAGACCCCACCTGTTTGGGACTCACTCCAGGGTTCAAACTGACCACAGACCCTTCGGGTGGTTGATGCAGATGAGAGGTGAGAACCCCAAATTGTTGAGGTGGTCCATTTCCCTACAGGGTATGGGCTTTACAGTGGAACACAGATCTGGGACTGGCCATGCCAATGCAGATGGCCTTTTCCAGTTCTTCCACTTAGATGATAACTACCAGGATAAGGGTTAGTTGCCCATCACCTATTATCCAGAAGGGGGCATGTATGGAAATGCCTCTTTCTGTATGGTCACACCCCAGGTTTTGTTTAACAGTTTCTACAGGTTTTTCGTGTCTCATTTTTACAGGTTTTTCGACTCTGAGTGTACTGAGGCCTGCCAAACAGACCTCGGTGCCAGTGCCCTGACCCTAAAACATGCATGTCAAATTGGCTCACACCTAATTGGCCAATCCTAGCTTACCTGTAAGTCCCTGGTATGTGGTACCCAGGGTACCAGGGGCATGTATGTTAGTGTCACCCCAGAAATTGCAGCACTGATTGTGCCATTCTGGGGGTGACACGAATAAAACTAGTCCGCCACTGCAGACTGGAAGAGCCGTTTTTAAACTGCTAGTCCGACTTAGCCATTTAAACCAAGTCACCCCCTGCACCAGGTGTAAGTCACCCTATGACAGGCCTATTGAGTCCTAAAGGTAGGGTGCAGCATATTGCACAGCAGAACTTGTATTTTACTTGTTTTCATAGTAAAATCGTGAAACTGTCATTTTTACTTTGTGAAGTCTTGGTCGCCCAAATGGCGGGTACAGAGTTACACGCTGGGTGCGACCAATGTGGATACTCCAAGGTATTAAACAACTTGTTACATTAAGGCCGACTTGATTCTCTAGACGAAATTAATGTAGTAAGTTGTGGTGTGCAAGTTTTAAAAAGTTGCCACTTTGTTGTTTTTAATCCCCTGCTCCCTTACCAATTACACATAGGGCTCTGCCTCTGAAATAGCTTCCTACCCTCCTGGGCAGACCTGCTAACGACTCCCAGTAAAGGATACAGTAAGGGTGCCTGCACTGGGAGGAGGTGTTATATCCTTCCTGCAGGAAGCCAAATGGGTGTTGACCCAAATGGCAAGCTTCAAAAGAGAAGCCGCCTTTGAAGAGCAAATGGGAAACTCTTGGGAGAGGGGCTACTCTATTGGTTAGCCAGACAAGCTGGCACTGGGGACGGGAGATGGCACACCAGTTGTTAAACCGGTTTTCCATGGGGGTGTAACCCCCTTGGCAGCCATACCTCTGGGTTGAGCTAGGGAGCTCAGGACCCCAAGAGAGGAGTCTTGCCATGTTGGAATTGGGCAGAATGGTGCATGTTGGGGTAGCCAGATGCCACATTTAGCTGTAAGTGATCAGGTGGGAGGTAAACTGGTAGCCCATTGGCTACCAACCGCATCCTACCCTGTGTCATTTCCTGGCAATACACTGAGCACCCCTGGCACCCTGAACTCAGATCTCGTCTGGACTAGAAGAAGGACTGAAGAAGGTCTGCGTTGTTGCTCTGTGGAACTGGCAAAGAGAGGCTGCATCAATGTGGACTGCACCTGCTGAACCTGGTGGATAGCAAAGGAGAGGGACTGTGCCTGCTGTGTCCTGCTTGTGGAGAAGCTGTCTCCAGAGCCCGGCCAAAGTCAAGAGACTCCAAGGGCCAGTTAGCTGACCTCCTGTTCACAGCACAGGGCCACAACAGCAGAGAAACTTGCTAGGGAAATTTGGTAGCCCAGAATCTTCAGATTGCCGTCAACCACCACAGTGTAATATCTGAGATAGGAGTTGATGCTCAAAGTTGCACCCGAGTTCGCTGAGCCCATGAGAGTCGTCTGAGTGCAGCCTGGTCGCCCAGGAGCAGAGTTATCACCCAGGAAAGGATCTGGCTGTAACCGCAGTACCTGGCAACTGGTAGCCCAGTGGCGACCTGACTGGTACCAGCACCGAGAGGACTTCGAGGGACACCGACCCTGTGACCAGAAGAACCTCACTCCCCTCATGTTCTGAGTAGTAGCCATAGGAAGCCCCCATTGACTGCCCGCCTCCACAGCATTCTTGAGAGCATCTTCAAGTATCTTGCATCTCTGGCATCAGGGCCACTTCCACAGAAAAGCACTGTAATGTATAAAAGTGCCTTGAACTGACTGAGGAAGGCTTCTGCTCTTGAGGTGACTGTTTCTGCTGACCTTTCTGGTCCTTCTGACTGATTCCTACTGGAGTTAGTTGCCTAAAGTGACTGTAAGTGACTGCATTATGACTAGTTCAACTTTTTAGCGAAAATGTTTCTAAGTGTCAAATTCCTTGAATTTGCCAATGCTTGTTCACGGTTGCGTGAAATGCTTTGATTTACTATACCATGTAAATTCTATATCTTCAGAACCCTCCGGTGGAGCTTTTCTGTTGCGGTGTCCATAAATACCGTCTATTTTTATAAAGTGGTGTCGGATTTCCTTGGTGTCTTGTCAATTTCTTCTTCAATTGTTTTGGTGGTGTTTATTCTTTGCACTTGTCCTTTGTGTAAGCCTTGCTGTTGAGTCACAGCTACCCAGGGTTAAGCTGCAGGTTTTACAAAAGAAATCCTACTGGTCCTAAAGTGGTTGGTATGTGTATTACACGGTGAGGTTGCGCAACCACACCACACTATACACCAGGGGTGGCTGCTGCCGAAATAAACAGGTCGGGCAGCGCGGAAGGGGGGGGGGAAGTAATTTTAAAAAACACTTATCTCACACTGCTGCTCACGTTGCCAGCCGCCTCGGTGAAGAAGTATGAGAAAGTCCATGGGCCATTCCCACCCAATCCAGACGCTGCTCTCAGCAGGAGAGCAGCGAGGATTGGTCTGAGCGGCCTGGTTAGGGGCTCAGTAAGTGACTGGTAGCCTTTGCCGTTTCTCCACCTGGCTGTACAATACAGCTCAGTTGGAGAAATCAAAGTGTGCATGATGGTTTGGCTGGCCTAAGATGGCCGGCCAAACCATCATATGCACTTCCAGTGCCCAACAACTCCTCCTCACCCTGCGGGATGTCACTCGGGATGCCCGGCCCGCCCCGCGACTCTGTAGCATCAGCTGTCCGAGAAGAATAAATTAACAGTAGTAAATTTTTTTAATCGTTTTATTTTTCTTCTGCAGTGAGTGGGGCGACGCTCCTCCGCCCTTGGAGAGGTGCCGCCGCTGCAATACACCCCACTTCCTCACAGCTTTCCCGCTCGCCATTTCTGTGTTTACAAAACACACTCTAAATGTGATTTTGCCATTACCTCATTTACCCATCTGCAACATTGGAGTGCTTAAAGGCATCTGGGGGCCTATATAGGAAGACTACCTCCCCTGCTGTGACTTCCTACTAAACACACCAGAGTTTCTTTGTATTGTAGCAGTATGGCTATTTCTCCTAGTCTTCATGCCTCGCGTAACCCGGTTTCTGCCAATTCTCCAAAGAAAACAGTTAAGTGATGGTGAGGGGAGTCTTTATGATCTGAATAACCAGGAATGATCCAAGAGAAATTATTTTTCTGAGACACTCCTAAGTATGTGTGCGAGCGAGGGCATGGACATAGGTTAACATAGAAGAGAGTGATTTGTTAGAAGTGTTTGCTAGAAGTGTTTGCTATGAGAGAAGGTCTTGATTGAGAGACACCAATTGGAACCCAGTACATGCCTCTGAAAATGAGAACATTGTGTGTGTGCTCAGCAGGAGCAGAATTTGAAAACCAGTTTTGTGACAGAGAAAGTGTTATGATCAAGGAAGAAGGACATGATTATTGCAGACTATAAAGACTTCAAGAGACTGACGCAAGCATTTCAGGGTTCTTTATGGTGTCACAAGAGCAAATCCACATCATTGGACATGGTTAGACAATGCGTGACTGCTACGGTTTTCTATCTTGAGTAGCAAGGTACAATAATTCCCATAGGCTGCAAAGATCCTTGGGAAAGTAGTAACAGTATGAAAGATTTAGACTGTCAGTCCTTGACAAATGCCAATCTGGATTCTGTTTGCTGTAAAGTACAGAAATGCCCCTCCCCCCCGTCACCATTGGGTGACAAACTCAGTCTAGCTGAAAAGGGCTCCTTCACCATACTTATGATCTTAGACCCATCAGTGGCTTTGTCCTAGTACATTACAATCAGCAGCTCATGACCTCCAAATAATTGCCAAGACTTGTGTCCAACACTGATTCCAGTCATTGCCAACAAACTGAGAACATAGCTCTAGACTTTGTTGCTGCGGTTCTGGACTCAAACCAATTTCGTGAGAATTCTCTAAGGGTCACCCTGACATTTGTCTCTTCATCTGTTGCATCTGACCTCTGATGGACATTCTAAGATGTCACCTCAGCTTCCGTTCTTACAGTGATGACAAGCAGTCCATTTAAATTGCTTATGGGAAAGCCTGAAAGCCCTTATGATGTAGTTAGGACAGAACATTTCCAAATTTTACGCTTCCATTTCCAAAATGGTGATTCTGAGGCACAAACATCTCCTCAAAGTAGTTCCCACACTCTGTCCCACCCCCATTTTCTGTGGATTGAGTGCTATGGAATGCCGGCCTAAGCTTTAAAGTCCAAGTAGCAGTAGTAGTAACCAAGCCAGCCCAGGAACAGTTCAAACGTCCTCAGACAGATCCGGTCTTTTATTCTTCCCACAGCTACCCATGGTTATAGATCTCTTAATCAACTCCTGTCTTGATGGTAGCAATACCTTTTATGCAGGCATATCTGGATAGCATCTCTCATTGTCCGATTAATGCTCGATTGATCTTTGATCTCATGAAAAGGTAAAAAGCAGATACACATCTTGGAACACTCTCCTAGCAAAGGGTAGATCACAATTTCAAAACTTTCAAAAGGGATTGTTATGTGGTGTGTTGTGTTATGTGGTGTGTGTTTTGTGTTTCATTTGTTTTGTGGGGTGTGTTTTCTGTGTGTTCTGTTTTCGGTGTTTTTTCTGTTTTCGGTGTTGTGTTACATGTTAAGTTGACTTTATAAAGCGCTTGGATGCTCTGAGCAGTGTCACGGCGCCATGAACATCTTCTAAACAAGATTATGCACTACAACCCCTGTTCACACCAACCTGCTAAACATCCTTAAAATAGAAGGCACTGTAACAAAATAATTTCGTCCATTACTGCACCTAACGATTCATTTGTAAGTAGCCTTCTATCCTTTGACCTTCCTTCTTAGGCCTCTTCCTGGTCCCTCCCACTCCCCTATCCCGTCTTGTAAATCATTCCCCACTGCGAGCGGAGCTCTGTGCTGCTGCACCAGCAATGCATATATGAACGTTTGCTCCGCTCTCCAGGCTATATAAAAATCTGTGGAGCTTGCGGTTTAGTCAGTGCCTAGATCCAGTTCAGTCTGTAGTGCGCGCTGTACAAACCAACATAAATGCAGTATGTTGGCAATGATGCAGTAGGTTTGATCCGGAAATAAACGGGAAAACCCACACAACCCGTTCACACGTATTTGATGCTGATAGCAATGTCTGTCTCCTATGTTTTTTTAATTTGCCTCCACTTACTTTCCGCAACCTTTGGTTAAAGCAGCTTATATTGCACTATCGGTGTAATGGCACGGAACACTGTAATGAGCTGTATTTACCCTACTAATGCCTTTCAGGCTATTATTCCTATGCAATATATGAGGTGTACTGTTTCTATGTGCTCTGTTTAGTGTTGTAGTGGAGACAGTAACTTTCCCACAATGGTCATGCTCGAGGACTTTGGACACCAAAACCAGTGACTGAATCAGCTCCTAAGAGCTAGCATGGAAACAGTAAACAAACAAAGCAAGTTCTAAGAGACGTGGTAGCAGAAAATATATGTACTAGGAACAAACACCAAGAAGGTACCACAGAAAGAAAGAGGTAAACAAGCGTTTGAAAATGACTTAGTAAACTGACGGTAGAGTGTTCAGAACAGAAGAAAACGCATATATGACCCGGCGCATGGTAGAAAACACTGTAAGTGATAGTGTACACAAATAGGTGTGCATGACTAGGATTTTAATGTTAATAAATTATTTTGTGATTTTTTTTTTTTTTTTTTTTAAATGTGGGCTTCATCAAACGTGTGAGGTTAAGTAGGGGTAACGTGAAAAATAAGACACAACCTATTTTTTCTCCTTTATTAAATATCTTCAAAATACAAAGCCATACAGTGTGAATTCTTATGAATGAAAAAAAGCATACAGCATTCATGTAGACTAAAATCATAATGGAGGCAATGTATTTTCCACACAGTTTTCGTAGTCGACAAGCGGGAGGGCCGTATACATCAAATCCTATACTTTTTACAGGGAAACGACCTGTTCAGCAACGCAGCTACGGTGATCTATATACCCTCTGTATTAATTCACAAACAAGCCCACATCCCTCTACTGAGAAGATGCATCGTGTGTTAGGAGGTAGGCCTGTAGAGGACCACAAATATTTTTGTGCCGGTTAGTTGGCAGGATTGTGGAGTAGTATTGTTAAAGTTGGTTGTTGCAGTATATCAAGTCAGAAAATTAAGTCTTCACTATGGGAGCTTGACTCCTGCCCCACACGCAGACCACCAGTCTCTTGGACAGCAGCAGTGACACTTACATAAATCGATGAGTGCTCCGAGTCTGAGCCCTGGTGCCTACAAGCAATGCCTGCTTCGTGGACAGTGCATTGGTGTCATCAGTCATGTTGGACAGGAGTTTGAATAAGCTACACCAGTATCTGGCTGCTGGGAGACAGCACCATGCCGCATGAAAGACGTCCGTGCCTGAAGCGCGGCATGTGGCACACCTTGACTCATTTCTAACCTTAATATGGAATAATTTCAGTGGTGTATGTTATGTCTGATGGAGGAACTTGAAATGTAGGAGTCGAAGGCGACCATTATGAGACAAAGTCCCCAGCTGGTTACAGCAATAAAGGAAGTCTTTATCCGTGAGGTGATAGCCAAGATCCGTCTCACATTTGGTTTTAGCCTTTGGGTCCTCTGACTGTATTGAAGAGTATTATCTAGAGATCAAACCTTTGGGTGTTTGTTGTCAACATTAGTGTGCATGCGTGTTTGTGATACAAGTGGTTCATGAGAAAACGTTGGTTATTGGTCTTTGCACAGAGCTCCGAGTCGGAGGAAAGTAAAAGTATCAGAGGTGGTGGGGGTAAGCCGGAGCCACTGTGGTCAGGCGATCCAAAAACAGGCCATTTAAACCAGTCCCCAACTGCGCAGGCTACTGAATTGGTCAGGCATCAAAGGGCTATCCTTTCCCTAGTAAGCAGAATTAGGGGGATGCGTGTGGCAGCCTGCTAAAGGGAATAGAGAGTGGAAGAAGCCATTCTTTTATGAAGCCCATCCCAGGCCACCTGGATGCATGCTATGGAATAGATCTTTGCCCTATTGGAGCATTCAGTGGGGCAGGGTAAGCCGTATCATTTTCGACTGCCAAATGGGCCATGTATGGGGGTGGCTGCAGCCAGTAGTGCCCAAAGTGAGCCTGTGCACAGTGGTAATAAAGCTTAAAATCTGGAGCAACCAGACTTTCCTTGTCATTGGACAAAGTGAATGTCTCCCAACAGACTAGAGCCAGGGCTGCTCCCCAGGCCAGTGTAACCATTAGTGATCTGTGTGTTTTATGAAACTGCTGGAATAGAGGGATTGGAATGCTGTGGAATAGATACTGTAGTTTAGGAAGACTAATCCTCCTCATTAATGCGATTCTATCCATAAGGGAAAGTGGAAGTCTGCTCCATCTTTATATCTGCTCCTTGAGTTTAGCAATGGCAGCACCATAATTTTCTGCAATAATTGGCACTATCACTGCTGATCCACAGCTTAAATATTTGACTGGTGATGTAGACCATGTCGGTGGGAACTCCAGCTCCCAAGCATGTGTGCCCTGTATTAATGGAAGGATCGTTCGTTTATTCCAATTGATGGTTATGCCAAACATTGCTTTGAATAGTGTAAATTCCCTAAAGACCGGATCGAGATTTTGGACTGGATTGCCCAGGTATAGAGTGATGTCAGCATAGAGGGAGACAATGAGTCTACGCTTTGAGAAGGCAATAAATACTTCAACGTCCATGTATCCGAATACTGGCTTGACAGTGAGCAGGAAATGCCACTCTAGTAAGTCAAAAGGGGGGGTGGGGACAGTATGTTCAGTGCTGTGGGAAAAATACTCAGAAGTAACTGGTAGAGAGCACTACCCGACCCCAGAGAAGTCAGGAGCTATTTTGGAGAAGGTCACACAGCCCACTGGTGGTCATCAGGTATCACAAGTAGTGTCCGTTGCTCGTTGGGGGCACAGGCAAGCAGGTAGTACAGCGAGGGTGCAGCAACAAGGTGGATTGCTAGCCAATCTCAATGTCATCCTGCCCTGTATATGCAGCAAGTTGCAAGTTCTCTGAACCCCCAGGAGGATATTATAATGCACCGGGATTAGTTACCAATGTGGGCCGGTAGTGTTGCTTTGGTACCGGGCAGCTCGAGCAGGTCCCAACTGTGGCCTTAGGCGCCGCTGCCTGGTCACACAACAGCCGCGGTGTGCACACTCACTCTTGTTGGACCCCAGCCGACCAAATCCCAGTGAGCGCTTCTCCAGCAGATTCGGCTACCAGGAAAGCAGGGACCGTCACCCCACCTGCAGATCAAGGTACCTGGGCATGACGTGTGTGCCTATAGCGGCCCCAAGCAGGCTGGGTCGGTCATGGGCCCAGTTGCCACCCTGGAGTGCCTACAGCGTGGATAGCCGTGTGCTAAACCAATCGTTCGGAGGCAGTGATCCAGGTGAATGTAGGCTCCTGATGGCTCACCACACTCCCCTGCAGTCCATAGGATAAATAACAAGCCGCAGCCCGGCGACATACAGCTAGCACACCTAGTCAGTGCTGTGGTCCAGGTTGACTAACTGCACTACTTGGGAATGATTTTGGAGCAAGCACAAGGAGCCTCACAAGAGGGTAGCGATCTTGGAGCCAGGCACTCTTGCTCCAGTTTCATGAGTCAATAGCTCGTCCTGGCCAGTTTTTAGGTCTCACCTGAGCCAGCGCTTAGCGCTGCTCTGGCCGAGACATTTAGTAAGTGGGTTTTTGAAGTGCTACCAGAGAGGCTTTTGCTGGCCACCAGCTTGCGTTCACGCGAGCGTGCAGCCGCCATGTGGGGTTCTGTCAAGGCTCATTAAGCCTACTTTACTGCCGTCGCCTTCTGCTTACACAATGACCATCTGCTCTCTCTGAACGTTCGCTGACACCTCTGGACGCACACCGCCCTCTCTGCTTAAACACTGACCACCTATCCTTCTTGTCTCCCGCGAACACTAACTGTTCTTTCTGCTCATACACTGCTCTCTCGTGCTCACCGCCCTTTCAGCTAACGCTGCTCACACTCGGATTCTCTGCTCCCTGCCCCCTCTAACATTACTACTGGAAGTCTAACTTGTGCATCTCGCACAAGGAGAGGTCCTTCGGAATTACAAGGCACCATTTAATCTTTGGCGCATATTTTTTGCTAGAATACGGCTTCTGACTTCCGCTTCCTACTCTCTGTACCTTAGTGCCACTCGAGAGTTCGAAAAACTTTTACAGAAACATTCACAAATAACCAACGATACATCGACTCTTCCTACTGGACAAGCCCCCCTCCCTCCCCACACACACACACGAAAAATCCACTTTGAGAGCCATCTTTCGAAAGGACAAACATTGGTGTTTCAGGCCGCTGTTTAAATATCATTTGAATAAAAGGCTATATGTTCAAATGAAAAAGACGTAGAGATGTAAGGATGCTGACATGCACAGATTTCACACTGAAATTGTGGCTTCAGCTAAAAGGTGAAAAACGCTGAACAGCTTTTGTCTGAAATGGCCAAATGTCATGAATGTGGGCAATGAATACACAGATGCCATGTGCCTGCCTTTCCTTTCAGGTGCCACCAATCACTGTATCTTGGTAACAAACAAAAATCTACAGCACTAACGGTTATGTTTAAGACTTGCTATTATAAAGACAGTGTTATTGAGTTTGCTAAGAGACATGCTTGAGACAGTGAAGCAAACTGGTTGTTTTTCCAGTGTCACAGTGGATATGGCAAGGAGACTGCAATACAACACAGGTCCATCTGTGTACATGTCGCTGTGAAGGACCTCAAAGTGTATGTTCAATAGTGCGAGACATCGGCATATGATAATGCAGACAGAACACAAGCCCTAAAAGACAGAAACCTATTCTAGGCAATGCACAGTGACGTCATGTGGTGTGATGTTACAGGACAGCCACACAGGAAGGGATTTCACAGCTCTATCATAACCTTCACTGCCCATTTTACACAGGGGACTTCTACCAGTTTCTCCACAACTATTCAACCGCTCATTCTCTCTCTTCACAGCATCTCTCAGCACCACGACAGCACCACTCAGCACCACCACACCACCACTGAGCACCACCACAGCATCACTCAGATACACCACAGTATCAGTCAGCACCACCACAGCACCACTCCGCACCACCACAGCATCACTCAGCATCTCCACAGCATCACTCAGCACCACCACAGCACCACCCCAGCATCACTCAGCACCAGCACAGGACCACCACACCACCACTCAGCACCACCACAGCATCACTCGGCACCACCACAGCATCACTCGGCACCACCACAGCATCACTCGGCACCACCACAGCATCACTCGGCACCACCACAGCATCACTCGGCACCACCACAGCATCACTCGGCACCACCACAGCATCACTCGGCACCACCACAGCATCACTCGGCACCACCACAGCATCACTCGGCACCACCACAGCATCACTCGGCACCACCACAGCATCACTCGGCACCACCACAGCATCACTCGGCACCACCACAGCATCACTCGGCACCACCACAGCATCACTCAGCACCACCACAGCATCACTCAGCACCACCACAGCATCACTCAGCACCACCTCAAGCATTAGCATAGCCAATAGGTCTCGCATTTGGGGCCTTATAAGTGTTTAACCATGCAACAGTTAATGTTGTTGCACCAAGGATATTGTGCTGCATAACTAAATACTTATAAGGTCCCAAAAGCGAGACCTATTGGCAATGCCAATGCTTGTTTTCCTTTGCACTCTAAGATTTGTTTAGATTTGCTGTTGTGTTGATCCCATTAAAACTTAGCACTACAAGTCCGAGAATGGAAAGGAAAAACCCTGGACTGAGCGCGCTACAGAGGTAAGGACCTGGGAAACTTGAGGTTCTAGGAATGGGGAAAAAAGAAAACCTAATTTAACGTTTGACCCTAGAAAACAGTCCTCCTGCATAGATGATCAACATACTGGGCATGAGGAAGACTTATTAATGAAAAGAAATGGGACGTTCTGAGCAGAATTTCTGAATGGTTTATTGAGCTCCCCCTTTTTTCTCTTCCACCACTGTTTTTGTTTATTGTCCCCATTCTCCATAGTTGTTCGTGCTGAAAGTAAAATGTCTTCACCCTTTTGTGAACCAGCCTACATATGATTTTGAAGGGTCTAATAAGGTTGATCAAAATTCCTTAGGTTAGTAATGGCAGTGTGCACAAACCACGTCTTTACTTGTAACATTTGACTTTTGAAACGCTACTTTTTTAACTGGCCTACTACTATTGTTTTCCTTCTAGCTTCAGTGTTGAATCAGCATCTCTAACGTTGGCCAACCAAGTTCTCCACATCATCTTTCTCTTCCTGCCATTCTTGTGGGCAATGGGAATTCTTCCCCCACCAGATGCACTTCTGTTATGGGGAATGGAGCAGACCTTGCAATTTGGCCTGGGAGGTTCTCCAATGTCCACTAACTTGAGGTAACTATCACCCTGGTACATACAATGAGCCAAGTCTTCCTGTGTAGATTAATCATGACCCTCATTAATTTGTTTTCTTTTCTGCAGGTTAATTGTCATGTTTGTTGTGTCTGCTGCAACAGCGGTAGCATCGTATTTCATTCCTCTCACACTTGGCCTTGTCCTTTTTGTTACTGGCTTTGGATTTCTTCTGAGTCTTAACCTCGCAGACATCGGGAATGACCTCTGGCACTTCGCATTCAGTAAGACTACAGCCGGCGGTTTCTGCTGGCACTTTGGCTGGAAGGAATTCCTTTTCTACTTAATTGTGTTAAGTCTCGCACTTGTAGAAGCTGGCTTACTGCATCACTATTGCCTTTCTACGTTCTCTGCAACTAGTCCCCAGGCCATAGTTAGCTATATTCTGATGATACTACTCATAGTTATGTGGCTTCTTAAGGAAATTCAAGGAGTTTACATCTGTGGAATCTTCCGAAACCCTTTCTACCCAAAGGATGCCAGGACTATACATTTGTTTTCGGAGAAACAAAGTCATCTTAGAAAAGCTGGACTGGCCAGAAGGGTTTTGCTCACGTTGGGTAAGAAACATGATTATATAGCAATCTTACAGTATGACTGTGTACTGATGATAACTGTTAAAGATAACTGCATCTTTGCCTTTGTATAAATATACTTGTCAATCAGAATTCCATAGAGATGCTGTATTTTAATATCTGGCTACTCTCAGGTGGTTTTTACCCATTTCCACGGGGGCCGACCATATCTGTGCTCCATGGGTGAAGGGGATTAAGTGTCTCCCTAGAAATACCATCATGTAGTTAGTGATTCTCTGGGAGGTGCAGGGCCTGAAAATAAAGAGGCGTGCAGAAAGTTTACAAAGTAATGTCCAACCTCAGCAATGGAAGGAAAAGTGGACCCTATGATGGCTACTTTTGTCTTGAAATACACCTGAGATCATAGGAAGTGTTGTGGTGGACTTGCTAATTTAAGTTCTTGGTACCTGTCCAGTTTACTCTCAAATCAATGAGCTTGCTTGGACATCAGGCCCTATGGAGCCATTATTGAACTCTGCTTTGTAGGGGATTGGATGCAAAGGGCTGTGTGCCTTCTCATAAATACAGGTTGTACAATTTTGATCAAAAGGTGCTGAAACTTCCAGTTGAAAATGCTCCCTAAGCAGGCTTATTTGTCCTTGACTCCAAATGAGCAAGTGCATCATAACATTCTTGGCCTCAACTAGGCCCATTCTTTTATTAACAATATTTTTGTGCCTAGGGTTTTATCAAGACCAAGTACAGATTATTTACTTACTTACTGTCCGTTATTCTGACTGGCATGTAGGGTAACAACAAAGGACCTCCACGTCTGTCTGATTTGGGCAAGTTTTTTTTACAGTGCCTCTACTGTGGCTCTCGGTCTTCAATTCTGTTTTCACAGTTCGCCTCCAGGAGGTCTTTGGTCTGCCTGTCTTCTTTTTGTCTTCTTGGGTCCAGTGGAGAGCTGTTCTTGTGATGGAGTCTTGTTCTCTTCTGGTGGTGTCTTGTTCTCTTCTGATAGGACACACCATCGGTCAAGAATTCAAACCAGGATGAGAGGGCCCGAGGGAAAAAGTTTAAAGACCACAACAGACTAAATCCCCCAATCTACATATACATAACAATAAAGTCCGAGGGTCTAGCAGCGCCACCTACAACTATGGTGACATTAGTGACAACAGTGCACCAGAAACGTGACCTACACAGGAAGTCCTATCTTAAAGGACGGAATCCCATCACTCACCGAAGTGACATGCTTCATCATCTGGGATCTCCTCCCGGCTGTAACTCCTAGTACAGTCGAGGGCTACAACCCCCTCACTGTGAGGGAGGAGCTCTGGGATGTTTTATTCATGTTATCCCTAACTAGGGGCTACTAAAACCCAGGATGAGAAGCTGTAAATGTTATATGCGAGTGATGAGCGCAGTGCAAACTAAGGTGAAGGTGAAAGTGTAAGGTGAGTTAAAACTAACTATCAATAGAGAAAAGACTTTAATGGTTATCTCTCGGTGTTAGGATTAGAAACAGTGCAAAGTGCAGTTTTAACATAATAACTGCAACTATGGTCTACATGTTTCGGCTATCATGACATAACAAGTGTCTAGCCTTCTTCAGGACCTAGTTGTAAAATGCTACTGCGTGTGTATACTCAAAAATAAATGTGACCAAAGAATAAGATCAATGGAACCAATACAACCTACACCACACAGAATCTCTGATGGAGGATCATGGTGTACTAGTCAACCTGTGTAGAAAAAGATGAGGGACATCAATTAATCAAGTGTCAGTGAAAATTATGCAAAAGTCAGTTAATGACACCAACCATTACGGTGTCCAATGGGGACTTACCCGTCAATTACGAGTAAGGAACATCACCTCACCTGGCAGCAGCTCAGGACGTGAGGCACCGCTCTGAAAAGAACAGAGTGTTAAACAGTGAAAAAATCAGATCCAGTAAAAGTGATCTGTTTATATCAACAACATGTGACTGATAGAAAGGCTTAACTTTAAGGAAAAGAAAACAGTACAACGACCATGTTAGGAAACTAAAAGGATGATACTGATGATGTCAATAACTAAATTAAAAAGTCATAGTGCAACTACAGTATATATGTCAGATATGTAGTTGTCTATTGTTCAATCGCATAAGGTGTCATGGCTAATAGTAGATCAACAATACCCTTAGTCCGAAAAAGTGACAAGTTCAAAAATTGTTCAAAAGGATAGCAGTAACTATATCTCTGTGCAAATCCTGGGTGTCAGACTTAGCTAACCCCAGAGGAATATCTTCCGCACGACTTCATATCAACATGATTGGAAACAGTGTGCATTGATAATCAGAAGATAATGGTGACTCCAGTGCTATGTTAAAGACACGATAGAGCAGCAACAGAGGTATAAACAGAGACTGTTGATTAAAAAGCTAAATGCTGCCAAACAACTCGTCGACTAGCACATGATGTTCACATTCTTAGTCTCTTAGACAAAAATTACGATGGGTGGTAAAGTACCCCTGGTCATTAAATCGTGGAGTAACAAGAAATGTTGGCTGCTCACGTGTAGAGAGCAATTTAAACAAGCATTGGCATAGCCATTAGGTCTCGCCTTTGGGTCCTTATAAGTGTTCAGCCAGTGCTCTCGGCGTTGCCAATGTTTTTAAGCTATTTTATAGAGCATTGTGGCTGCTGTGCAGCATGTTGAAAAGTTATAATAAAAAGTATTATAAGTATTTTTGTTACCTTGTATATAACCAAGAAGATATTATGTACAACTGAATGACCCAATTAAAAAAATTATGACAGTGTAAAGTAAGCGTGTGCCTAAGGCAAGTCCTGAATGCATGAAATAATTTGTTGAAATAGCGCGTTAATTTAAAGTTCCAAATGTGCTTGCCATAATTTGGAGCTTCTGCCTGCCAGCAGTGCCTATTATTTAAGCGCATGAATTACGGATGATTAACGACTAGGAGGGAGCGGTGAGTAGCAAACAAAACCAGCTTATTCACTGACTTGTGTCTGCAAAGCCACATCACGTATCTGCACAGAAAGTGCGGCTTTATTACTCTAAATTATAACAGCGCAATGACAACACACCTCTCTTTTATTTAACTTGTTTAGAACTAACTAAGTGTAGCGTGCCTCAGCCTCCCTCTCCTAAGGGTGCCCAATGCCAGTCTGCGGTGGCTCTGGTGACCAGAGTCAGCTGAGTGTTGTTGACTTATTCATTTATTAGGCAGCAGACGAGATGGGGCCTCTTACAAATCTGGGAGACTCGGCCCCAGTGCACGTGTGACAAAGAAGCCCTGGTAGACTGATGCTACTTGATTGGTTGCCAGGGAGGAGCAGGGAGGCCCAGACATTTACACTATGTGCCTTATCATTTACCTAGGATAGCCAGAAACGCACACTACGACCTTCACTTCACTATTCGTGCCCTGTGCTGAGTGCAGACACGCAAACAGCCTCATACACAGCACACTTTGTAGCATTGCTGAGTGCAGGCATGAGGCAGAGACACAAACTCTAAATGCAAGGCTATTTTCATGTTGTGCACAGTACAAGATAACGCACAGGGAGAGATTATTGTATGGAAATGCGCTCCACACCGGGATTGTATACAGTTAACACTTGGTTATTTGTAGCATTTATTCTGTCTACGTAAACTGCTCTTCATTGCTTGATTTTGCTCACGAGTGCCACTCCTAGTCGTTGAAATGTCACTCATAATTACACCGAATTTATAAAAAGGTCACACATAGCATTTTGAAACCTTGGCAGCTATGAGACTTCCAAAATGGCATGGCCTCGAATTTGTAAACACAAAATGGAATAGTCTACTGTGAATTAACTAAATAGAAAATATATCAAAGTAAAACTGAAAGTGAGTTTGTAGTTCCTCGCTCTCGGTGTGTCTGCTGAGCAGGGGGTGTGGGGGTTCCCAGGTGAGCCTGCGTGGAGCAGGTAGTGCACTCCCGCCACATTCATAAGCACTAGTTGGGGTGCAGAAGGAGTGGGGCAGGGTTGGGTGGTGTAGAGGCGGGCCACGAGGGCGCCGGGCAAAGGGTATATTGGAAATGGTGAGGGAGCAAAGAGATCGTTATGTCTCTGCAGAATCATGCCGTGACATGCTCCTACCTGGGCACAAACTGTGCAGAGCTTTCCAGTCTCTCGCTGCCCGGGTTGGTGCGTGGTTGACGCAGACTTGCGGCCCGTGGTGCTGTGCTCAGACGAGGGTGAGAGGATGGAGATACCCCAAAGAGAAGGGATACTTCCTGCGTCCCAGCAGCTGACGCACATCAAGAACCTGGCACGCGGCTGCTGTCACTGCTTAGATTGACCCGGAACAGTAACTGTGGTGACCTCCATCCTGAGCGTGATTGACAGCGACAACGGACTGCAGGGCAGAAAGTGGAACTCAGCTGCAGCCAAAAGCATCTTCCCAAACTTCTTTTGTAATGTGTGTTTCCGTGTATATTCTCCACGCAACGCACATGGTTAGGAAAGGAGTCTCCAGACTTTCTGAGACAAATCTGATTTTTTTTGCGCTGTCTCGACATTCTCCCGATTTTTTTTCAGCATCTCCCATTCCTCTTTGCAAACGTTGGTATGCTGGTATAGGGCATTTTCGCGGTCTTTCAGTCATCGTTGCCGTGTCTATTCAGATTCAGGAGAAACAAGGACAACAATGGAGGAGCGGGGGCGAGTGAGCGCGGCAGCCTGCTCAGCTGACAACACGCTCGTGCGTCATGGCCTTTTCCCGGCATGTGTTTCCAATTATCGCGCCCGCGTCTGGGTACGATAATGGGAAACAGATGTCGGCCTCGTGGGTAACAATGGAGGAGCGGGGGCGAGCGCAGCAGCCTGCTCAGCTGACCACACGCTTGTGCGTCATGGCCTTTTCCCGGCATGTGTTTCCAATTATCGCGCCCGCGTCTGGGCACGATAATGGGAAACAGATGTCGGCCGCGCGGGTAACCGCCCGAAAAAGGCCACGACGCACGAGCGTGTGGTCAGCTTTGAAAACCCCCTACATAATGCTTCGCCAGAAGCAGCGCTTGCGCGCTACTCTAGGCTCAACCTAAAAAGGGCGCGTTACGTGTTAGCACAGTGTATTAGCCTGTCTGAGCTTGAGTCAATAGCAATAACAAATTGTTAAAAGCGCCTCGCTGTTGCTTACGATAACAATCCAAGACAGCTGTCATCTAAAAATAAGACCTTGTGCGTCAATAATGAGACATCTGAAACGCGAGACTAATATTATCTACTTGCACGGTGTCTCGTAACTGTGGAGGGAGAGTAAAAAATACAGTCGGCACCAAATCCGCTCACGCGGCAGAAGCACCGCGCCCACGGAGCCCAGAGCGAGGGTAGGATAGACGAAAGTCGGCTGCCACCCTTTCTACAGAGCACCGACGTGCTCTGCTTCCCCCGTCAGCTGTAGGCTCCTATACCAGGGGTCTCCTTACCCCGATATAAGTCTACTAGGGTACATCCTACTGCGCCTGGTCATCAGATACAATTAAGAGAGCCAGGCAAGCGGTAGTGCACCATTCACCTTTAGTTTCTTGGTCCTGATGAAGTGCCATCTGACCCGTTGGGGGCAAAGTAGGCACGAAACATGTTGACCCATTACACCACGACAGCCCTGTAGGAACATTACATCCATTTAGGACTCCCACTTATTTTAATTGAGCCTGAGCTACCACTGTAATAAAACATACAAGAGTAGGATTGCTCTAGACTTATTTTAAACCACTACCCTGTGCACTACCCAGTCCTCATACCCGCACGCACCCTACGGCTTCTTCAAAAGTTCCCCGCCAAAGAGCCCCGTTTACGGGAGCCCGTCGGGCATTGCAGCGCCGGCCCGACTAGGAGCAAGGCCCAATGATGAAGCATGACGCCTTTTGGGGTGTGTGAGGGCATCACGAAGAAAGACCTCCCTTTCCCCGTCTCTCCCGCTAGGAACTGCACACCCCCTTGATACATTATTTCCTGCATCACAGAATTTAGGTCCAATCTCAGTATCTACTGATTTTAGCATGTTGTTAATAGTCTGGAGCTCCAGGTACCTTTGAGATTGGAGCAACTGGACTCTGGATGAGGAAGTCTGCCTGTTCTTTGCGGAAAAGGAAAACTTGTGGGATAGTGGGAACCCTGTGTTCTGGAACTTATCACATCTGGGCCTCAATGCCGAACTACCAGAATTTCTTTTTATTTGGACTCCTGATCCACAAGTATGAATGACTAACTCTTTTTGAAGAGGTGGAGTCCTGGTTGAGGCATGCCTTTTCTCTGTTTCTGATGGTTCTGAGGGTGTCTCTCAGGTCAGGAGGCAGAAAGTCTCCATATATTTTCCTTGCCACCCTTGACAGGGCAAGGATGGTTTCCAGTCCTATCGAATTGATTGTAGCCGTCACTGATCCTTCCTCCTTATACCCTCTGCACACTAATGAATCCAATAAGAAGGCCTCACCCAAGGGGGCGTGGCCAAGATTGTGGCTGCATCAGACGCTTTCTAAACGAGCGCTGTGCCAAGCCCAACAGCTATCCTGAAATCTGGCATCATCGGCCTGTCAACGGGCTTATTCTGGCTTGCCCAAACACTGGCGAACACACATAGTTCGCAGTGGGGATCCGCCTCAGAACACATCGACACAAAGTTGTGGCAGTGTACGGCCTGTGGCGGCGAACATCCATTACAACGCATGCGTTACGTCGCATGCGTTTACGTCGCAAGCGTTACAACGCAAGCGACGTTACTACGCGGACCATTACGCCGCGTACCATCACATCACATGCGAATTTAAAACGCAAGGTTTTAGATCGCATGTGGTGTAATGGACGCGAGGCGGGCGGCACGGACGAGCACCGGGAAAGAGGCGGAGGACCACCCGGACGACGCGAGTAGAGAGAGGTAAGGAGGATTGTGCTTAGAGTGTAGTGTTTAGGGCAGTGTCTGGGGATTGTGCTTACAGTGTAGTGTTTAGGCTTTAGGGCTTAGGGAAGTGTAGGGTACTGTTTTTGGGTACTGTACTAGGGCTTAGGGAACTGTAGGGGGGCTTAGGGAAGTGTAGGGTACTGTTTTTGGGTACTGTACTAGGGCTTAGGGTTTAGGGAACTGTAGGGTGCTGTTTTAGGGTACTGTATTAGGGCTTAGGTAGTAATTACGGATTTAGGAGTTCGGGTTTAGGGGGACGGGTGTAAGGGTAGCGTTGTGCTAGGGGTACTGTTTTAGGCTTTAGGGTAGTGTATTGTTTTGTACTGTATGGTAGTGTTGTGGTAGGGTAGTGTATTAATTTCGGGGGTGATTTTAGGGGAAAAAGCGCGATGTTAAAGCATGCGGGGTGTTTGTGTGCGTTGTAAATGTGTTTTGCATGAATTTCAATGGTGGGGCGATGTAATTGTTTGCGTTGTGAATGCTTGCTATGTAAATGTGCATGCGATGTAAACACGGCGATGTTAAGGGATGCGATGTTAAGGTTTGCGATGTAGCATCATACATCCGCCTGTGGCGCACTATTCCGGAGACGATAACTAGCCGGAACGGCCCTGTGGACTGCAGATGGGTGCGGAACACTAGATCTGCACTGCCTGGTAGGCCTAAAGCATTACTGGGTCCGCAAGACTGGGCAGGAGGGCCGGGCGGTGTGGACGGAGGAACGGCACTGCAGCAGAGATTGTCCTGCTCCTGAGGGCTGCGGCTCCTTGCCTGCCTTCGCTGCCGGACATTGGAGGAGGCCCCTGAAGGGTGAATTGGGGGAGCGGAGGAACGCCGGAGAGTCCGTGCCGAAAGACAAGCCGAGGCCGGTGAAAGGTTGAGCCAGACCCGGCAGACGTTTTGCGTTGCGCCCCAGACTGAGGTTTTGCTGCCGGCAGATGGCCGGATTGAGAGCCGGAGTGGTTGTAGCCAAGGAGTGGCCTGGCCACAGGACCAATCCAGCCTTTTCTTGGAGGCGCCGCCTTTCATGTCCCTGCTGGAAGTTCATCCCTCGATGGGCAAATGAGTGGCGGCACAGCTCTTGTGACCACGGGTGGCTCCAAAGACTACCTGGTGAGGTCAAGCCGCAGCAGGGCTGTAACACCCTTCTTCCCCCCCTTGAACTGGCAATTGCCTGCCGTGCCCCGCCCATGACCAAGAGGTACTGTGTTGTGCTGGCGGGCCCTGTGAGACTCTCTGCGACTCGGGGCCCAGCATTGAATCTATGGCCTATGGGACTGTTCTATCATCAGCCTGAGATATTGATGAGACTAGGAAGCGCGGCGGAGTGCATAACCCGCCTCTGGTGCCGGAGTGGGGCCTATTAGCACCACATTGGAAGAGTTGCATGTGATTCCCTAAGTGTCCCGCTCTGTTGTAATCCCTTATTCACTACAGAGCTGATGGGTAAAGCAAGGCCTAAACAGATGGGAGCCCCACCCGAAGCCCCTGATCACTCTCGTGGAACTGCAGCAGAAAATGATGACACCACCCCAGCTGTGGACCCCATACGGCTCCAGCTGGATAAGATCCGGGCGGCCATAGCTGACACTAAGGCCACCCTTCAACAAGACATAGGCATGGTGTCAGTGGGCCTTGCCCTATTGCGAACGGAGCACCACAAGTTGGCAGACCGAGTCAATGGGGTGGAGACCTCCATTATGAAACCCCGGCCTGAATGCACAACACTTACGAGTCAGATGTCTAACCTGAGGTACAGGGTGCTGCTCTTTGAACGATGTGCAGAAGATGCTGAAGGCTGCAAAAGACTTAGCAACATCAGGGTAGTGGGCCTCCCAGAAGAATTGAAAATGGCGATATGGTGGACTACCTGGAGAGCTGGCTACGAACAGAAGCAGCCTTGGGCCTGCTTACATGGCCGGACTGGCCATAGTGGGCACCGGGCATTTCCCGTTTTCTGGCTGTGGGGACCGGTTTTGTCATTGGGTGCCGGTTTTGCAGCAGTGCTGCAATAACTGCCCCCAGTAACAAAAGTGGGATTGGTGCTTTTTACTAGGCCCCCCCCCCCCCCCGGGCCGGTCGGGCAGAAATCTGCCAGGGCTGGTTGCTGTTCCCAGTCTGGCCCTGCCTGCTTACCCCCTTTTTCGCACTGGTGCCGACCCATCGGGCAGCCCTCCCAGACTGGTGGTGGTCAGGTTGCTGCACTTCCGATATAGAGATGTTATATTGGAGAAAGTGCGCTCAGAGGGCCCCTACAAGGTGGACAGAGGCAGGATCTCCATATTCCCGAACTTTACAGCAGCAGTGCAGGCCAGAAGGCCCTCCTTTCTGGAAGTCAAGCGAGCTGCCCGTGAAAATGACTCTGAATCTCTATGGCGGACCTTGTCCGATCCCAGCCCCGTTCTCCCTGAATTTCAGCCAGTAGGGAGGCGCCCACTTGTCCCCACATGGCCGCTCACTCCAGCCTCTCTGGAAGATGCATGCTACCGTGATTCCCTAGCAGGGGTGATCTCAGATTATTTCACTCAGAATCAGGGCTCTACATCCTCCAGTATAGTGGAGTGGGAGGCTTTTAAAGTTGTGGTACGGGGTCATTGTATTGGGCAGACGGTTGGTACCCAGAGGGAGTTGTGTAGGGAACTTCAAACACTAGAGGATGAACTGCGTACCTTGGATAAAGCTCTTTGTACCCAGCCAGAGATACTAGATGAGATCCAGGAGACAAGAGAACGGTATAATAGCAATCTGGTGAGGGTGCACAGGACCCTGTTACGTGACCTGATATGGGACGGTGGCAGTCATAGGGTATCCCTAGCTGTCCTTTGGTGCCCCCCAGGGGAGAGAGGTTTGGGTGTTCAAGACTTCAAACTCTATTTTGTGGCTTCACAGCCCCAGTTGATCACACTGTGGCTTGACTTGGCTAATCAGAGCAAGCTGGGGTGCCTGGGCTCTCAGCACACATGGAGACTTTATTGGCTAAACTGCTTTGCCCTTCGGTGGCTATCCAGCGCCCAGGGGTGCTACTATCTTGAAATGCTGGCACAGATGCGTTTTAAAGACTGCAGGAACACCATTGTATCCTCCGGTGCTGCCCCTGATGGGGCTCCCTCATGGAGAACCCCTCTCTTACTTTACTGTTGAGCAATTGTCTGCTTGGACGGATGCTGGGCTGGTCACGGTTGGAGACTGCTATCAGCAGGGCACCCTATTCCCATTGGAGGACCTGATGGAGAGCTATAACCTGCCGCCTGGCCAGTTCCTTATGTATGAAGCATTGACGCGAGCGTTTCGGGACCTGTGGGCTGGGGAACTAGAGGAACCCACAACCCATGCTGCCCTGCAGTTACTGGTCTCCATGGGTGCAACTAGGCACCTGGTGACTTGTTTTTTCCAGTCTTTCTCGTTAATGGTTCTCAGCCCCTTAAATACTTTCGGGACAGATTGGAAAGGATTTTGCAACTTGAGCTATCAGACCCAGAATGGCGGAGAATAGTTGCCTACCTGAAAAGAATCTCCAGGAATACGAGGTTCAAGTATCTACAATTTAATTATATACACATGACATATATGATGCTGCACAAAATCCAGGTGGTTTATGGAGGCGAACCTCGCCCCTGCCTCAGATGTGGACATTTAGATGCTGATTTTGCCCACATGGTGTTGTACTGCCCCCGACTGCGACCCTATTGGGAGGCAGTACTTGCTGCCCTGGAAGCCACACTTGGACGTTCTCCCCCTTGTTCTCTGGAGGCATGTGTTCTAAAGCTATTCCAGAGGCCGAACACAGGAAAGGTTGGCAAAAGGTTTATAGATCTGGCCTTAGTGTTGGGTAGAAGACGAATAGCTATAGACGGGATACCATGAGTCCTGGTATATATTGCAGCGAAAACTGTACCTCAAGAAGTACAATCTTCTATAGAGGCAGCTACCCCCTTTGGCAAGCAAATCGTCAGTATTCTATGCTTTTCCTTAGGACCAGTGTGTGGAAACACTGCCTCCAGCTGTGTTATTTTTTGTGCTATCCAGAAGGGCATTTGTTCACTTTTAGTGGGCATTTTACCCATCACTGCGTGCAGTGTTTGTGGTGTAATTTTGGTTGTATTATTTTGGACTGGTCCTGGTTGTGTAGCCAGTGTTGGCTGAAGTGTGAGTGTTCTCATCACAAACTGTCATGTTTCTGTAAAGTCTTATTAATTCTTTATGCTGTACTAGTAAGTCTCCTCCTGGCATTGTATCAATGTCGGGATGTGGTGTGTAGGCCGCTAGTACTGGCCATGTTGCTCCGTCTCGTCCGAGCGGACCGAGTCTTACTCTATTTCTTGTATGGGGGAGGGCGCCTTTAAACCAGTAAAAATGTTCGTGGTAAGTGAGTGGAATTTCAATGTCCTCATATGGACTGTATTTGTTCGGTAGGTCATCTTCAACATAGTAGTGAAATGTTTTTGTCAAAGCATTTGCTTGCGGGAATCTAATCCATGAATAGAATACCTCTGTTCTATATGATTCGTGTGCCTCAATCACGAAGGTCACTTGCCCACCCCTAATTGTAACACCATATGCTACTAGTTTTAGGGTGACGGCATTTCTAACATATTCTGTAATGTGTATTGCATCTGCATCATCTTCCTCTGTTGTGAAGTTTAGTGCATTCCCTTCATCTACGTCTCCCTGCTCATTCATTAGTTTTTAGAAAGGAGAGCGTTACAAGGGAACTGAGATAAGGTGTTATGCACAATTAGGAACACTGTATCCTTCAAGCTTGATTAAACCAACAGCCAATACATAGGAATTTTCCTACTCAGCTGCGGCGGATTTTGTTCCCTCCCACTCCAGACGTCTCTGGGGAAATGTGAGTAGGGGTCTCTGAGAATAGCACAACTGAACTACTCAGATTTGACTGTTAAATAAGTGCCAATACCCACGTTGGGCGCCATGTCCTGTAGTTCCTATAAGACCTATATAGGATCTGCGCGTTTAGACAACATACACTGCGGGACTGATTCCAGACACACCCACCGGGTATGTTACCCTGTGTAGCAGCTAGCTAGCAATGCCACTATAACCGCCTCTTACCAAGGAGAGAATAGTTCTTGGCAACTATCGAACATGACAACCCTGATCCCTCAGGACCGTGGAAACAGTAACTTACTTTTCGCTCAGTCACTCGTGCTCACTTGTTCTCAGAGACATGCACAGAATAAACGGTTGGGACGTTGTTCAATAAGCATTTATTGAACAGTCGTTATTCTTGCGTAAAATAAGTGTACTGAAATCGCCAGTAGACAGTAGCATATATAAATGAGTAGCAGCACTAAGAAAGTAAACAGATGGTAGGTTTCTACCATTTTGCTAAAATCATAACTACAGGCAAGTATATAAAATACATGGCAATAAAATGCGTACTCCTACTATGCACCCTAACTAGATGTAACTAAATGTACCTAGCATGTGAGTAGGTGTAAAGCCAAGAATCCCTCTAGGATAAAGCCAACCCCATTACCTGATGTGAGACTGCGGGACCCCGTTCTGGTCTCGAGCTGAACACCCCACAAGGGATGTGAGACCACTGCGAGCTGGAGTATCTGCATGCAGGAACCTCAGCGTCTTGCGTCAGTGTGTCGGCCGGGAAGTCCTGATCTCCTTTCTCTATCCCGGCAAGATGTGATGTTTATAAACCCTAAGGTATCCCGGGGTTCTACCTTGCTGTGCCAGTGTCGGACTTAGGATGACGTCGGGAATGAACTTTATACACAGTTATTATGCAGGAGATGGTGGTCCTGCTATTTTCCAAGAAACTAAGAATCCTCATGCATAATTTATGAGGCCAGCGTTCAGGGAAAACCCTACGTACTTTGTATAGTATTGTAACTAGGCAAAAGGTCAGTCCCTCAAATCCGTTATGTATGTAGTATAGGAGAGAATGTAGGTGAAGGGTTATGATACCTGGACCTATATCGGGGTACCTATATGAAATATAACACCCACTCCTCATCCGACTGGACGACATAACTCAATTCTAGTGTACTACCAAGGCGTCTAGAGGTTTGTACGCAACAAATAATAAAAACATATTTAAGAGAAGTTAAAAAGCGTTAAAAAACCCTTTAAAAGTGTTCTACAAACAAAATCATTCAGGTAGTGGCTCTAAAGTGTCCGTTTATATAGTCTGAACAACTACAAGCATCTGAAAGCCATGCAGGTCAAAAGGTTTCAATTTGGGATTTCGTAAAAAGCCAAATCTTTCCAGCGTGCGACATGCCAAATGTTTGTGTCCTTGCTGGTAGACGCAACATTGCTGCTGTCTGCATACGCAGCTGACGATCCCTGTAACACCTCACAAAGAATGTCAATTGAGCACAGATGATCTTCCGTACTGCCTGCAGCAGATGCCGGGGCAGCCTGTGCCACATCCAAGGCCTGAGTGTTGGAGGAGCCGGTGTCCATACCAACAGGAGCAGAAACTACCTGTGGTGGCTCGAAGAATGCTGCCAACAACATGGGAATGCGCTGAGGACACTGCAGAACATGGGCCGTTATCGGGTCCAGTAAAGCATCGACGTCCGGTGGCGCAACCGATGGAAGTGTCAGACAGAGGTCCAACACGCATTCTTCTCCGCAGAACAGGCATCGGAGAACAGGTAGGACACAGTCCATCCAGACTGGTCTAAATGACAGAGACCAAGAGGCGCTCAGTTCCCGTAGGCGAGGTGTGCCCAGATGTTGTACCATGCGATCACGGTATTTGCGCTCCAGGAGAGCTGTTGCTATCTCCTTGGTGGCTGGGATGTCCATTGCGTAGCAGAAAGGTAACAATCTGGATTCCTGCTATTAGAAACAGGATCAGTGGAAGCCCTCCAAAAATGCTTCCAAAGACTGAATGTATAAAGTTTGGTATAACTCCGAGGACCGTCTGAAAGGTGCTTAACATTCCTGAACTTATGGTCTTAAATAGGTGTTCAATACCCGTCGTATCAGACATGTTAAAGATACGACTTACCATTTCTGTGAAATGGAAGGGGCAGTTTGTACGTATAAGTGCCTGTATCTCTGCCGAGGACCTTGCGGTCTGGAGATCAAAAGTCTCCCGGCCGGAGGTTAAGGGCACGGTTTGCTGTAAAAGTATGGCTTTCATTCTGCTCAGAGTATCAAACCGTATAAAGGAAACATTTAGCGAAGGCCATAACGGCGCCTCTCTGACTGTATGTGTTGGTGGAAACAATACTTGCATACAGCAAGTAACCCTGGAGCTTACAGTGACTAGATATGCGATGCCCGGAAGCATCCCACAACAACCTTGATCATTCAGCATCAAGTAACTCCCATTCGAGAGAAGCCTGAACACCGGATTAATCACAGCTGCCGGGGTACCTCTTAAATGACAGGACAAGTTTGCCACAGACCCATTACAAGCCCCGTGTAGCATAATATCCTGGCATATGAGAGATCCACTTAACGCGTTCTCACAGTTCGTTCCGCTTAGAAGCACTTCCAGATCCCCACTCCGGCATCGAAATCTGTATGGTAAATCCCAGGATTCCTTGATGAATTCCTTACCCATTTTTAGGTCTCGCCTGTGCAGCGGCGCTGCGTAGGAGGAGACCTTTAGTAATCGATTCCCTTTTTCTGCCAAAAACGTGCACGCTTTGCATTGCTTTCAATGGCAACGCGTGCACGTTTGGCGATTCCCTTGCGGAAGCGAGCTTTGAAACCATCTGTTTGTAATTAACAGATGATTCCTGCTCGCTCCCGCAAGGGAAACAGGCGCAGGCCCCCTCCTCTCCCCCCTCCCCCTGCTGCCTCCTCCTCTAATCGTCAGACTTGTTTTTGTTTTTTTTTACTTTCGGCACGAGGCGCGCGCGCTTGTTTAACCTGGATTCCTCCGGTGCATTGTGTTCCCCCTACTCGCCCCACACGTCTCCAATGTTTTCTTTGCTTTAACCACGACGTGCACTTGTCACCCCATGCCATACCTTTGCCAACCACCCCGGTTGTACCCCAACTCACCCCATGCCGCTCCGGTCTCTTTGCTCTGATTACACCCTTGCTCTTGCCCCCATGCCACACGTTTTCTCACCGCCCCGGCTGTATCCCCACTCACCCCATGTTTTTCCTTGTTAAACTAGGGCGTTGGGTGCGGGCCTGGCAACGCTGGCAATCCGAGGTTCAAGTAAGGAGGCGCGCTCACTGGATGACTGGAATGCGTTTTAAGTGCACATACAGCCCGCTCTCGTGGGAAGGACGGCCTCTCTGTGATAGCAGGTAAACACAAGAGCGCCGTACAGATAAACAGACTCTAACAGGGCCTCTCGCCACAGTTTGTAATTGAGCCTCGCCGGGACCGGAGGCCGCGGTAATTGGCTGCGGATGGGCGTCATAGTCTTGGAAGCGTGTGCTTCGAGATGTTGGTGTAAGCACACGCATGTTTATCAGAGCGGCATCCTGTCCACCGTAAACCCACGCAAATCCACCCAGGCACAAGGAAGCAGTTAGAGGAATAAACCCAGAGGAAGGAGCCAACTTTTCACAAGCTTCATAAAGAAGTACTGTGTAATGGAAACAGTCATGCGCTGCTGGGCTCCGCAGTGAATTATCTGTTTCTTCTGCAGGAAGGGGTTTTGTTTCCGTGAGAGAGAAGAGCGCGCGTGCACATGTGCACGCACTGCAGCTGCTTGCACCATCTCTGCCTCTGCTTTACTTGCTGTGTGTGTAAAGTTGCACCGTTTCTGCCTGTTCTTTACTTGGTGTTTGTGATATGAAATGTGCACTGCTGTTGCCAGCCGCGCAACGCCCATTGAGCTTCAAGGGCTTCAGCCCCCCCCTCCCCTCGTGTGTGTCAGCCCGGGCTGAGACCGCTTACCGGGCACACACACAGCCGCACCGAGTACTTCACAGGTCTTTAAAAGACCATTGACTTGCTAACCAGGCTTTGTTGTGTTTTCCCCCCTTCTAGGGGGCCCCTGCATCTCCGCTCTGCATATTGCTGGAAGAATCAGCCCCCCCCCCCCCAAATTAGAATCAGCCCCCCCCCCCCAATTTTTTGGCTTTTTCTTTCCGTTCACGCGGCTTACCTGCTAAATTGCCGAGGTGCACTAATTTTGGTGTTAGTGTCACAGGTTTTTTTTTTGCTTCTAAGCTCTTAATTAATCGACTTTTGATTTGAAAAGTTTTTTAGAGCACTGTTTGTAAAACTTATTGGGTGTTGGGTGCGGGCCTGGCAACGCTGGCAATCCGAGGTTCAAGTAAGGAGGCGCGCTCACTGGACGATTAAAATCAGGTGGCTTTTTCTTTCCGTTCACGCGGCTTAACTGCTTAATTGCCGAGGTGCACTAATTTTGGTGTTAGTGTCACAGGTTTTTTTTTTGCTTCTAAGCTCTTAATTAATCGACTTTTGATTTGAAAAGTTTTTTAGAGCACTGTTTGTAAAAATTATTGAATAGTTTAATTCATACGGTTATTTTAATAATCTCTGACCTCGTGAGTTCCACAGCAGAGTACTGAAAGGGTCTTGCCTGCAAGTCTTTGTATAAAAAGTTAAACAGTTTTTATTTACTGGTTTTTAAACAGCTGTCACATGGAAACGTTGAAGCGTGAATGGCAGGTGGCTTTTACCCCAGTCTTTGAAACTTGAAGTTAGATTTAAGAATTAATTGTTCAACAATCGCCTGGGATTTTTGATTGACATTTGAGGATTATTAGCCACAGTTGCGAAACAGACATATGTCGCTGCGACACTCTCACGTAGCACTATGTTGTCAACCGCACTTTACGTGCTCGTACTTTTAAAACTGTAATTTTAATTGAGTAATTTCTACAAAAAAATCCAAGAAAATGCAGTTTTGTTTAATACCAATACAAGACTGACGCTAATAAGAAAACACAAGATAAACGTATAAAACGCGAAAGAATGATTATCTCAGGAAACCTTTACTGGAAGGACGTAGAGTGAATTAAAAAGAAAGGTTTTAACTTCACTCGCCTAAAGAAGGAGATAACCTTTCGTTATATGTTTGAACACTAGTTATCTATTCCACAGGTTAGCAGCTTGCTAGTGAAATAGGTTCTAGTCTATTTTGAATGTTTTGTCCACGGACAATCAGCAAACGTTTATTTTTTGACCTGAGCTCTGGATAGTACAGTATGACTCTGCCCGTTAGTCAAAAATTTGAGAAGTAGAAGGCTCATGCGAACCCTTGTAGGAAGATTGGTAAATATAATTATTGCTAAGTTTTGTATGGGCCTCGCATATGTCTGCAATGTGTACTGTAGTTGTTAAACTTTGTTCAAATAATAGTAGAACCGATGTTATCTAGCCACTTCTACATCTATGCACACCACAACAACACAGTACCCTTGCACAGGCCTGCAATGTTTCCTTGGCCCATGCTTAATGTGCGGCTCCAGTCCAGATTTTTTACTTTGAATTCTGGGATTTGAAGTCTTAATTTGTCCAGTTTAAGACAGGACTAATAGTCCTAGAAATCAAATTAAAAGCCTGTAGTGAGCAGCACATCACACATGGGCCTGGGAAGCTATCTGAGCATTAAGATACTGCTAGGAATGAGTAGGAAGGCCACATCAACTTAATTTCACCAAAACACTAAGGCAAGCAAAGTCACAGCACTTCTACTTTGCCTCACTGCTGACGTGACAGGAAGCAACACCACTGAACTTTTAAGACAACCCATATAATTTCAAAATGAGTACATCTGTAAATGTATGAAAAATCTATAACTCAGATAAGTCTTTTTTAGTATCACCCATATATTGAGATGAGCAATTCCCTTATGTGCAATATGGTCCCATATTGCAGACTTGTACAACTCCATATGCTCAGTTGCACATAGTTGCACTGCAATAGCACCAAAGTGCAACCACCATATATACATGTTTAATTTTAGAGTTCAACCCCATTGCACATGTAAAGCCGCAGGTTCCCAGGCACAATTCCTTTGTAGCTTGCACAAGGGCTCCTGCCCTTGTAGAGTGCGGGGACATGGTCAGTATAGCTGAATGATCAGCACCACAATGAGGATTCCAGAGCCTGAGGATAAAGCGAGTGGAGTCCAATGTGTTCACCAGGGCTCATTACGGGATATAACAAAGAAGCTCATGACCCCGTAGCATTGTCTTTTCTTGCCCACTTCCTGCTCTCCTGCTCTGGAGTAGGAGAGCAGGGATGCTACTCCACAAGATGGGAAAAGGCCCCATTGACATGAGCTCATTTAACCATATTTAGTATCACAGTGCCCTTTAGAAAAAAAAACAGTAGACAGGTGCTGTCCACGAGAACCAAAGGGAGTGCATGTTGTATCTTCCACTAATGATGCCACCAGACTCACTGAGTAGCCAGCCGTAACCTGGGTCAAAACTGTGATGGGTGAAAACCCTCCAGTATCTATATAGAGGAGTTAACTGACACTACACAAAATGGTCACTGACTAAAGGCTTAGCAGTGGAGGACCCCTGTAAGGTTCTAATGGAAGATCTCAAGGGGTGCCTGTCCCTAAAATAGAGGGTATGGTGTGTCTAGCAGTTCTGTTCCTATGCAAGGGCTTGTCCAAGAGGGACCCCTGAGAGGTATCTGAGTGCGTAGGGCCACCTGTCAACACCATTGCACTTCCCGGCCCTTTCATATGCTGTGACATCTACTGATCCTCTAGTTTGATCAAGCCTCAGCAAGCATCGTTGGTTTCATTACGCTATTCATTGTCTGCTTATCAAAGAATGCATGCAATTTAAGACTCTTTGCTTGATTAATTGGGCCTTGTGTCTGACTGGCCATCTTCTTTCCCATCCTGGTCACTCACTATAGAGCAGCTGGAATCCTAGATCCAACACTCCTGTTGTCGGTGTCCCATTTTAATCAGAGCTGTAGGCCACTCATTCACAGTGTTGGGGCTGCAGTTGTAGAATGTCATTCTGGTCTCCCTTCATCATTTGCCTGACGTTAAGCACTTTAAGATGTGTCTTAAAAAATAATTCTATTAATTTATCCTAGATTTCGTTTAGTACGTCTAGTGCCATGATGTGTGTAGGTTGCTTTACACTCTAGAAATTCATGCATGTGTTCAGTGTGTTTATTTGTTGTATAGCTCTTCAATCCCTGGGTCACAGCACCCAGGATAATATCCTGCATAGCTAAAACTTATAAGGTCCCAACGGCGAGACCTATTGGCTATGCCAATGCTTGTTTCATATCTGCCTGCCTGTTGCTGTTCTAGGCAATACTGAAACTGGAAAGTTGCGACCGGTAATGTTATATGGCCGTGGATTAACCACTCTGTGGACGATGACTCTGCCACAGTAAAGGGTAACTTATCCAGCTTTTCAATACACAGCATTGTATATTTTGCTCCCCTCTGTGCCGTTTTTATCTGATTTCTGTTAGATTGCAGGCAGAAAACAAGGACGTACTGTTGATAAAACGCCATGGCACATAACCGGCGTGCAATGACTGCAGCGTCCAGCTCAACAAAATAATAGAACAGAACTGTGACTGTCCGTGTTACAATATGGACAAATCCTGTTCTAATACTTCGATAGCAGAAGAAACAATGTTGCCTAGTGAATATATCCTGGATGTCATGCCATTGTCAACTATGGCTAACACCTTTTCTAGGTTAATTCGATCTATTTCTCTTAATCTCTCTGCTGCTTCTTGTTGTGAGATTTTCCAGATTTCGTTATAGACAGCATATAAAAATGTTTTTGACGTGGTTTTCTGGGACCCGTAGGTCCACATCCTCTGTGAGTAAGGACAAGTGTTATTTCACCTGGGGTAGTGTTGAGGTCTTTAGCCAATCGAGGCATAACTTCCCAACACTATATGATGTCAAACACCAGGGTATACCCCAGCACTCCTAATATTAAAGACTTAAATATATGACACTGTTTAGTCAAGACTGATGAGGCTAAAGTTGTCTTTAACACAGGAAACACAAGAGATTTACTTATCAAAACATTCATTGGTTTATACAGTAAGTATCCAAAATTAGCTAAACACGTTTTTTACAATATTAGTCAGGACTGAAAACACTTAAGGTTCAGAGATATGATTACACATTTAAAGTCTCTAAGATCGTGATATAGTGATCCAGTCCTTGTTACAGAACACGAAAACAGCCAACACGTGTTTCGTCACATCCGTGACTTCCTCAAGGCTCTGAATAATAGTGTCTTTTTAAGAGAAGATGGTGGCTCGCCAATGATTCCACATAATGGATTTAGAGTTTCAGGTTCAAAGTAGATTTAGATGGTTCAAGGTTATGTCGAGGAACACTTATTTGACCTGATCCAAATCGCGAGCTGTACAGTCAATAAGGCCTTCAAGTCTGGGATTCGCATCTTTACCCTGACAGGTTAATAAAGACGGAAATTGCCGAAATTCAAATTCACAGGTGGCTTCTGATGGACTATTATAAGCCAGTGTCTCAAAAGTTAATGGCGAACGAACCAATGTGGGGCCATCTTAATAGTTGAACACAGCTTTCTTGGAGGACTATGATAAGTCCCTCATAGTCTAAACTGACCGTCTGTAGTCATGGACCCGAATACTTCTGTACCGCTACTATATGATGTCACTACCCCCCGATGTTCTCGTTGTACATATCGTGCGTCTGGCCTATGGATACTAAACCCTTCGGTGGTACCCCTGAATCTTTCCTGACATCTGTTCGTGTCTGTGGGCCAAACCAACCATCCCTTCCAATTGGGGTCTGATCTATTGTATTGCAATATGTCATCCATCTTAGCCCCTCTATCTGATGTAAAATTCCCCTATGTGTTTAACGGTGTTGGAATTTGAGGCGTGTTCAAGTCCTTACTCTTGGCTAGTCCAAGACAGGAAGTCTGAGGCACAGTGTCATTCAAAAAAAATCATCTGCTGTGGAATGAGGCATGCTCTAAATAGCACTTCTGTTCCCTGGACTTGCCAGTCTCTAGAACCCCAGATCGATTTTAAATCTACAGTGTCCATCCATAAGTCGAAACCCTGTTCAGACAGCTGGGTAATAAAGGAAGCAGAATAAATCTGTTTGGTGTTTAACTTATTTTTCTGTGCAGATATAGGTGCACCCTTATAATAATACGAGGTCTCCTCAGAAGTGTTAACCCCTGAAAAATATGAGAACTTCTGTGCAAACGTTTTTGAACTACTTTTCGGTGGTGAAGGGCAATGTTCCCCTGGTGGTATGTGAAAACATTTCTAGCTTTGCTAGATTTATGCAAAAAATGATGACCCTAATGTTGATAGCAATACATTTTGTCAAAATCTGATGTGTCTTCTAACATTTCAGTGCTAGAAAATGCGGCAGATTGTTCTAAATCCCCGGTATAGGAACTGCTGAAATGTTCACGAAGAACAAGTCTCGTTGTTCACGATGAGATGAAACATGAGGTTTTAAAATTAAGTTTACTTTTGACGTTGCAGGGCTCTGTTGAAGATAAGTTCCATTGATGAGTAAATGAAAAACAATTACTGATCCTATCCAAAAAAGAAGAAATAGAATACCGGTGATTATCCAAAGGTCTAGCCAAGATGATACTAAATAAGTCTTTCTGAGAAAGTTAAAAAAGTCTTTGATCCGTTGTTTGCGAGAAATTTGGGCTGGCGTCGTTTCAGGTTCACTTGAATCCAATAAAAAGGTATCGAAGTCGATTAAATAGCCAGATGCAGTTCGATCTATTTTTGGTAGCTCCGCAGGTTTTGTTGAATTTGTCGATTGCTCATGTCGCGGCATGTTGACGTAGACATCCTTGTCCGGTTGAATTGAAATTTGCCTTTCATTTGATTTGGAAAGGTTGTGTCAAGGGGAACTAGTTCCATTGCATTGTTATCAATTCTGTTGCTTTGTAAAGGTGACTCTTCAAATTTTATGAGTCTTCCTGTTTGAACTTCCTGTATTGTAGCGAGAGGAGGACGTCGGCTACTCAGGAGCCCACGAGGCCTACTATTCAGTATCGGCCACATAGTGTGGTTTGATCAGATCGATTGAGACAAATCTCTTTTCTTTTCCGGCAAGGGGGGGTAGAAGTACAGTTCTTGATCCTTCAACTGCCAGGACAGGTACAGACTTTCGATAGGATGGCCCGAATTCTTTCTTGTCCACAATCTTTTCTCTGACCAGATCCCCAACTTGAGGAATCCAGGCAGGTCTTGCCGTGGCTGACTTGACTTCCCCAGTGGCGGTTTTCTTTGTCTCGACGTTACTTAAGGAGGCTCTGGATTCATTCAGATCCTGTAAAACAGGAGAAAGGTTTGATGTCAAACGGTTTTTCATCCACCACTGTGCTTTCACAATCGAGATCAGGTACCCACATTCTTGTCCCAAACAGGACCTCGTATGTAGTGGCACCTCCCAGAGAGCTTCTTGGCTGGTTATTAAGGGCCCGCTGGACCCCATATAGGTGACTGACCCAACTACCACCCGAGCCGAATACCCTAGCTGTTATAGATTGCTTTATGTCCCGGTTTTTCCTCTCCACAACCAAATTTCCCTCGGGATGGTACGGAGAGGAGTACCGCAATGCTACACCGAAACCTCCCATGGCTTCCTTGTAAGCCCGAGAGCTGAACGCCGGGCCACGGTCAGAATGTAATGCGCCAACTGCGTATGTCCCTATGAAGACTCGCAAATCTTTTATAACAGTTCGAGCGTCAGCCGAGCACAATGAGGCCATACCCATAAGAATCTTGGAACAGGAATCCACTGCAACCATGATATACTTGTAAGCCCCATCAGAATGTAAGGGGCCGCAGTGGTCCAGGTAAACGCACGCGAGTGGTCTGTCTGATTTTAACAAATGTGTCTGCGCTGGGCGAGCTACAGTGGACCCTTTTATCTGTTGACATATCGCATTTTAAGACGAAGTCTTTGGTCTGCTTTGTTAACCCTGGCCACCAATAGCGTTGTTTCAATAATGAAACTGTTGCCGTAATTCCTGCATGCGCAGAACACAGACCCTCGTGTGCAGCCAAGATTAAACCTAACCTTCGATCCATGTTTGGTATTACTCTATCCCCCACTCCAGAAATCTGAGCAAATGGAAAGTTGTTTGCATCTAACTTGTAGGAGTACTTGAGTGGAAAACCTTTTGGTAGTGCTTTGCTGTTTTTGCGTGAAGCAATCACAGCTACCATTGTGCTACCGTATACACTCGTTTTTGAACGAGTGATTGCAGCTACGGATGCAGTGCGTGCTGCCCCCTTTGCGGCTTCATCAGCCAATGAATTCCCTCCAACGTGAATGCCTTCACGTTGATGACTCGGCGTGTGTTCACATGAGCTCTTGGTAGTTCGTTCTTCAACTCTGCTACCTGTTCCCATAGTTTCCTATGTTTGATTGTGCCACCTTTTGAATCTCTGAACCCATTTTGTCCCCAATAGTGGAGGTATTCATTGTATGACTGGACACAGTAAAAAGAATCACACACTATTAGTGTGGGGAATTCTGGATCCGTATTTATCAGTGCCAGTAGTAGTGCTTTTAATTCTGCCAACTGAGCCGTGCAGTCTCTGAGAGACTGCGTTTTTGTACAGCTTGGACGGAACTTGCTGTTCTGCATCCTACCTTTTACAATAGCGCATGCTGCACTGTATTGTTGCTTACTTCCAATGGCCGGTTGAGCAATCCGTTGGTGTAAATAATGTATTCATACCGATCTAGAGGCATTATTTCATTTGGTAGAGGATATTCTTGTTCGTATTGCAGGAATGCTTGTGTTTTTAGACTAGGGTCATATCTGTATTCTACATCTGTTGCAGTGAGAGAATTAGCCCACTGTATCCATTTTGGATGTAATGCTTTCGCATTTGGGACACTTGCCTTTGTGGCAGCCTCTAAGGCCGGTACCGGGGTTACGACAATTATTCATTTCGCCTGAGCCAGTGCTCTTTCTCTCACTACAGCAGTCTGTACTGCTGTCAGAATTATTTCTGTGGGTGAAAAACGAATTTCAGCGTTTGTGTACAAATGCGATTTATATGCAATTGGTACTTTTTCGCCTTCATTGAAGGTTAATTAAGTGTACCCTGATTGACCTGCGACTACGCGGATCACCAGGTTGCGTAAGTTTACGCGTGTCTGTAAGTGTTTTGCTGATATCATATATCAGCTTGTAGGGAACGAAGTATATTTCTGTGTTCCTGTGTCCATTGTCTAACTGAAAAGTCAGGTCTTAGGTCGTAGAAAGGTTTTACTTTCTCTGTGTAATCCAAAATGTATGTTCTGCCAAAATTCAGAAATCCCAGTATGGACTGTAAATTTTTCAATGATTTTGGAGGCCGGAGCAGCGCACACTTTTGTAAAAAATGGGCTGCCAGGCTTTTGCCTTCACTTGAAAGCTCATATCCCAAAAATAGGACATTGAGGTGGGCTATTTTTGATTTTTTTAAATTAAATTTGTAGCCCTCAGAGGCGAAACCCAAAATTATGGTGCTCACCCTGTTCAAGTGCTCATCTAAGTCATCATCCGTCAGATAAATATCATCTACATAAGATAATGCTTCCTCATCCAAAGTCTGTAGTAACTCTGTTGCCCTCCTTGAGAATAACCCCGGGCTGTTCTTATTCCCTTGGGGGAGTCGACACAATTGACACTGGGACCCTAGCGCTGAGAAAGCTGTCAAATATCTACTTTCAGATGCTATGTTTTGGCAGAAAAATCCATTTGAGATATCTAATGTTGTTTTGTATTTTTTTCGCACAATGTTATTCATTAATGCGGCACTGTGTGCATTCTGAACTGCAAATGTCTTCGTACATGAGTTTAGGTGTCTATAATCTAAAACTATACTATATGAATTGTCGGGTTTCATTATGGGAAGCAAAGGATTATTCATTGACTAGGTGCATGGTTCAATTACACCTTGGTATTCAAGTTGATCTAGGATCTCCCTGACCTGTTTTTTTAGCTTCCTGTTTTATAGGATACTGTCTTTGTGGAGTTGGGTTTGTTTTAATTGGAATTACGTGGTGGGGTGACTCCTCATCCCACCCAACGTGGTTGCGGTATAATGCTGGAGCAAGGGCTATCGCTCACTCCTCTGCATATGTAAGTTTTAGGTGTACGGGTACTAGGTCGGAGAAAGCTGGAAAAATTACAGTTTCTCCCTTTGGGCATTCCATAACGATAGTAGGCGGCCAATCTCTTTCTGCTAATAGGATGTCGTAGCCAGAAGTCAGGTTCTGCTAAAAGAGACCCTTCACTTGTCTGGGCTTGTCCCCCTCCATTTGGAGTGTTATTTCATGTAACTTGTGTGGGACACTCACCCTAGTATCAGATGTTTCCACCGTGATATACTCACTCAACTCCGCTGTCACCAGAAATTCCATCAGGTTCCGGCGAGCTATTGTTACTTCTGCTGCGCTGTCCAGCATCGTCGGAGCCCATTCCCCTTTCAGTAGTTGAGTCCTCAGAATTCTGGGCATGTCTAACTTTGAGACCTGCTACCTTCTTCTTTTTAAATTGAAGTTTCGTTTTGGGTTTTTCTTCTTTCTTTGAAGTGTAGTCCGAAATGCGTTGCCTGTCTCTGGGCTTTGTACGCTCTTCTGTTCTCTGTTCTGACCGTCCTTCCCTCTCAGAGTTTTTTGATGAACCCTGAAAGGAACGAGAGGAACGTGTATCAGTGTCCTGATACCCATCAGGTTTTTTAATGTTCTCTCTATTCCTATGATAATATCTCCTTTCTGGGGGCTCCTGTTGAGGAGACCGTCCCCTGGATGAGATCTGTTCTTTTGCTGTTTATTATTGTCCCATTTCTTTTTTGAAGAAACCGGTGTTTGCTTTGCCTGTTCTTTATCTGTACCTCCCACTAGTTGAGGTTTTACAGGTCTAGCTCTCCCAGACTGTCTCTACCTAATTCCGCATAAGCGGTTTCAATTATTTTAGGTAGCTCTGTCTCCTGTTGTAATGGAGTGAAATCTATCAGACGTTGGCGTATTGCCACTGATGCTGCGTCCCCTTTAATATTTGCTAATATTATCGCAGATACCTGGGCAAAGTTATTTAACAACTTCATCCCTAAGTTTAGAGCAGGTTCTGCTCCATACTCGTTCTGTATTTGTCTTAATACATCTGGTATTACCGCTAAAGAAGGGATACCATGAGTCCTGGTATATATTGCAGCGAAAACTGTACCCCAAGAAGTACAATCTTCTATAGAGGGAGCTATCCCCATTGGCAAGCAAATCGTCCGTATTCTATGCTTTTCCTTAGGACCAGTGTGTGGAAACACTGCCTCCAGCTGTGTTATTTTTTGTGCTATCCAGAAGGGCATTTGTTCACGTTTAGTGGGCATTTTACCCATCACTGCGTGCAGTGTTTGTGGTGTAATTTTGGTTGTATTAGTTTGGACTGCTCCTGGTTGTGTAGCCGGTGTTGGCTGAAGTGTGAGTGTTCTCATCACAAACTGTGTCATGTTTCTGTAAAGTCTTATTAATTCTTTATGCTGTACTAGTAAGTCTCCTCCTGGCATTGTATCAATGTCAGGATGTGGTGTGTAGGCCGCTAGTACTGGCCATGTTGATCCGTCTCGTCCGAGCGGACCGAGTCTTACTCTATTTCTTGTATGGGGGAGGGCGCCTTTAAACCAGTAAAAATGTTCGTGGTAAGTGAGTGGAATTTCAATGTCCTCATATGGACTGTATTCGTTCGGTATGTCATCTTCGACATAGTAGTGAAATGTTTTTGTCAAAGCATTTGCCTGCGGGAATCTAATCCATGAATAGAATACCTCTGCTCTATATGATTCGTGTGCCTCAATCACAAAGGTCACTTGCCCACCCCTAATTGTAACACCATATGCTACTAGTTTTAGGGTGACTGCATTTCTAACATTTTCTGCAATGTTATTTGCATCTGCATCATCTTCCTCTGTTATGAAGTTTAGTGCATTCCCTTCATCCACGTCTCCCTGCTCATTCATTAGTTTTTAGAAAGGAGAGCGTTACAAGGGAACTGAGATAAGGTGTTATGCACAATTAGGAACACTGTATCCTTCAAGCTTGATTAAACCAACAACCAATACATAGGAATTTTCCTACTCCGCTGTGGCGGATTTTGTTCCCTCCCACTCCAGACGTCTCTGGGGAAATGTGAGTAGGGGTCTCTGAGAATAGCATGACTGAACTACTCAGATTTGACTGTTAAATAAGTGCCAAAACCCACGTTGGGCGCCATGTCGTGTAGTTCCTATAAGACCTATATAGGATCTGCACGTTTAGACAACATACACTGCTGGACTGATGTCCAGACTGATTCCAGACACCCACACCGGGTATGTTAGCCTGTGTTCCAGCTTGCTCGCAATGCCACTATAACCTCCTCTTACCAAGGAGAGAATAGTTCTTGGCAACTATCGAACATGACAACCCTGATCCCTCAGGACCGTGGAAACAGTAACTTACTTTTCGCTCAGTCACTCGTGCTCACTTGTTCTCAGAGAGATGCACAGGATAAACGGTTGGGACGTTTTTCAATAAGCATTTATTGAACAGTCGTTATTCTTGCGTAAAATAAGTGTACTAAAATCACCAGTAGACAGCATATATAAATGAGTAGCAGCACTAAGAAAGTAAACAGATGGTAGGTTTCTACCATTTTGCTAAAATCATAACTACAGGCAGGTATATGAAATGCATGGCAATAAAATGCGTACTCCTACTATGCACCCTAACTAGATGTATCTAAATGAACCTAGCATGTGAGTAGGTGTAAAGCCAAGAATCCCTCTAGGATAAAGCCAACCCCATTACCTGATGTGAGACTGCGGGACCCCATTCTGGTCTCAAGTTGAACACCCCGCAAGGGATGTCGGACCACTACGAGCTGGAGTATCTGCATGCAGGAACCTCAGCGTCTTGCGTCAGTGTGTCGGCCGGGAAGTCCTGATCTCCTCTCTCTATCCCGGCAAGATGTGATGTTTATATACCCTAAAGTATCCCCAGGGGTTCTACCTTGCTGTGCCAGTGTCGGACTTAGGATGACGTCGGGAATGAACCTTATACACAGTTATTATGCAGGAGATGGTGGTCCTGCTGTGTTCCAAGAAACTAAGAATCCTCATGCATAATTTGAGGCCAGTGTTCAGGGAAAACCCTGCGTACTGTGTATAGGATGTAACTAGGCAAAAGGTCAGTCCCTCAAATCCGTTATGTATGTAGTATAGGAGAGAATGTAGGTGAAGGGTTATGATGTTACCTGGACCTATATTGGGGTACCTATATGAAATATAACGGGTGCTGGTTAGAGAAGAGGCCAGGGTGGTGCGGGTCCACTTAGAGAGCTTTCTAAGGTTGTCTAAGACCACTAAAATCACCATAAGGGTTGTCTGGATTAGTGCAAGGTGCTACACTTAAATAAGTGAGCACCATATACTAGGCCAGCCTCTCACAGGAGCTTATTTGGAAACTGGGGTGGCGTGGTGGGCAAAAAAAAACCCAATGGATTAAAACCAGATCTCTTGACTTGGGGTGAATGTTTGCATTGTTCAGCATTCCCTTCATCATATGTTCTTTTTGCTTCTGTCGCCCTAAGTGGGAAGGGTATGCCCAGACGTGGCTCACTGCGCCACTGGATTCAAGCTAGCCTGGCTGATGAGGGGTGATACCCCGTAACCTGGCCCAGGATGCTTGTTTCCGGTCCAGGGAGGACCTGGCTTGTCAGTTCGGGCTGGACTTCTCCCATGGGTAACAGGGTCAAGACTGATTTGTATATGGCGGGGTCCAAACTGCGGTGGCGTGGTGGGCAAAAAAAACAATGGATTAATCACAGATTAGTTGACTGGGGGTGAATGTTTGCATTGTTCAGCATTCCGTCCATCATCTGTTCTTTTTGCTTTTAGCAGAAGACTGGTCTGAACATCTATTTTTCTTAAAGGAAGATTTATTTAAAAACATTGATCATATCTTATTGATGCTGGTAAGCAAGATTTGAAAAAAGCCTAAAGCTTTCTTATTAATAATAACCTTTCTTGTTATGTTATTGGGGTTGCAAATCTTCCAGTCCCCGATCGTATTCAGAGCGTTTTCCTCCTTTTTAATACGTCATTCAGAGTTGCTATGATGGTAAGAAATTGCGTACTGGATGCTACATGCCTGTTAGTTGAGACTAAAGACAATTTGTTTTTGTTTCCTGATGTTTCCTTAGTATTTCCAGAACAATGTAGCTGCAGCAGCACGTTTTGGGCATTAGTTTGGCTGCTGTCAGTTAGCAATAAAAGAATCAATCATAATGCTTGCTGCTGTGTCCTAAATAAAAATACAGATGTGGCACTATGATAGCAGGAAAATTCTACTTTTTAAGTTAGTGGGTGGCTACATTTAGCCATCTTAGGTCATAGCTTGTTAAGGTGGCCCCATGACCCAGGGAATAGAGGAAAGAAAATGGTTTTGGGCTTCAGCTTGGAGTCATTGATACACCGGCTTGGTAAGAAATACCCCACTCTCAGGTGAAAATCTTGGAGTTCGATTAGCAGTTAATCTTTTAGTTATTCAGCATCATAGAGATAGTATAATCCAACCATCCCGTTTATCCAAGGGGAGGGCGGGGGGGCAACACAGACAGCAGGGGGAGGGCAACACAGACAGCAGGGGGAGGGCAGGCGGGGGGCAACATAGACAGCAGGGGGAGGGCAGGCGGGGGGCAACATAGACAGCAGGGGGAGGGCAGGCGGGGGCCAACACAGACAGCAGGGGGAGGGCAGGCGGGGGCCAACACAGACAGCAGGGGGAGGGCGGGCGGGGGCCAACACAGACAGCAGGGGAAGGGCGGGCGGGCGGCAACACAGACAGCAGGGGGAGGGAGGGCGGGCGGCAACACAGACAGCAGGGGGAGGGAGGGCGGGCGGCAACACACACAGCAGGGGGAGGGTGGACGGGGGTAACACACAGCAGGGGGAGGGTGGATGGGGGTAACACAGACAGCAGGGGAGGCTGGGCGGTGGGCAACACAGCAGGGGGCGGGCGGGGGGCAACACAGCAGGGGCGGGTGGGGGGCAACACAGACAGCAGGGGCGGGCGGGGGGGCAACACAGACAGCAGGGGGCAGGCGGGGGGCAACACAGACAGCAGGGGGCGGGCGGGGGTAACACAGGCAGCAGGGGGCGGGCGGGGCAACACAGACAGGGGGCGGGCGGGGGGTAACACAGGCAGCAGGGGAGGGCGGGTGGGAGAGTATCACAGACTGCAGGGGGAGGGCAGGTGGGGGCAACACAGAGACAGCAGGGTCAGGGCGGGCGGGGGGCAACACAGACAGCAGGGAGCAGGCGGGGGGTAACACAGAGAGCAGCTGGGGAAACACAGAGAGCAGCTTGGGCAACACAGACAGACAACCCCTCCCTTGTTCATCACGCCTGCCCTCCCCCGTCCGAGCAAACCCTCCACCTGCCCTCCCTCGTCCCTGCTGCCTCCTCCCAACCTCCCTTGTTCATGCAGCTCCCTGGCACTCCATCGTTTGTCCTTATTGACAACTCTCACAACTTGAAACTCTAATGCATTCTAAAGATAGTTAATTTTGTTATTTGCTCCTTCTTAAATGCCTTTTTAATTAATTATACGTTTTCTGGTAACTAAGGACCTAGTTTGAATATGTACCACCCCCCCCTTTTTTTTTTTTAACCTTTCTGCCAATTACATTACTAAGCAGTGCATTAAGGATAATAAAAATGATAAACCTTATTTCTAAAATAATGTCACTAGTAGAACAGAATGCACTGAAAAGTGACATCCTGGCAACAGGAAATGCATATAAACATGTCACTTTTACAGTCTAAAAAAGTAAGTTGAAAGTTTTTCAATTATGTCGTACAAAAATCATTATTATCATAATTGTTTTGAAAGAACAGTTAACGTTTTAGGCAAAGAATTCAGTAGCTAACTGCAGTATGTAAATAAACATTTAAGGCACTTCAAATGTGTTTTAACATACCGATTATTTTGAAAATTGAAGGCCAGCGAGGCTATTTTCTAAATAAGTCTTCAGAGATCTATCATTTTTTGTTGAAAATGTGAATTGTGAGCTAATTACATTGTCATTGTTTTACCATTTTAGTGTCTCCATTTGCAATGATAGCGTATCTTTCCCTGGACACTTCCCTGGTGTCAGCAAATCTCCCCTTTGTGTCAATCTGCATCGGATTTACAAGAGCATTTAGAACAGTAAGTAATTATATGAGCTACTTGTGTTTCTTGTATTTGCCTGTGGTCTAAAGATGTTGGCAGAACTAAGAATATAAGCATAACGAAAAACAGGAGAACACTATTTGTTCAATAATTACATAAACGACAATCATGTGCAGCAGACAAGAGTAGTTTGTAAATGTGACATCAAATTTCATTCAGTACACAAGCCAAATTCTGATTTGCGGCCTTTTCGCTAATTGAACTGGACTACTGTACAGTATGTTAATTCTAGAGTCTTCGTTTCAACTGCCTATGGTATTGGTCTACGCATATTTTTCCTTCACTGTTGCCAAAAGGCCATGTACGGCAGTCCCACAAGAATGCCTGTCTTGTGGTTGACTGGTATGCGTTAGAAGCAACCGTTCATTAACAAAAGCCATCCAGTCAGTAAGATTTTCTCCACTCTGATTTTATATTTATTCGCTCTCTCTGCCGTGACATTACTTGGATTGGTAGGGTTTGGGCTTCCTTCAGCAAATACAGTTCTGCCTTCATTTGCTTACTCCCTCATATTTCTCAAATAACATTGTTTAAGACCTGCCTCAATTTCTACTATCTCACTGTCTCGCCATGGAGGCTTGTGTCACTGACACTATCTGTAACATCTGATAAAGAATCTCCTTTAGAGCACCCTTCACTGGTTTCCACAACTCTGCATCCCTGGCCTAGTCTGTGAGCATATTATCAATTTTAGTGTTTGTTAATCTGATAGAGACTTCTAGCTGCAGATTCCTTACCTTTGAATTTCCCAGGCGTCAGACTGGATCCGGACACTTTTTGCGTGAGCCATGATTTCCTCCAGTGCCATTATTTAAAACATTTCTCTCATAGGATTGGGTCCAGAGCAACACAGCTTTCATACCTGATCTATAGGGCTTGCACAACTCTCAGTGGCAGAATTAATTAGTTTATCAGGAGCCAGGTTTGTCACCCTAGTAAACCAAATTTCCTCATGTGGCCTCTTTAAAGGGGGGAGGGGGGGCGTGGCTAAGCCAACCAACATGGCGGACGCACATCTTTTATCCTCTGATAGCCTGCCCGACAATCCCAACCCATCCGCCGGGTGGCGAGACCGAGAAACTGCCCAGTGAAGCGGATGGCTTTCTAACTCACATCCCCATCTCCCTGCTGAGTTGGGAGTGAATCTGATTGTAGAAGGCTGGCTTAGTATATGGTGTCACTTATGTAAGTGTAGCACCCTGCACTAATCCAGACAACCCTTATGGTGATTTTAGTGGTCTTAGCCAACCTTAGAAAGCCCTCTAAGTGGTAGCTGTGGAGAGCAGCCTTCATGTAGTGTAAGATAAACGAAAAGAACCACACAGTGTAGTTATAAAAATGTCTATATATTGCACAACACTCACTAGCACATTGGTATATCTCCTACCCGGAGATATTAACGCAAAGACACAAGAATACTTTAATTGCAAGAGGTAAGTAAGCACAATACACAGTGGTCTCCAAGGGGAGACCAAACCAGGCACTAAGAAAAGGGAATGCGAACTGCGGCCAAAGTCGGGATTTGGACCAGGAGACTCAGAAGAGCTGGTGACACAAGGAACCACTCAAGGTACGTACCCAGGAACCCCACAGAGGCTGTGTGCAGAGTGGAAACACAGCCGCGTACTCAATGGAAGTCAACGGGAAAATCGCGGTTGCAGTTTTGAAGAAGGACCCTTCCCAGTGGACCCTGAAGAAACCTCATTGAAGACAGAAGGTTGGAGAGTCACCCCACCCTTGGATACCCCAGAAACCCGGATACCTACACCAGGGAAGCCGGGTGCATAGATGCGAAGTGACGTCGTAAACCGCCGTAGATCACAATGCAGGACATCAGTAAAGATGCCGCCAGAGAAGACTGTGCAAGAGCCCGGTGGAATCTAAGGGTGGATCCTTGAAGAGAAGAACCTGAAAGCAGAGGGGACAGAGTCCATGCCACTCGGAGGTGACCAGAAGGCATAGAAGAGCAATGCCCACCGATGACTGAAAATGCAGGCGTGATGACGGTGAGCTTGTCGCTGCAGCTTTGAGGACCAGGCGACGCTGAGGAAGACCAGGAGTCATCACCAATTGTCTCCAGTTGGAAGTCGAGAACCAGGGGATTGGTGTCTGGCGGGAGAACCAACAAGCCTTGGCAGCAGCAACAGACGTGGAAAACTATGAAGGAGCAACGTTGGGACCAGCAAGGTCCAAGGGATTCTCCAAGTGCAGGAGGGGCTGGACAGAGGGGAGGATACTCCTTTGTCCAGTTTCGCGCCAGAGTGGGAGCCAAGGGCTCCCAGAACTGGTTACAGCTGGAGTATGCAATGAGGGCACCAAATGTACCCTTTAAGGCTGTCTGGTCGCGCTGGCAAGCGCCCCCACACCAGCCCAATACACCAAGTCCTGTCCTGTGACAGGAAACCTATTGTTCTACCTTCCCCTGCTCGAGATCAGCAGCAGGAGGGCAGAATCGTGTCTGGGGTCGGCAGCAGCACTAGCTTGCTGGCAGACCCTGGAAGGCTGTTACAGGGAGTACTAGAGGCTTCCTGGAGGAGCCCCCCAGTGCATGGAATCATACCTCCAACACGGGTAATGGTTTTGGGGTAGAATTCCAACATGTTTGATACCAAACATGCCCAGAGTTGGCACAGCCACTATGTAGTTAGCCATCGCGTTATCATGCATGGCCACTATATGTATCAAAAGGGCTGACCGCACTTACAAAGCCTGGAGAATCAACTCTGGGGTTTGTAGGGGGTGTCCTGCTCATACAGGGGCATCCTTACACTCATAACCCAGCACCCTGCCTTGAGGATTGAAAGGCCTGCCTTAGGGGTGACTTATAGGTTTTAAGTGTAGTGGCCTCAGATATAAGTAAACTTATAACTGTCGTAAGTGGTGCTGGCACCAGCTTACACAGCTTGCAATGGCAGACCTGTAATCACAGTTTAAGTGGTCTCTCATGGGTGGCATAAAGCATGCTGCAGCCCATAGGAGACCCCTGGTGTTCCTATGACCTGGGTACCTTAGTACCATATACTAGGGACTTACAGGGGTACAACAGTAGCCAATTGTGGAGGTACAGAAGTACTTACCAAGTCAAATTTAGGGAGGAAGCACTGACTGGGGTCCTGATAGCAGGATCCCAGTCAGACTAGTCAAAAAAACATACTGACACCAGCAAAAAGTTGGGGTAACCATGAAAGCAGATCCTACTTTCGTACAGGAATCTTAACCCTTTTGTTGTTAGGCCTTCCCCCTTAAAATGCTACGCCCTTTTTTTAGCTATTTGGGGTAGTTCCCGCTTAGGCCTCCATAATATTTTTTCCTCATAAGGTATCCACGCCAAGCTAGAGTCCTTTTTTCCAGCATCCTGGGTATTCCAAAGGTACCCAGAGTTTGGGTTTCTTCTGGAGTGTACTATGAAAATAGCCAAAATATAGCTCAATTTTGGGTTTTTCAGGAAAAATAGGAAAAAAGTGCTTCACAAAAAAGCTTCAGGTTTTTTCCCCCTTAAGAATGGCATCAACGATGGGCGTAGCCAACTGCTGAGCAAGATAACTGCTTATTGAAGCGGCACTGCAGTCTGTACCGATAAATCCCCCTCCATCCTTGCGGAAATCCGCTCTGCCACACTCTCCTATCACCTGCCTGTGCTGCAAGGAACGAGGGGGGGCCGTTGTAGGGATTTGAGGTGGGGCGGAGTGCAGCCCTGGGCTGCGGTAGTACAGGAGGTGGAGGGAGGCCACTGCTGTGGGAGATGGCCAAGACCGGCACAGGACAGTATAAGGATGGAGCGCCAGGAGCAGCGGGCCAGGCGGGGCAGAGAGAGGAGTGACCCTGGTTCCTTATTTGAGGAGGCAAAGGAGGGCCCGCCAGAAGACTCAAATAAGTAAGGGGCCACTAGATTTGGACTGTGCTACAAGACTTTGGGCCCCAGCGCGGGCGGAACAGTGGGTTTGCCAATCTGGATGTTGGGACCCTCTCCTCAGCTGGTTGATTAATACTGGCTCATGGGGCCCCTGATGTGGTTCAGAGACGCATGCCTTGCACTCCTCCAAAGCGGGTGACCCCACTGTGTGTTGACTAAGGCGGGGATGACCTTCAGTTGGTGGTGGGAAAACCGAAAGGCTGGCAGGAAGGCTCCACGTGCAGGAACAACCTTGGCAGGCGGCGGTGACTACCATCATACCTCAGAGTGCTGCCTACCAGAGATGAGGAGACCGGGGGCAAGGGCCAGACAGCAAACAAAACTAGGCAAATACGCCCTCCCCAGGGAGAGGTCTGGGGGAGCGGCAGCAGGGGGGCCTCTGGAGCCAATGGGGAGGCCCCTTCCATGACAGCAACACCCTCACCATAAGGACAATATGGAGGAGATATAGGGGTCCAGGGCTCCTTGGAGACAAAAATTTACTCCGTCACTACAGAAATTACACTCGTCAGGGCGGATCTCCGTAAAATGAGAGAGAAAGTAAAGGAAGTGGAAGACTCAATTGCAGCCCTCACAGGCGGAGAGTCTGACCCTCAGTGAGCAGGCGGACAGCCTCTGAGTGGGCACAAAGGTGACGGGAGCCAGATTGGAAGACATTGAAGGCCGTTTCAGAAAAAAATAACATTCGAGGGGTTAGGGTCCCGGAGAGGGCGGAAGGCCCAAGTACAGACCTCTTCCTTGAGGACCAGATCCTAAACAAGCTACTGCCAAAGGGTCCGTCTAAATTCTTCTTAATTGAAGACACACACATGGTCCCTGCTGAGGGTGCAGTGCAGCACACCATCATCGCCCGCATCTTTAATCACAGAGATCGTGATGCTATCCACCAGGCCAAGGTCCGCCTCTTAAGTATGACAATATGACCATCATTTTCTTTCCTGACTTCATCCTCAGGGTCCAGAATCTCCGCCCCAGTTTCCATGAAGGCAAAGAGGCACTGCGACAACGAGACCTTAAATATTTAATGATGTTTCCGGCTAAGCTACGAGTGGTGGCGGAGGGTAAATCCTGGCCCTTTGGTTCCCAGAAGGTGACCTGAAACTGGCTCGAGGATGAAGACCAACTAGGGAGAGAAGGACGCGGAATCCCCCCTAGCAACAACATAATGGGAGTGAGGAGGACAGACCTCAGGGCCACAGATGGGGCTGACGAACTGACGCAGCGATCGCCACCAAGCAAAGACTTGCAGGACCCGAGGAGCCTGGTCTAATGCCACTGACTGAGGCCCGGGACTGCTGACATGGGCCCGGGGCATGCACAGGTCCAAGATGTTACGAGATCTTTTGAGGTGGAGAAGAATACATGGCTCATGGTGTTTGGCGGCAGGAGGCTTTCTGACCTTTTTGACCACTGAACCCCGTTGTTGTATACTACTGTTGCGGCGACAGGTGCTCTGCAGTGTTAGGCAGTTTGAAGTCTGCCATGCAGGGAGTGGTGGAGGAGGATTGACTGGGGTATTTCTCTTGCTGAGTTGTTTGGTTTTTATTTGTTTTGAAGCACTGTCGATTCACTTTGGGAATAGAGGCCATCTAAGCCTACCTGAGCTGGCCCTGGGACATGGATGGATAGACTCACAAAGCCCTTGGATCCTACTACCGCAAATCCAAAATGACTAGGGGTCCTCCTTGAAGATAATGTCCTAGAATGTCAATGGGCTCGGGGACAAAATTAAGAGGAGTGGTACTGCAATATCTTAAGCGCCATGCTCTGTTACAAGACACAAAAATTATTGGTAACGCATACCGAGCTTTTGACAGATGGGGATATAAGATGGTGGCCCATGCAGGCTGTACATCGGGGTTGAGAGAAGTTGGGGGTTTTAATGAAGCGGGCGATCCCTTTTATGGCCCAACACACGTCATGACTCACACTGGAGATATGTGGCAATTTCGGGGCGATGGGAGGGACTGACGATCAATATCTGTACAATATATGTGCCACCACGCCTGCATGCCTCTGCACTACCTGACTTGGACTCCCTACTACTGCAACTACCAGACGTATTGATGCTGATGGGAGGTTACGTTAATCTGGTGGTCAGCGAGGAGTGGGATCGCCGGTCCCCATAATATGCAGGGATGGCCCAAAACCTGCTTTCAGAATTTCTTGCCGCCATGGGGATGGTTCATATCTGGCGCACGCACAACCCAGAGGGACAGAAATCCTTTCACTCGGTCACATATGGAAGCCTCTCCCACATCTATTACCTCTTCACACAACACTGACAGGTCCATCAATACTCAGAGGTTTGACATTTAGCTGGGGGTAGGGGTCTCTGAGATGTGGGCTCTGATCTAAATGTGTAGGGACTGCATTCTTTTTCTGTATCTGTATTACTGAACCATATATCTTTGCGCCATTTTTCCCTTTCTGTGCCCTTGCCGCTGCTCGTCCCCCATGGCCCTGCACCCCTCCAACGCAGTTTTGCTGCTTCCCGCCCCAACTGTCCAGCCCTCCCCAACTCTACTTAATGGCGGCTACTGTGCGGTGAATGAACGATCTTACTGACCTTGTCAATAAATTGCTTCCCTCGCCGCACAACTCCGCCTGGTAGCTGTCGCCACCTGACCCCTCCAGGTCCTGAGTTTAAGGCCCTGATCCCTGGTGGTCCAGTGGGGAGCATCTCTGCTCTGCTGCTGCTCTCTGCCCTCTGTTTTTCTGCTTTCTGCCTTTTGCTCCTCTGCTCTTTTTTCACCTTTTAAATCTATCGCTTTTCTATCTATTATTGCTTTTTTCACTTTCTCTTATTTCTCCCCTTTTTTTGTGCCTTTGTTTTCCCTTTCTGTGCCCTTGCGCTGCTCGTCCCTCTTGGCCCTGCCCCCCTCCAGCGCCGTTTTACTGCTTCCTGCCTCCCAGCTGTCCAGCCCTCCCTAACACTACTTAATGGCAGGCGCTTCGCCCTGTGGACGCGCCGAAGGTGTGTCAAACGCAAGCCCATCTGCACCGTTCGCGCCGGGTCCGCGCCCAGCGCCACGGACCCTGGCCCTCGGACCATCCACCGCTACGACTCCAGCACCCTCCACGCCCTCATCGCCGGACGTTCCACCCCCTGACTCCTCGCGTCGCCGAAGAATACCCAAGGCCTGTTCACCTGCCACAACGTTCACCTGCCGCAACTGCAATTGCACCTTCGCCTGCCTCCGCACACAACAACCAACTGAACGACCCTCAAGAACCGGACCCGACCACCTCAGATAGATCCTACTCAACACCTGCTCCCGCAAAAGACATGCCATGGAGATCTGGGACCTGCTCGACTCCATCTCTCCCCCCCCCCCCGACATCACCTTTTTTACGGAAACCTGAATGAATCCCACCTCAGCACCGGACATCTCAACCGCCATCCCCGACGGCTACAAAATCCTCCACAAGGACCGTGTCAGCCAACTGGGAGGAGGCATCGCCATCGTACACAAAAATACCCTCTGCTTCTCAACCATCTCCGACGACCACTCACCCGACATGGACCACCTCCAGATCCAGACTAACCCGAATCCCACCTTCCGTGGCACCTGCGTCTACAGACCTCCCAGACCCGCCCCCGCCTTCAGCAAAGCCATAGCAGACTTCATCACTCACCACGCTCTCGCCTCAACGGACTACAGCTTCCTCTGCGACCTCAATTTCCACCTGGACAACCTCGATGACCACAACATCTCATCCCTACTGGAGAACCTCGCCACCATCGGACTCAAACAACTGGTCACAACGCCAACCCACTCAGTAGGACAGATGCTCGACCCCCATCTTCTCCGCAAACAACAACATCTCTGTCAGCCAAACCTCCGAGCCACACTGGACTGACCACCACTGCGCCCACTTGTCCTTTACCAAACTCACCGTACGCCACCACGCCCACTGTGATCCTTGCAGAAGCTGGAACAAGGTCACGAAGACCAGCTCACCACCTCCCTCAGCAAAACCTCACCACCGACATCCACAGACGCCAACATCTCACCACGCAACCTCCACTGCTGGATCTCCTACTGCGCCAACACACTGGCTCTCCTCAGGGAACCCTCAGGCAAGCAGCCCTTCCAGAAAGCCGGTTCTCCCCCGCCCTCCAAGAGTCCAGGCGCACCTGCAGACGGCTTGAGAAAAGATGGAGGAGCAGCAAAATTGTGGCAGACCACGCAGCCTTCAAAACCGCCGTCACCTCACACCATCACCTTATCAGAACAACAAAGAAAGCAGCCATCCAGGAACGCATCAACGCCAATGCACAAAGAACTCTTTGCCGTGGTCAAAGAATTTGCCAAACCCAGCACAGAGACAGTAGACATTCCCCCCTCTCAAGACCTCTGCGGGAACCTCGTCACCTTCTTCCACTGCATGATCAAGGAGATCTATGACAGCTTTGCAACCCAAGACCCACCCACCTCACCCGGACCCAATGGCTGCAGACCTTGGCCAGCTGGACCACCCTCCCCCTGACAACATCCTCAGGATCATGAAGAGCATCCACTTCGGATCCCTGCCCTCACCACATCTTCAACAGAGCCGCCACTTCTATCGCACCTGAACTCTGTCTCACCATCAACTGCTCCATCTAGTCCGCCACCTTCCAGGAAGACTGGAAGAACGCAGAGATCAACCCCCTGCTGAATAAACCCTCAGCCGACCCGACGGATCTCAAGAACTGCAGACCCGTCTCTCTGCTCCCCTTCCCAGCCAAAGTCATCGAGAAAGCTATCAACCTCTAACTCTGAGTTCGAGACGAGCCACATCCTGAACCTCTCCCAATCAGGCTTCAGAAGCCTCCACAGCACCGAGACCGCTCTCCTCGCCGCTACAGACTACATCCACGCCCTCCTTGACTGAGGCGAAACTGCTGCCTTCATCCTCCTGGACCTCTCAGCCTTCGACACAGTCTCCCACCACACCCTCTGCGCAAGACTCCATGATGCCGGCATCCACAACAAAAACCTAGAATGGATCCGCTCCTTCCTCACCGGCCGAACACAGAGTCAGACTTCCACCATTCAACTCAGAACCCACAGAGATCAACTGCGGAGTCCCTCAGGGCTCCTCCCTATGCCCCACCCTCTTTAACATCTTCATGGTCCGCTTGCAGCCATCGTCAGAAGTCACAGACTCAACATCGTCTCCTACACCGACGAAACCCAGCTGATTCTCTCCCTCACAGACAAACCCACAGCCTCCAAGAGCAACTTCCACAATGGGATGAAGGCAGTCGCTACCTGAATGAAGGACAGCTGCCTCAAGCTGAACTCCGACAAGACCAAAGTCCTCATCCTGGGCTCCACCCCCTCCACCTGGGAAGACTCCTGGGGGCCTGCAGCGCTCGGAACCCATCCCACACCCACGGACCATGCACAAAACCTCGACATCATCCTGGACTCCTCGCTCTCAATGAACTGCCAAATCAACACAGTTTGGTCGTCCTGCTTCCACACACTCCGCCTGCTTCGTAAGATCTTCAAGTGGATCCCCACTGAGTCCAGGATAACAGTCACCCATGCACTCGTCAGCAGCAGACTCTACTACTGCAACACACTCTACACCGGCACCACCCAGAAACTCCAAAGAAACTGCAGAACATCCAGAACGCCTTTGCCAGACTCATTCTGAACATCCCACGCTGCAGCCACATCACTGGCCACCTGAGAGACCATCACTGGTTACCTATCAACAAAAGAATTACCTTCAAACTCCTCACGCATGTGTACAAAGCCCTCCACAATGCCGGACCTGCATACCTCAACCACCGCCTCTCCTGCACTCCCACCAGACATCTCTGCTCCTCCTAACTGCCCTGTCCATCCTCCCACGGATCTGCAAGACAACGGCTGGAGGAAGATCCTCCTCCTACTTCGCTGCAAAGTCCTGGAACTCCCTGCCTCTGCACCTCGGGCAATCCCCATTGCTGCCGCAATTCATGAAGGACCACAAGACCTGGTTCTTTGACTGAACTGCAGATCATCCACCCACCCCATACCTCCCCCCCCCACCCTCCACAAAGAGCACCTTGAGACCCTCACAGGTGAGTTGTCGCGCTTTATAAGAAACCTGATTGATTATGAAGGGGACCACTGCCATCTGGCACCCTTAGTTTCATTTGTATAACATCCGTATGTGAATTCTACGCAGCTGGATGTGAAGCGAGACCACCTGCCCTGCGCTAATAATTAACAAGGCACAGATCTGTCCACTCCAAACTAGCGGTTAACGTGCATGCCTTGTCCCAGGGAGGCCCGGGGTGTTTAAATGCGGCAGTCCCATTCGGAACTTTAATGTACCCATTTTGCTTTTGGTGCGTATGCTGACTTCACTTCTCTAAAATGCTTTTACTTAGGCAACTTGAGTTTTGAGCAGCTACAGTTCCTTCGAGACGTCAAAGTGTTCCAAGTATGTTGTTGGCACTGGTATACCTCTTCGCCTATGCTCTTTTAGATTACACGCTATCGTTGTCTTCGCATTTCTAAGGGCAGATTCTTTTTTAATACAAACACTTCAGGGCACTATAAATGTAGCGTACTCAGAGTGTCCGCCACATAGTGATTGTTGTTTTGTTCCCCACAGCAGCGCTTACAAGATCTACTTAGGTTCTGCGCAAATGAGTAGGTGCCGTTTTGACCAAATGAGTTATGTTTGATTATTTTTATTTCAGCACTTTTTCCGCTGTGACTATATATCACACAATCAAAGCCCTGGCATTTTTGTTTGAAAAGAGGGGATTTCGTTTTCTTGTGAGGCAACACCCCAATCCATCACTACATATAATCCACCTATGGTAGTGTTTGTAACGTCATTTTCGATGGAAGGAGTTTTTTCAGGCTGAAAAGCCTTAAATAACATTTGGGACCTACACTAAAGGAATAGAGGACCAAGGTGTCTTCTGTGTATATACCCCTCGAAGGACTACCTCGGTTTGTGGACTTTTGACTCCGTGATCGGAGGAATGAAGAGAAGTATTTATGCTTCCGTTCATTATTGTTTTGTATTTGTTGTATATGTAGTAGTATTGTGATTGAGTATTTTTTCATGATTTTTTTTGTGAACACAATGACGTTTTGTGTATGTAGTGATCAGGTCCACACAAGTTCAGGTGATTCAAAGAGGTTTTATTCAAGATGGTACAAGATCACAGGGAGACCATATCAAGACTCTCAAGACCCCACCAGGAGCAGCCAGCAGGCAGCTCAGCCCAGTCAACTGTGACTCATTTGACTCACAACATTCCAAGGCATGTCATCACTGTAAGATTCTACAGGAAGGGCATGCATAACATGGAAGTCAGGATATAACATATCCCCCTTTCTCCCAAATAAACAAAAGAACAACAATGAGGGAACAAGGGAGAAGAACCGAGAAAGAGAAAACAGAACCGTAAGAAGAAAGGAAAACAAACATAGAAACCATCCTCCCTTCTATACACAACAGAAAAGAAGAAAAAAAAAACGTCAGAGAAGAGGAGAAAAGGAAGCACGCACGACTGCCCCGAAACACACCCACTGGCCAGAACGGGAATGTAAGGAGGCTGAAAAATGAAAAACCAACAGAGCAAGAAAACACAACAGAAAAGCAGAGTAAAGCTCAGAATCCACACGAGAAGAAGACCTCAGAAGGAAAACAGAAATGAAGAAAGAAATAGGGAAGATGAGGAAAAGTAAAAGGGGATTCCTCATCCAAACACCATTATCGTTACACACTGACAAAAATGTAATGCAAAGATAACAGTGCAAATATAACACTATAAAGTCCAATATAAACAGTACATACCTAGCATAGAACCCATGAAATGCACCCAACATGAGGGTATAAAACGTAAGCTAAATATGTAAATATATTAACAGTGTTAAATAGTGGGTAAGAACCCGAAAGCATGGGTAGGAACCCATGACGAATCTCTAGGGATAGAGATGTGTAACCAATGCAAAGGGACTAACACCCTCGCATAGAAAGGCTAAGATTTGTGCACATGTCAAAAAGTATATGGACGTGAACCTGTCAGCTAGAGATGTGTGGGTAAAACTGTTGCATAGATCCCCTGTAAGAAGGGACAACTAAGATATAGTGCACATGTGAAAATTGCATAAACGCACAACGAACAGATGGGACTAAGGCCCATAACATACACCCTGTGTGGGGTAAACTAGACTGTGACTGTATACTAGATGTGGGTGGAAACCCGAATACATGGGTAGGAGCCCGTGACTTAAATGTGGGTAGGAACCCGAATACATGGGTAGGAACCCATACTAATGCAAAAGGACTAAAACCTATGCATTATCGCCCTGACCATACAACACAACTTAAAACGAAGGGCAACAACAGTACAGAGTGTGACATAACCCACACAACACCTTGCGTTGGGTAACAGAACAAAAAAAAAATGTGCACACCCCCAACTTGCACACAACGTGTGAAGTAAACAGTAATACGTTGTGAATAGTAAACCATTAAAATGCAAGCGAAAGAACCAATAGCATCAGGTGAAAGTATGACACCAGTAAAGTGTCATGCAGAAAGCACACCGTCAAAGTCTTCAAAAGAACAACGTGTGGATCGCAAGTACCTTCGGTGCAAAAACACATTATGCGCAGTCCAAAGTTGACACAAGCTGTGAACATGCAGTTACAGCCACGAGTGCACAACCTGCAGAGCGTCCATACTTCAATAAATGACCCCAAGATGATCCATCCCGGTAAATGTTTACTCACACGATGCGTCGCGAGTGCCTCAAGATGCTGCCCAAACGTTCATGACTTGGTTGGCCAAAAAAACAGGAGTACAGAGAAAAGCCGGAAGAACATGCTACCAACCGCAAGATGGTGGGACGCATCCCACGCCGCCCGGATGGCTCACAGCACGTCCGTGCTAGCAGGAACACTGACTGGCAGAACGCACCAAAACGCCAGAATTAGCGTGAACAAGGGAACTTGTGCGTCACACTAAAAGTTCTGTAAATGACGTGGGGACTCTGAAGAAACTGCACGCGACGAACAACAATCACAGAGGTAGGCGCGTGCGCTGCATGACTCGTGCTACATCATTTTAAAATTTGAACAATGGCAGTTGAAAATCCCCGCAGACAACAGGTCTCAGAGTAGACCAGCAATCAATGTCAGACAATGTCTCAGCTTGACCTTCCGAAACGTGTACAGAAAAACACATGACGTGTGAGCAGGCGCTGCCAGGACTCCTCACAGCAGCAGGTTGACAGCTAGCAATAGGGAACATTAATGACTTTTCACAGCGGCAGCAGGGTGACAGTCTCACGGAAAGTTGTGAGATGAACCCAGCTGTCAGACCACGACTCTAGTCCATGCAGCACCAAAAGTATACACTGGCACAACGAGAGCGGTGACGCTGTTCACACTGCAGAAAGTGCACACTTAGTTGTGAAGAGCTAGATGCTGGCAAGACCGTTAAATAGCAGAAGTCTTTCCAGATGATGGTAGTCTTCGTGTCAGGCAGCGCAATAGTCGGTGTGGCAGGTGAATACAGTAAACAATGCTTACTTTGTAATGCTCATCCCCACCAGCGTGTAGACGTTGCTTAAAGGCAGTTAATCCTTACTTTGCTTAAATGCACAGTTCCAGTAGATGTAGCTACATGAGAACAGGACAGCATACGCACAGTTTTATTTTTAGAATTGTGCCTTTTGAAAAATATACAGCACACTATGTTTGGAGCACACATCCAATAGCATACTTCTTCCCCAGACAGTGCACACAACTATATGTGGCAGTTGAGCAGGATATGTCAGGCTTACCCTCACTGAAGGCACAGCACAAAGCGAAGACGGCAGGACGAAGGCACAGCACAAAACACGTAGAGTTAGTGGGGAGTAGACGCCCAAGTTTGAATGGGCAGCTCCTGTAGTGGCACTTCCCAGACGCACAGGAACAACTGGCAGACTGCTGTGGGCGACCGATGGGAAGTCACTGGTGGGGTCAAGGATGCCAGTTGGAAGTAGATGCTTAGCTTGAGTTACTGTAGAGTCTGTACTTGGAGTTGCTTGAAGTTTGAAGAGGTGATAGATGCAGGTTCTTTTGAAGATCGTTGCCAAAAATTGTGGTGATCAAGTCCACGCAAGTTCAGGTGATTCAAAGAGGTTTTATTCAAGATGGTACAAGATCACAGGGAGACCATATCAAGACTCTCACAAGACCCCACCAGGAGCAGCCAGCAGGCAGCTCAGCCCAGTCAACTGTGACTCATTTGACTCACAACATTCCAAGGCATGTCATCACTGTAAGATTCTACAGGAAGGGCATGCATAACATGGAAGTCAGGATATAACAGTATATGCATTGTAATATGTTAAAAAAATATTTCTTGCTAATAGATCTGTTTTCCCATGGTATGAATACCAAAAGTACAGGTGTTGGAGCTTGTATATAAAAGAGTAATGAACTACGTGTTGTGATAAATAAACTAACATACCAGTGTATAATTGAGGTTCTCACTGTGTAAAAGCATTTGTTGACAATTTATTCCCGCATTATACAATTTTTTTCTTTGTATTTTTGCTTAGAGGCCCAGGTATAGTGGCGTCATTTTGGCAAACCCACAAAGTATGTTCTCACTCTCCGATATGGGCAGTGTTCTCCTCGAGACAATGTGACACTGAGACGACCTGACAAACCCCTGGTACTTGAAACAACAGGCTACACGAGAAGGCCTCATTGAAAGCACTGAACACTAACTAAAGAGAGCCTGACTTCGGTTGACTCAGCGCAAACTCTCTTGGAGGCGTATAAAACTGCGGTTAGGGGTCAGGCGATATCCCTTATTTCAGGTTTCAAGGGAGATAGGGGTGCCAAACTTGAGGAGCCTGAGGGTGACATACTGTTGCAGGAGTCACTCCTCATGTCAGAGACGGGAGTGGAAGTGCAGCACACTCTAGCCCTAAAACAAAAGGAATATAACTACCTGGCCAAGGAAGTCGCTCGAGCGATACACCGCACCACGAATTATTGCCTGTATGAAGTAGGGAATAAAACTGGCAAGCTTCTGGCGTGGCTTTATAAGAGAGATCAGTCCCGAAACTGGCTCCTAGAGATCAAGACAGGGGTGGGGTAGTTGGTCAGGAAGAGAGGTCATATAGCGGAAACATTCGCAGACCATTACGCCCAACTATACTATCTGGCTGTGACTAAGATGGCGGATGATGCCCATGCTTTTCTCTGTGACATACGCCTTCTGAGTATGGCAGGTGCGGACTGGGAATTCTTAGAGGCTGATATTACAGACGGGGAGCTGGTGGTGGCAGGGAGGGAGCTCCGCTCCAGGAAGGCCATGGGCCCAAACGGGATCCCAATTGAATTATACAAAATGTTAGCGACTGCGCTTGCCCCTCTCTCCCACACGATCAGAGACTGGCCACCGTAGTAGTCCTACACCAAAAGGGGAAGCCGCCAGAGGACTGCGCCTCCTATAGGCTAATATCACTCTTAAATATTGAAGTAAAAATATTGGCCAAAGTGTGGCCACGTGACTAGATAAGGTGATCCAGTCCCTGATCCACCCGGATCAGTTGGGATTTATGCCCCACCGGAGAACCACACTTAATCTCCGTTGCATCTATGGGATATTGGGGCATAGTACCAACTTACGAGAGCAGGCCATGGTGCTGTCACTGGATGCCTAAATGACATTTGACACAGTGGAATGGGACTATATCATTACGTTGTTGGCCAAATTGGGCTTTGGCCCCCACTTTTTGCAGTGGGTCCTCCTCCTATAAAGTAACCCTGGGCGTAGTTTGCGAAGTAGCGCTACGCGAAGCTACGTGAAGTGAACCTCGCACTACGCGAGCTACGCGAACTGCGTAGTGCACTGTGCAAAATGCTGTTCGCACTGATTGCACAGTGCCGGATGCTTGTCCGCACTGTGCAATCATTGAAAACGGCATCTTGCACAGTGCGAGCTGTCGTTACTGCCGCTCGAGTAGATTTTTACTCGAGCGGCACCTTTCTCAACGCGGACTGGTAGTTTCTCATCGCGAGCGGTCGCGAGCATGCGCAACCACTCGCAATGAGAAACCTGACCTCCCGCGTTGAGAATCTCGCCGGGAGGTTTTTTCCACGCTCGCGATCGGCAACTTGATGTTGCTGATCGCGAACGAGGAAAAAGTCTCGCCGGGATGTCATTTTGCTTGCTCGCGGTCGCCAACTTGATGTTGAGGACCGCGAGCAAGCAAAAAATGACCGCTACGCTACGCGTGTTTGCACTGTGCTACGTGCAATTCGCGTAGTGCGAAGTAGCGCAAACTTCGCAAACTACGCGAGCGTAGCGTAGTGCTTTGCCCAGGCTTACTATAAAGTGGCCCGATGGCAAAGCTTAAGGATAACGGTAGGCACTCTGAGGGGTTCAGACTACAGAGAGGTACCAGGCGGAGCTAGTTCCTGTCCCCGTTTAATTTTTGCTGTGGCCCTGGAACCCTTGGCGCCATGGATCCGTCAGAATCTGCTGGTCCGAAGATTGCAATGGGGGGGACAATGGGAAGACGAAATATCACTATACGCCCACGACCGCTCCTTTAAGTAGCTGACCCAGAGTTAATGCTTGCTAGATTGATGCAGATTATTACAAACTTTGGCAAGTATTCTGGCTACACTATCAACTGGCATAAATCCTTGATATATCCACTTAGGGGTCCAGTCCCAGGAATACTGGTGGACTTTCCTACCACGGTGGCGCAAAAGGTCTTCCGCTACCTGGGAATATACCTAATACCGTACTCTGAACTCTTTTTCTAGAGTAACCTGGTCCCACTACTAGACAAACTACGGCAGGCCATGCGACACTGGCGGTCTCTGCCGCTCTCACTATTGGGGATAGAGGATCTATTCAAAAAGATGCCTTTACCACACTTTTTTATATGCTCTACAGGACACCCCTTATGAGGTCCCTAAATCCTATTTCAAAGCAGCTAAGGGGAGGTCCGATCGCTGCTGTGGGATGAAGGCCAAGCGAGAATTGTACTACCCAAGCACACAAGAGGCTGGTACGATGGAGGCATAGCTCTGCCGGATATTCAGAAATACTGTTGGGTGGGCACAGTTGAGCACGATTAATAACTGGGCTTTCCTGCTGCAGATGGAGCCAGAGATAGATATATATATATATCTATATGTAAAAAAAAAAAAAAATGTAAATCCGTATTTGTAAAGCGCGAACTACTCACCCTTACGGGTCTCAAGGCGCTGGGGGCCGTCGTGGAAATTAAGTGAGCTATTGCCCAGAGTCACATGGTGCTGAGCTGAGCTGCCGCCGGAGCCGGGGATCGAACCGTGAGCCCTGTGCTCCGAAGTCAGCTGCCCTGGCCGCTGCACCACACCTCTGCACTATATCGATCATGTGAACAAGGGCACTCGTTGCCCGAAACGTGTCATCGATGTGAGGAGTGAGAGTAAATAAACATCTTGGGATATATATATTTTGGGCTGAACCTTTAAGCCCATAGACGTTTAGTATCTGCAAATGACGCCGCAGTCAATTGAATCCTTACAAGTTCTTCTTTATTCAGAGAACACTGCTACACCAACGCGTTTTTACCTGGCAAGGTCTTTTTCACAGTAAGTGAGTCTTTCTTCACTTCTTATATTTATACATATCCATCATTAGCCCATAATGAGGCATTGTGGGTATTGTAGTTCAACAATATTTCCCTAATCGCATTGGGTTCTTTTTGAGACATTATATATACATCTCGATATTTTTATACAGTGTAAATCGTTCAGCACTACAATTAAATTGATTATGCCGATTTACCTACATGACATCATATTGTATGTATGAAATGCAGGGGTTTAAGTGTTTCATGAGTTATTGGTATGGTACCGGTTCATATGCACACTAATATGTCATTGGTCAAGTGAAATATACTTAAATATATATACACACACACACACACACACCGCGGGGATACCTGAAAGCCCTAAATGGTGGTGAGAGCGTAACGAACTGGCCCAAACCCACCAGGACAGTAGTGAAACTCTGGAAAATAGCCATAGCATACTTGGGGTGGACAAATGCGGTTACGCAGGCGACTCCGCTCTCGGATGCTGAAATTCTGGGTGCACTGTGGAAGCAACCGGTTTTCACAAATGGGGCCTCATTGGACACTCCACAGTGGGGGATGTATGGACACAGGGAGATATTACCCCCCTGTCTGAGTTACAACGGGAATACCAACTAGCACCTTCTGAGACATATCGGTATCTGCAGCTCCGGAATGTGCTCAGACCGGTGTTGCCAAAAGGAACTGAACTTGCAGAATCCTCCCCGCAGGAGTATATACTGTTGGGATATTCCATGCCCCAAAAGGCCACGTCACTGACCTATTAAAAAAGAAAAAAAAAACTAATGAATCGATGAATATGATGGCTTGCAACACTTTCGGGGTCAGTGGGATCAGGAGGTGGGTGGCCTTGAAGACGGAGTGGAAGGAGGCCCTCGCAGCCCACACGGAGGTGGCCATATGATCAGGATTCAGACTGTTACAGTTAAGGATCCTCCACCGCTCCTACTAAGCTCGGGCGTCTAGGGTAAAGATGGGGAGGGCTACTGATGCACACTGCTTGCACGCCAGTGGGCAGACTGGATCCTTCCTTCACATCCTGTGGGACTGCTAAAGTCACTATTTTCCCAGCTATCGGGAACATGCAGAGCTGAATCGCATAGTTTTGGCATTTTTCAACGAGGTAGCACATTTTTCCTCGTTTTTGTGCTTTCAACCTACAGTTTGTGATGGAAACTAGGGTGAAACCCATGGGTGATCCAGGAAAGCTATATATTTCTGAAAAGTAGACAACATTCTAAATTCAGCAAGGGGGTCATTTGTGTAGATCCCTCAAAGTTTTTCCCAAAGAAACTAACTGTTAAAATAAAAAGATATTGAAAATGAGTATAAAAAAAGGCCATTTGTAACAACATTTTTATTTGTAACTTCTTGTCACAATGGTCGATTTACAAAAGCAATATACCATTACATTCTGGTTGTGGGGATATATAGGGTTTGTAGGTTCTACAAGAACCCAAGGTACCCAGAGCCAACAACTAAACTGCACCGTACAATGGATTTTCATTATGTACCAGGTATAGAGCATTCATATGGTAAAATATAAAGAGAAAAAATGGGTATCAAAGAAACCTATGTATTTCTGAAATAGACACCAGATACAGAGTTTATGAGCAGTGGTTATTTGTACATCCGCGAAATTGTGGATACCCTATACTGCCATGTGATTCAGAGGGCATTTATCACAGTGTCTTCTTTCTTACACACTGCCATACACTTGGAAGGCACAAATGCTGAGAAATGCAATTGGTAATGACAAATGTCTTACTATTCTGTATTCCTACATGTCTCCTGATAGAAATGGTACCTCACTTATGTGGGTAGGCCTAGTCCCTAAGACAAGAAAGAGTCTTAAATGCAACATGGACACATCACATTTTTTTCCACTGAAACCTGGCCCGTTTTTTAATTTGGGTAGCTGTGAATTTTGGGCCTTAGGTCAGCAGCCACCTAGGGAATCCTAGCAAACCTGTAAATTTTTAAAAACTAGATACATAGGGGAGTCCATGGTGAAGCTAATTATGTGGTTTCAACAGGTTTTCTTATTCGGAAACTTTTGCGAACCTCAAACTTTGACTAAAAAAAAACACACCTTTTCCTTACATTTCTGTGGCCATGGCACACATCTGTATATTTTATTATTGTATACTTACCTGGGAATCTAACGGACGATATATTGGTTCAGTCAATGCATACCGACAATATAGGGGGAGTTGCACTGGGTTTACACAGAATCTTTGACATTTGCAAGCTAAATCGGGTGTGACGAGTGGCACTTATGAAGAACCGAGGTTGGTTTTGCTTGTTGCCATCTAATTGTTGGCTTATTGTTCTCGTGGTGCTGGCAAACAGGTCCTTACTACCTTAGAACCTCGCTCCATTTGTGCCTATACTGAAACTGGAACTTCTTATGCCTGCTTTGGAAGCCAGCTTCAGGATATACATGGCTGCTGAACTTCCTACCTCCATTTTAATGACATGCGAACTTGGTCAGGGTTGCACTGAAAATCTTGTATATGTCAGTAAGTACAAAATATGCTCAGAAACACACTGGGGCATTTTTGCAGAGCTTGGCATTTATTTTGAATCTAGACTTTCTTTTAAAATACGAAAATCACTTCATAAAGGTTGTCCTTCCTGCAGGTCATTACGGATACGCTTTCAGCCCTGGACTTCCTTATGATAACCTAAAGCATTCTGGATGTTGCCATCTTGTTTTGCTTCCATTGAGCTATTTAGAATAGAAAACTGAACATTTGTAAGTGAAAAAGTTCAGGGCTGGAGACTGTGTACGTAATTACCTGGAGTAAGGTGGTCACGCTTACTTTATGTCAGTAATGTTTCAGTGCAGAAGCACCGCTGCTCCTTTTTTACACATTAGTTCCCATATATCCCATTTAAACAGTTATTTCCCTTGTCATGCACTAGTAAGGTGCTTGAATTATAAGATACTCTAAGACACTGATTGGAATTAAGCATGCATTCCAGGGTAGGGCAGAGAAGAGATTAACTGTTTGAAATGTCATAAATTGCATACAAAAGCTATAGTTTGTTTAACAGACTGCAAGTGATGGTGCTGTGCACATTTTGCCATGTGGTGCGATGCCCATTCAGAGCTTATGTTTTAGCTTTAAAATATACAAAACATGAAATGAGTTTCTGAAAGATACATGTTGTGGTGGTGATCTTTTCAGGTCTGGCAACATACTGAAAATGCTCTGCTGGAGGTGGTGGTTGTCTCAGTAGTCCAGTTGTTGCTCATAAATTCGTCTCTGTGGTGGAATGCAGGGCTGGATACTGGAATTCGCCTTTTACTGGTGAGCCTATTTTGCATTTTCTTTCATGAATGTAATTATTGAAAAAGCATCCTTTCAAACAAATGAAAATCAAGATGATTATGTTGGAAATTTCAGAGGAGCTGATGCATTGCCCTGCTTTCGGTATTTTATTAAGATACATTATATCTGTAAATTGAGGGAGAGCATATATGCTACAGGAAAGCTACCTATTATGCCGTTGAGATGTTCTTCGTGTGTGTGTGTGTTGTGTTGTGTTGTGTTGTTGGACTGATCAGACAATAACACATTCTTGCTTTCTTCAAGATAGGCATAACTTTCCTTTTGTGGTTTTTGACAGATTGTATAATTAATAATTGGCATATTTTCTGTTGGTGTATCTAACTTAATAAATCCACTCTTGAGAGAACCTCTGCCCAACCCCTGGAATCTATAACACAAGCAACAGGCAAATCCCAGACAAGTACGTATCAAGCTAAAGCAGTACCAACAGTTTTAAAGTTAAGAATACAATAAAATTCCCAAGCAAATAAAGGCACCAAGATTAAAATAGGTTAAAGGGCCGCAGCAATATAAAGTTTTAAGGCAAAAAGCACCAAAATAAAATAAGGAGCTAATCAAAAGTCATGGTTGACTGGAACACTGGCATGATTTCAGGCCGACAATGCTGGAAAAGAGGTTGGATACACCAAGCCAGTCATCCAAGTCAAAGTTTTTAACAGCAGATGTGTTCTCTGAAATGGAGTTCAAACTCTTCTACTGGGGCAAGGCCCGAGACTGTGCTGCAAAGTCTGATATGTCATTGTCTAGCTCCTGTTGAAGCTGTTGGATTTGGTGCCTGAGGCTTAGAGCAAGTCAAACCTGGATTTCAGGACTGCTGAGTTCACCTTGCGGGTTGGGTAGAATTGCAACCTTGCCCCAGCCAAAGGATTATATTTGTAGGCTAAGTCTTATTTTTTTCTTTTATTTTTTGGGAAGTTAAAATCCTGCCGCAATGCAAGACTGGAACCCACAAATGAAGCTAGATAACTTTTCTGCAAGATCCCAGTGAACACTAATTCAGAACAGGAAAACAAATCTGAGGGGGGACGAGCCTGATATTCCTGCCCTTCTAGGGTGCAACCATACTGGGCAAGCCTACACTACCTTGTCCCAGTCCCACTTTTCTCCAGGTGATAAATAAGTTCGTTCTGGTCAGTCCTGCAACCTCTACCTCCTCATACCAGGCTTCTAGGCAGCAGGCCTCTCTCCAGCCAGGTCTCCTGTATGGTCCATTCCTATGTGATCAGCTGGGCCCTATTGAAGTCAGGACTCCTGATTTTTGTGTCCCTGAAGCATGCAAAGAGGAAACCAACCACTTGACCATTGGAGAGCATTCCCTGGTGCCTGCAGGATTTATGAGTCTTCTTCCAGCAAGGCCTCATCTTCCAGGGAATCCTCATCAATAGTCATAAGCACTGAATATTCCCGCCTACTTGCGGGCACCCGGAGCATATTAAATATAGAAAATGTGTGTGTGTGTGTATATATATATATATATATATATGTGTGTATAGAAAAATATATGTACGTAGTACAGTATATCTATGCAGCCTATATTAAGGGCTAAAAAGGCCCAATTTAGATTGAGTTTTCCTATGACACCAAACTCAAGCCTTTATGAAACATAAAATGCAACATGCAGCCTTTATTGAAGAAAAACTGCAAGGGAATACAAAGGCATTGTTAGCCAATAGGCTGCATCAAAAGCATAACAAGTGAATACTGGCACTGTGCCTTTTAGACCCCCAGGACCTCCTGTATCCAATCATGCCCCAAAGGTGACAGATCAGTTCTTTTTTCTGGCTCCTTCAGTGAGGATCCTGTAGCATTGAGCTCTCTGTTTTTGACTTTTTGTCGGAAATTGCTTTATAAAATTAATTTTTCTGTGCTTCACCCAATTTCGTTTTACACCTAGAGTGAGGGAGAATTGTATTCCGACAGGAATTTTTATTTTTTCCTGTCAAAAATGCCTTCCCTTTTTAGGTCTCGACCTAGCGACGCAGCGCGAAGCGCTGTCGCTAGCGAGACTTATTGTTGCTGACTTGCTTCGGAAGGGAGACAGGAGCTGTGCACCCGCAGGACGGACTGGAAATGTGAACGCGCCCGTGAACACGCACTGTGCACATCTCCTGTCCCCCTTCCGTCCTTGCAAGCCTCATGCAATAGCACTTTTAAATGCGCACACAAGCTCCAAGCGCGGCGCGCTTACATGCACAGCATGCCTCACTCCACTTACCTGCTGTTGTGGGGACTCTGCGCTGCTCCTCGGCTGGTCTCCGTCTTCAGCCGGTCACTGCAGCAACACGCTGGGCTCCGTCTTGCTCCCAGGAGCCCCGCCTAAAATCCTGCTTTGGCCGCACCATGCGGCATTCACGAAGGCGGGGTGGGCTCCCGCTGGACTTCCTCTACTGTTTGTATTTTTTGCTTTCGCGGCCCCGTCCCTGTACCGCACGATCCCCGCAGCACTTCTTCAACTACGGCGGCGAAGTACGCAGGCGCCGCCACTGGGCACGAGCCGCAGGCCACGCCGATGTGCACGCTCACGGCGTGCCTACAACGTGCGCATGGCGCTCTTTACTTTCCCTTGTTTTTGCTTGTCTTCTGTTCCTGTACAGCTCAGCAAAGACCACCAGGTGGCGCTGTCGTCCATCAGTTACGTGGGCTGCTCTCTGTCCATCGTCTGCCTGGCAGTAACGGTAACGCTGGTCACCTTCGCTATTCTGTCGTGAGTAATGTTTACCTAGTTTACCCTTTTAACCCAAAGAGGACATTTTGTGCTAAAGGTTGAAAAGATGTTTGTTTTTTTTGCACATTTCGCCTTTCTAGATTTTAGATTTCTTCATGCATGCTGTAAATCCACCTGTTTACGGTGTTATTGACATTTGTAAAGCAGACAATCTGCCTAGTTACACTCAGGGTTATAGGGTATAAAGGAGCCTAGAACCGAGTGCAAAATTGTGTAAAAACGAACATAAAAGTTGTTGTTCCTGTGAGGAGGGGGGAGGGAGTACACATATACTGTCAAACAAAATGTATACATCGACGTAGTGGAAGGGCAATAAAAGGACAATCCCTCTGAGTGCTTATGATGCTGTGGATGGCTCTTTCAGCTTTAACTGCTTTCCACGAGTAGTCGAGCAGACCGCATCGCCCTGTGCACTTCCAACACAAACTGGTCCAGAGATGCCACGGAGTCTATGCGCATACAAATCACAGCTCAATGCCACCACGCAAAAGACCTGCAGGACCGGTGTCATTTTGGAAATACGAATGTAGAGCAGCGTAAATCATATCATCCACTGGAGGAGCACCGTGTCTACCTCGTGCGTGGCAGTGACGAGAGGCACAGGTCCTGCTGCACGAACTGGTCGAAGCAAACCAAAGACAACAAACATTTCATAGGTGTCTGGTGGTCCAACATCAATTTCAGAGTTAATGTAGTAGCTGCTGCTACCCAACCTGGAGCTGAAAAGAAGGTGGCGTGATACGCGGTGAGAACAGAGTGAGAGATGAGAAACGGGGGCAATACAACAATAACATCAATAAACTAGAGCCCACCGACTCCGTGTATAGGAAACAGGTCAACCCTGTGCTTAAGAAAATAAGACACTGTCAAACAGGCCTCAGCCCACTCTATCCAGGCAGGAGCGTCCATTTACACAGATCATACTACAGAATGAGCTGCTTCTGGCGCTGTTAACAATAGGCGTGGTAGCCCGAGGGTAATCATTTGAGGGACTTTGGAAGGGTGACGGTGGACGTAAGATTTGCAGGTTGTACGCAGATCTCTGCAGCAGGTGGCCAGCCCTCTGAGCTATATCTCTAACAAAAAGCAGGCACGGAGAACTCTCAAGAGTAAAAAGATGCAATTCCATTTTTCATCCGAAATGTGCTACTCTGCTAAATTCATATTCCGTTTGTTTTTTTAATGTAGGAGCTATTAAAGCAACCTCGTATACGTAGAACTAGTGAGAAGATAGTGTGCTGGGCTAATGCCATTGCTGCAGGGGTCTGTGCCAGAAGTCGTGGATTTCAGTCCGACCCGAACTTTGAATTACATCTTTTAGAGGGTGGTAAAATGAGTGTTTCTATTTTCGGGGCAAAATACAGATTACCCTTTACCCCTTTACCTCGGTCTCTCTCGCTACAACTCCTTGGTGTCTTTGCGTCTCTGAGAAGGGGCTTCACGTCTCTCTGCAGAGCTGGGCAACCCCCCCTACCTCCCTTCCCCTCATGTGGGTGCCCATTCCTCCCAGCCGAGGAACTCGACTGGATCAAGCCAGCCTTTCCCACACCGGGATCATCGCATAAACGTAATAAGCATTTGCAGTGCAATAGGTATCGCACTTGCGCGAGTTTCCTTGCCTTTATTTTTGTTTTCGTTTTAAAACATAAATAAAGGCATTGTCATTTACAATGCCAATAGCTTAAACTCGCGTAAATGCGAGACCTATTGCATTGCAAATGCTTGTTGTTATGTTATGTTATAAAAGTTGTAAATGGCATAGCTGCCCAGGCAACTTGGCTTCCCAGCACTAGTCCATTACAAGAAACAGACTGCAACAACGGCTTAAAACAGAGGGGGGAAGAGAGGGACCCTAACTGGAGAAAAGCCAGGTCTTCAGTGTTTTTCTGAACTGAAAATGGTTCTGAATGTTCCTGATATAAAGGGGGAGCAGGTTCCAGAGAGCAGGGGCCTTGGCTCGAAATAAGTGGCCTCCCGCTCTTACTCTCCTAACACGTGGGATAGTGGCCAGATTAAGATCGGCCGAACGTAGAGGAAATGAAGGTCGATACACAGATATCCAGTTCAACAAGATAGGGGCCCCCTGGGAATGCAGAATCTTATGGGCAGTACACAAGGCCTTGAAAGTGCACATGCCGGTCCACAGGGAGCCAATGCAGTTTGCAAAGGAGACCAAAGGCAGAGCAAAATTTAGGAAGGGAGAACAATAGCCTGGCCGCTGCATTTTGTGCCCCTGGAGTCATCTAGTTATAGACGTATTGACTCCCAAGTACAGAATGTTGCAGTAATCTAACCGAGATGGGTTAACTGCCTGAATAATGGTTTGTCAAATAACAGAATCAAAAAGACCAAGGATGGGTTTAAGCCCTCTCAAGAGCCCGAAGCACGTCCCTGCTACCGATTGGCCTGTGCTTCGAAACTTGAAGTGCTATCCACCCAGACGTCTGGATTTTTAATAAAGGTCTTGAATGGGGGGGGGGAGGAGGGCCCGAGGGAAGGAGGTCACCAGTGGTTGCCCCAAGAGTGGATATCTTTTCCTAGTAGGGGAATTTCTGTTTATTTTGTGTTCATCCACTCTGTGACTGCTAATATTCCCTTTTGAAAATTGTCCAGCTCTGACATATGATTGTCAGAAAACGAAAGCATGAGCTGAGTGTCGTCAAGTGTCCTGCCCGTGGCAAAAAGAAGGTGCAGAGTGACCCCCACTCAGTCTGCATCTTATGCCTACCTCATACGCATCTACCGGAGTCTTGCCACCACTGCCAGAAACTACGTCTCTATAATCTTCAAGAACGGGAAAAATCTGGACCAATAGGAAGACCTCCATCTTCCTCCAAGGCTACCTCTCTTCACAAGGCTCCATCCAGAGGCAGATCTCCTGACAAGGGTGAAAAAAAGAGAACAAAATCAACATCTAGAGCTAGGAAGATCCCTGTTTGTTCTCAGTCGGTGTAGGGATCGACGTTCAAAGTGCCCTCGACCACAAGGTACTCTTCACCTTCAATGCAGCCGTCGGCGACGAAAGGACGACATCCGACATCGAGAAACTCTACACCAGAAAGGTCTCAATCAACGACGAAACACAAGTCGTCGAAGCCCACGGCGCCAATAGAAGTCCCATCGTCGTCACACCATCGCTCGTCGTCCGGTCAAGAAAAGTCTCTGACGACAGGTCTCCACCAGTCGACATTGAGGCAAGTACACCTGACAGACACTCCTTCAAGGGCCGCCTACTGCCGTTCGATGTTGAGGCATTCTACGACGAAGACTTAGCCGGCAGTCGAGGCAGACGTCTCCCTTGGTGGCAACCAGGCGCAGCTCGATGTTGAGGTAGGCGCCTCCGTCGCCGGCAACCAGGCGCTGCTCGACGTTGAGACCGATGTCTCTGTGTGTGGCAACCAGGCCCTGCTCAACGCCAAAGCACACTTCTTCCTCAGCAGCAACCAGGCGCTGCTTAACCTCGAGACAGACCTCTCGACGTCGTTGGCAACCAGGCACCATTCGACATCAAGACAGACACCTCCTAGGCAGTCTCCGTCGACTGCAGCAAGACGCCGTTCGACGTCGAGACCTCACTCACCCCCTTAACATCGTGACAGGCCACTGTCAATGACAGCACCTCGTCGCTAGACGTTGAGGTAGCATTCTTCTGCTGACAGGCCTACGCAGCAGGAAAGGGCTTCAGCTGCATCTAGAGGAGCTTCCTCCCGCTTCTCTGCACCGGGGCAAAGAACTCCCCACAAACCAGAGGCTTCGCAGGCACCTATTCGCCTTTCTCCACGTTAGTTGGATTGTGTCCGCAACTAGCCTGTTTCACAGAGTCTGGATTCACAATACTCACTGACATATTCACCTTTATGGTCTCCCCCGAGGACACTGTCTCCATAACCAACTCCGCAAGCCAAAACTCATCTAGCCCGCTTGGCCGAGCCAGCTCTCCTAAGTACCTGACAAGACCCAGGTTACCTAGGGAGACCACTCCTCATCACATAACCCGGTCACAGGCAAAGAGTAGATCTTAACACCGGGCCAGAACCAGATCCTCTATACCTGCCCAAAGATCTCGCTCACATCACCACGCACATAGATCCCCTACATGGTCTACATCCACCACTCATCAACACTTACGGACACGTCACCAGTGAGAGTCTCCCCAATAGACAACCTAAATACATTCCATGAGGTGTAACTTAGAGGGACTGGCAAGCTGAACATTGATATGCCAGCATCCTCTACAACCTCATGGTCATTTTCGAGACCTTATGTCATAGGTCCTCCTCAAGACCATTGCTGCCTTTGGTCTCAGGTCTGCTCCAGCCAGTCATGGCCATTTTTCTTACCCTGGCTTCCCTTCGAGCGGCTCCAGCAAGAATTTTAAAGAAATATAAGGCTCCAGATCAAGACCCTTTATTTCTGAGAACATGCCCTCCACCAGACTCTGTCATTATAGCGGCTGCCAACAAAACACACTCCATTGTGGCTTCGTCATCTGTCCCGCCGGACAAGGACAGTAAACAAATCGATTCCTTGGGCAGGAAAATGTGCTGCACCTCGGCCTCTGTTATGAAAGTGTCTAGTGCTGCAGCATTACTAGGTCGATACAATAGGTGTCTCTGGGACTCACCAGCCAGATTTACAGAAAAGATTTCCAGGGAAGACAGGCAGGACTTCGAAGAGATCCTACAAGAAGGAGGTTTGGTTGCTAACCAAATAATTAGCGTGGTGGCAGGTGGCTCTGACCTTGAGGCGCACGGATGTTCACATGGTATGTATGCCAGATGCTGATCATGGCTTCGTCTTACAGGCCTGAAGCCAGAGGCACAGCAACACATCCTCAATCTTCCTTTCACTGGTAACTCATTGTTTGGCTCCCACACGGATGATGAGATGGCAAAAATTAAAAACCGAGTTGGACACACTCAAAGCCGTCAGCCGAGAAAAACGGAAGGAGTTCCGTCGACGGTACAGGCCTTATGACGGGCGTCTGTAACATCCGAGGGTTCAAACCCCTCACTGGGTCCCATGCCAACAACAACACCAACAACCCAAATCTCACTACCAGCCCTGCAGATCAGCGTGTGTACGAGGAGCTAATAGACAACCACTAGCTTCCTCCAAGACACCAGACGAACAATGAGGTATCGCTTCCCCCGTCGCTGTTACCCACTCCGGTGGGGTGAGGGGGAGTATCACCAAACATCTAAACGAGTGGCGCAACATCACGAGTGACAATTGGGTGCTGAATATTGTAGAAAATGGGTACGCACTTCGCTTCAAGTCCCCACCTCCAGCGGTTCCACCATCAAAAACCTCTTGTCATCAGCAAAGGCTACTACAGAATGAAGTCTGCATTCTATGAAGCAACAAGGCCATCAAGGAGGTTCCCTTCTCTCAAAAGGGAGTAGGGGTATATTCTCGATATTTCCTCATAAGGAAAAAATGCCCCAACAGAGAATTCAGACCCATTCTGGACTTACGCTTGCTAAACAAATACATAAGAAAAGAGAAATTTAGAATGCTTGCTCTCCACCAATATACCCCCAGCTCCATCAGGGGGACTGGATGTGTTCCATTGACCTTCAGGATGCCTATTTCCACATCTCAATTGCAGGGAAGCATCAGAGGTTTCTGAGGTTCAAAGTGGCATTCAAGCATTAGCAGTACAAGGTGCTACTATTTGGCCTGAAATCACACATTCTCGAAATGCATGACCATCGTAGCAGCAGCCTTATGAAGGAAAAGCATATTCATCTATCCATACCTAGACGACTGGCTGGTAAAAAGCTCCTCTCCAGATCAAGCAAAGAAACATTACCATATTTGTATCAAGACCCTCCAATCTTTAGGTCTCCAGGTCAATGACGAAAAATCCACCCAGATTCCAACTCAAAGACTGCACTGCCTAGCTGCGACTCTGGACATAAAAATCGCAAAAGCGTGTCCTTCAGAGGAGAGACTATCCTCAATTGCTCGGAACCTTACCAACCTCTTTCACGTGCTGTATCCATCAGCAAGACAGATGGCATCAATTCTGGGGTCAGTGGCCTTATGCATATTCCTTGTTCCCAATGTCAGACTCCACATGTGACCGCTCCAACAGAATCTGGAGGATCAGTGGAATCCATTCACAAACCATTGGGACAACAAGCTAATCTGCTCATCCGTGTCCTGTTTCACCAGGCTACTCCAACGCAAATGCTCATAACGGATGCGTCTCTCCAAGGCCGGTGGACTCACATGGGTACCCTACAGACACGGGGCCTGTGGTCGGCCAAGGAACAACTACACTATATCAACATGCTGAAGCTGCTGGCTGTCCATCTAGCCCTCAAGTCCTTTTATCCTTCCATTCAAACCGCTCCTGGTCCAAACAAACAATATGACCACGATACTCTATCTAAACAAGTAAGGGAGCACTTGGTCTCGCCCCCTCCCTATCCCTGAAACCACAGGCCATCTGGAACTGACTCAACAAGGAAGTTGACAACCTCGGCTATTCACCTTCCAGTAGTCCACAACACACAAGCGGATTCTCTCAGCCGCAACTTTGCCGAAACGCACGTCTGGATTCTGCACAACAATTTCATGGGAGACATTTTTCAAGAATGGGGCATCCGCAGATCTACCTGTTTGCAGATAAAAGTAACGAAAATTGCCCAGTCTTCGCATCAAGGTTCTACCGACCAGGAACAAAGGGGAATGCCCTTTTGCTAAACTGGTCGAGGACATTTCTGTATGTGTTTCCTCACATTCCCGATACCGACAGTCATCAACAAACTGTACTGAGCCAGGACCAGAATGATCCTAATGGCTCCGGAATGGCCTTGACAGTGGTGGTACCCGGATCTCCTCCACCTGTCAGAAAGACCACACAAGAGGCTGCCATGAAGACTGGATCTCTTCTACAAGCTCAGAGGGAGGACTTTCCACCCCACACTTCCCTTGCTGAGCATGACTGCATGGCCTCAACTGCTTACAGAAAGTCCCTTACACAGAGGTCATTCTTCCAAATTCCTGTAGTGAAGGATTTCTTAGTGGGAAGAAGGTGTTCCCGTCAGTACGTATTCCTCCTTCTCCTCCTTGGGAACTGAATGTGGTTCTTTAAAAACTCATGGAACCCATACATAAGGCAACTTTTACTTAGGCATGCAGAGTCAGCAAGATTCAGTCTCTCTGTGCCAAAGAGCCTTAGACAGTCTTCCATGCTAACAGGGTGGTGATGAGGGCTCATCCGAGTTTTCTCCCGAAAGTAGTGTCTGAATTCCACATTAACCAAACTATTTCACGCCCTACATTCTTTCCAAACCCTTCCACACCATCGGAAAGAGCGTTACAATCTTTAGATCTTAGAGTTTTGAAATTCTATTTAGATAAGACCAAAAACCATCAGACAAACGGTTTGTCAATTATGTCCCTATGTAAACAGGCCCGCCTCCTCTAAGCAGTCAATTTCTAGGTGGATATTTTCGTGTATCCTGTTCACCTACCAGTTAGCCAACAAACAATTACCTGCCAAGAGGCAAAGCGGCAACAGCAGCCCTACTAACGAATGTTCCCATCTCTAAAACCTGCAAAGCGGCTACTTGGAGATCAGTGCATACTTTCACAAGGCATAACTGGCTAGATTCAGACAATAAGACAGACACCCAAGTAGGGCAGGCCTCCTTAAGAAATCTATTTCAATGATAACTGTTCCTGACTCGTCTGCAGGGGTGTGGGATGGGCACATTTCTTTATCTCTAAAGTACTGTGTACATATTTTTGATATATATATATATATATATATATATATATATATATATATATATATATATATATATATATATATATATATATATATATATATATATATATATATATATATATATATATATATCCATCCATCCATCCATCCATCCATCCATCCACCCACATGAAAATCCAAGAGTGTCCAGTCACACCGGCACTACACAAGGACACAGAATCCACAGCAGTTGAAGTGGCAAGGTGTTTATTAATTAACCATCATTGTCCAAAGACGCGTTTCGGCCGCCAGACATGCGGCCTTGTTCACATAGTGCACTGCAAGTGAAGGTGATCTATATATACATGGTGAGTAAGCAGTAGTCTTTCTACAGTGGTATTCGTTCAGATAAGCACTTTACAACATGATGTGGCACTTTTACTGCAGTATCATTGCTTTACTGCAGTATCATATTACTGTAATCTAAGTGCTGACCAATGACTGCATACCTGGTGCTATAATGATATGGAGGTTGAAGGCATCTGTAATGTCATTCTCCTAAAGGCTAGCGCTGGTGTGGTAACTCGTGCTCGCTCTTGCCATTGCAAATATTACAGCGTTGGAAAATCCAAAGTAGCTGCGAGCTTGTGAGTATAAAATGTATCCTAAAACTTAGGATAAAGTATTTAATCAGTCGCGCAAGTAGCATAACTAAATTTGATTGACCATCAAATCGGCCAGCCCGTATTAAGTATTAAAATGCGGGGCTGAAGGGCACAAGATCAGCAAAGAGATAGATTTAAAAAAATACCACGATTGAATTGTAGTGCCTGTTAGTATTGTAGCGAGTACATGCTGTTGCTGTTACTCATGAGTGATTAAATTTGTGAGTGTGTTCTGTGAAAGGGAGGGAGGTGTTTGGAAATGTGAGTGAGCCCGTGAGTGCATCTGGTCGCGCAAAAATGTACTAAACCCAATGGTTAATGTGACAACATCTGCACACGGGGTGTTATTTAAAACAAAAGACACAAAAATTGATAATCATTATAGTGCCTGTACAGTACATATACACATGGGTGTATGCCACCCTATAGATTTCTAGGGGGAACATTAGGTTAGGGAGGGAACAAAATTAGTAACATTGTATGGAGATTCAACTGCTGCAGTTGCATGAAACTATGATGGACATATTTAAGAAGTGTGGCAAAACGCAAGGATTCCAAAAAATACATGTAGCAAACCAATAACACAATAAATAGCTTACTGTTAGAAATATAAATATAAAGCCTGCAAATTGCTAAAATAAGCATATATGCGATTTCAACCTAGATATTGTGCAAATAAATAGTTTATAAGCAGATAGTCATGGCGAGAACATATTGAGCCATTGATACCCATTCTCTATCTAATAAATGGTTTGCTAAAGCACCTAGTGTGCCATAAATATTGTGGTGGAACTAAACATAGCAGAATCAGTGGGGCCTTGGTAACAAATCTATGTGTCATCGATGTGTATACATATAGCCTGTTCATACAGTAAGAAATCATAGGAAGTTATGCAAATCTTCACTCAAGTTTAACCCAGATGGGGCCTTGGTGTTGAACTCGATGATGTGTTTGCTCTCTAGCTGTCTAAGGAGTTTTTCCCGATTTCCACCCCTCACTAGCATAGGTATGCAATCAATGACCGAGTACTGTAAATGGGCCAAGTTGTTGCTGTGCTTGTCACTAAAGTGCCTTGCTACAGGGTAAGTAGAATCATTGTTAACTATGGCCCTAAGATGTTGTAAGATGCGCTGGTGCACCGGTAGCTTTGTACTTCCAATGTACCATAGGTTACATGAACAGACAAGTAGGTAAACTGCAAACTCAGTTTTGCATGTGAGGCGATGCCTTATGATGAAGGGATGTTTCCTAAATACTGAATCTACCTGGGTGATGCTTCTGCCAAATTTGCAAGCCCTGCAACTGTTGCATATTTTGAATCCCTTGATATCAGATAACCAGTTACTCTTGGAGATGATTTCTGGACTGTTTTTCACAAGGGCATCATGCATAGATGGTGCTCGTTTGTATGTGATGTCTGGTTGATTTGACACTACTGGGCCTAATATGGGATCAGATTTGATGATGCCCCAGTGCTTGTTTATCACTGCTCTGATGTTGCGGGCTTCAGTGTTATATGCCGTGATGAATCTGGTTGTGACTGTATGTAAAGGCTCTGGACTGGGGATACTAGTATTTGTGTCATCCACTCGGGTGTCTTTGAGTAGGTCTTCCCTTGGGATCTGATTGGCCCTGTTCATAGCTTTTTTGATGTTGGCTATGGAATAACCTCTTAGTTTGAAACGTTGGAATGACTCTTCCTGGCATATATATATATCAATAAAAACAAGGGAGACACCCTTCAAGTCCAATCAGGGACAGGGAAAGTTCAAACAAAATTAACAAGCGGGTCCCTACTAGATACTATGTACCGTAAAGAGGTTTTTCTAAGTACCAAAAATATATATATATATATATTGTGCTGGTATTAAAAGAATAACATAAAAATAATTATATCATCACAGTGAGTCAGATTCAGCATACAAAAATACAATCAAAATGTGTAAATAACTAAAATTCACATGGACATATATCAAATAAATATTTATTATCATTATTATACATAGTACATTTGCATAAAAGCTTAAAAAACATTTCATTGCTATATACAATCATTCTAAAAACAAATAACTTGACAACAGAGTTGTCGACGCTGCGTTTCGGTGAGTAGATATATAGACACCTTCCTCAGGACAGTTTTCTAGATAGTAAGAACATTATGACATAATCAAAATCACACAGTTAAGACGTTATAAAAACACATTTTGCTGACATCACTGTAGTATTGCTATAAATTTTTTAAATCTTATTAAAACAATTTTTAAAACAATTTTTTGTACATCAGCTAATAGCTGCATACTATTTATTCTATTCATTACCAGCACATATACATGTCTCTTTTCTATACATATAGCATTTTGCAAAACAAATAGACTGCTAAGCACCATCGTCATAAATAATATAAATAACCACATACCTAACATTTGAGATGTCATCAGTGATGTCATCAGTGATGTCACTGACCATGTCATGAGTGATGTAATATGTGACGTCATCAGCAGTGCATTGCGGGGGCGCGAGTTATAGTTACCTGAACTAACTATAACGGGGGAATTTCACGGGTTTTGTACGAGTGCAATGTCCAACTAACTATAACTGTCCCTAAAACCTTATGGTTTTTTCAGTGAATTTCTAAGGTTTTTTAAATGCTAATTTCTAACTATAACGTGCCTGAAACCTATGGTTTTTTCAGTGAATTTCAAAGGTTTTTTAAATGCTAATTTCTAACTATAACGTGTCTGAAACCTATGGTTTTTTCAGTGAATTTCAAAGGTTTTTTAAATGCTAATTCCTAACTATAACATGTCTGAAACCTACGGTTTTTTCAGTGAATTTCAAAGGTGTTGTAAATGATAATTTTTAAATGTATTAATTGTTATATTTATTTTTTTCATACTTATTTACTACATTTTTAGAAACAATTTTTTTTTACATATTTTATTTTTTAAATTACATTGTAATTACATTATACATTACAAAAATACTTTCTCAGAATGAATTACTTTAGTTTAAATACTTTGCACATAGGCAATAGACTTTTAAGTACAGTAGTTACAGTTGTTGCAATGGGCAACACATTTTCAAACACAATGCAACATTCAGCTCAATGTGAATTTCTAGTTAAATGCAATTAGTTACTTTATGGATTACTTTTCTAACCACAGGACTGGATCCTAGATTCAGTCCTGGGACATCTCCTGTAAACAGTTGAGTAAAAGCGTTTTGGTTACAGTAGTGATTTTTAAGGAATATTATTGTATTTTAAAAGTTGACACTTAGAAACTTTTTCTCATAGAATCACCAATGTTATCCTATGGAAGGAAATTCACTTAGCAGGTAAAAACTGTTATCGTTACTTTTTCTTAGTCAGTGTTGGATCCTGGATCCAGCACTGGTGCATCTCCTGTAAACAGTTGAAAGAATGCGTTTAAGTCATACAGGCGATTTTTAAGGAATATTTGTAGTTTGTGAAAATCGACACTGGTTGGGGACTGTGGGGGGGGTCCCCAAACCCCCCACAGCCCCGCCGGTCCCCCGTGTCCTACGGGAGCCGGCATTCCTTTTCCACATGGGGAGCAGCTAACATGCTGCTCCCCGTGTGGAAAAGCAATTGGTTTGCATTTTGAAAACCAAGTTTGCTATGACAGGACGGGAGCCGCGAGGCTCCCGTCCTGTCATAGCAAACTACAGTGTCCCGGGGTAGGCACCGCGGGACACTGCAGGAGCCGGCCCTGGGGGGTGGCGGTCCCCAGGGCCATCAAGGGCCTCCAGGAGGGGGCCGCGCGGCCCCCTCCCTACATTTTGAAAGCCCCGGGAGTTGGTGGTCCTCGGGGCTTGGAGGTCCAAACGGACCCCCATTTTCAATTTTCTTAGTGCCCCGGGGAGGTGGTGGTCTCCGGGCGTGTGGGGGCTGGAGCCCCCACACAGGTTTAAAAATAAATAAAAAAAAGCCCCGGGGAGGTGGCGGTCTCGGGGCTGCGAGAGGGCTCGGAGCCCTCCCGCACCATTAATGATAAAGCCCCGGGGGTGGCGGTCCCCGGGCTTGGAGGCCCTTAGAGGCCCCCCATACATAAAATAAACCCCTTCCAGCATGCCCCGGGACTTGGCCCACCCGGGGGCAGTTACATCGAGCGCGGAGACCGCGCTCGATTTTCTTGCTCGGCAGGATCCGCGCTCCTGAGCGCATCCTGCCGATTTTTTTTGATTTCTTTTTTTAAATGCTTTGTTTTGCCCAGGGGGTCCTTGTGGGACCCCTGAGCAGGCCTAGGGGGTTAGGGGTTTCTACCCTGCCCCTTTGTGCGTTTGCGCACTTGTTTCTTTTTTTCTCGGCGGATCCGCGCACCCTAAGCGCATCCCGCCGATTTAAAAAAAAAAAAAAAAAATGCTTTTTCCTGCCCAGGGGTCCTTGTGGGACCCCTGAGCAGACCTAGGGGTCAGGGTGTTTCTACCCTGCCCTCTTTTGCGCTTTGCGCACTTGTTTCTGTCCCTCGGTTCTACCGAGGGACAAAATGGCTGCCAACACTTCCTGATTTGGAGTGTTGACAGCCAATTAGCATGCAGCTCGTGATCGGGAGGGTACGCGGATCCGACGCGCCCATAGATATATATGTGATTTTAATTGTGAATTTCTCAGGAACTACTGAACGGATTTACACCATTTTAGCAAAAGGCACCAGTCTGAACCAAGGGCTACCTCTTTGCCAAATTTGGGGTAATTCCGTTCAGCAGTTCGAGCTGTAGCTGCGACGTAAAGGTTCCTATGGAAAAATGAATGGGAAAACGCGCTTTGGGACCCCCTTTTCTCGGCCCCCGCTTGACGTATCACCCCGAGACTTTCAGGGTAGGAGCGGACCGGAGCGCCCCAACAAGTTGGAAGCTTGCGAAGATTCATCAACCGGCGCCAACGTTATTGCAAATAGAATGTCGCGGATTTCCTATGGATAATAGGTCCTAACTATAACTATCTACTGGCGACCGTCAGTAGATAATATATATATATATATATATATTCTACTGGCGGTCGCCAGTTTATAGTTAGGGACCACTTTTCCATAGGAAAAGCGTTTTTTGATTTGCTTATAACTTTGTCGTCGTTTGACGAACGTTTACGAAATTTTCCCAAAAACTTCTCTTTTTAGATTAGCTCCTATCTTGAAAGTTTGGGGGTGATTCGTCAAGGGGGTGCTGAGAAAAAAGGGGGGTCCAAAAACGTGTTTTCTCCATGCAATTTCCATAGGTAACTTTAGACAAGGCTACAGGTCAAACTGCTGAACGGAATTACGCCAAATTTGGCAGGGAGAAAGGTCTTGGTCCAGAAAGCATGCTTTTGTTTAAATGGGGTAAATCCGTTCAGTAGTTTTTGAGAAATATCAAATTTGACAGATATCGATATTTGAGAATTCTGACATCTGATTGGCTGAGGCGTTACGAGCACGAGCTTGCGGCTCATTGGCTGCGAACTGTTGAAACTAGGAAGTGTTGGCAGCCATTTTGTGATTCAGTCCATCAGCTCGCATCTCTCCCTCTACAAGCCATCATGGCATAGTTCTACCTCTGTGAGGCAACACTGAAAATATACCGCAGCTCTGTCTGTGCGAGATACCCCTTTCACGCTCCCTCTCCCCACATCACCAGCTCGCGGCTATGCCTTTAGAAGCTAGTCCGTCGGCTCGCAGCTCTGCGTCTGCGAGCCGTCTCGCCCGCAGCTCTACCTCTGCGAGCAACCCAGTTAGCTCATAGCTGTGTCTGTGCTAGCAGGCCCGTCGGCCCATTGCTCTCCCTCTGCGAGTCAGCCCATCGGGTCGCAGCTCGGGCCCGCAGCTGTACCTCTGCGAGCAGCCCGTTAGCTCGAAGCTGTGCCTCTGCTAGCAGGCCTGTTGGCCCATTGCTCTCCCTCTGCGAGTCAGACCACAGCTCTCCCTCTGCGAGCCAGTACGCTGCTGTGCTTTTGCGAGCCGTCGGCCCGTAGCTCTCCCTCTGCGAGCCGAGCCCACGGACCGCAGGTCTCCCTCTGCTAGCCGGACCGCAGCTGTCACTCTGCGAGCCGATATTGGGAATATAAGGCGGCTCTAAGAAGAGCCCTTGTGTTTATTAGTTGGAGCTACATGTAAGTGCGGATGCACAGCTTTAGGTTATTGAGAAAACTTATCTGTGAAGTGTACTCCATCACTTCTGTAGATATCAGCCATATCAAAACGTATGTTGTTGTAGATCGACCCCATTCTATGGTCTCTGAGGTATGCAGACACAGCTTTAAATTATGTTGTATTATTTGATAAGTAACACTGTAATTTGTGAAATATATTACATTACACAACAGTTTTACAGTTTATTTTCTTTTATGTAGTGGAAAAGTTAGAAAAAACAGTACTAATGACAAATAGCAGAATAGTAGTTTAATATTTAAAAACCTTTGAAATTCACTGAAAAACCATAGGTTTTACAGACGTTCTAGTTAGAAATTAGCATTTAAAAAAAACTTTCAAATTCACTGAAAAAACCATAGGTTTTACAGACGTTATAGTTAGAAATTCGCATTTAAAAAACCTTTGAAATTCACTGAAAAAACCATAGGTTTTAGGGACGTTATAGTTGGAAATTAACATTTCAAAATCCTTTGAAATTCACTGAAAAAACCATAGGTTTCAGGGACGTTCTAGTTAGTTGGACATTTTACTCGTACAAAACCAGAGAAATTCCGCCGTTATAGTTAGTTCAGCTAACTATAACTCGCGCCCCCGCAATGCACTGCTGATGACGTCACATATTACATCATTCATGACATGGTCAGTGACATCACTGATGACATCCCTGATGACATCATCCACGTGAAAATCTGATGCACCTCCTCACACTCTAATATAAACTTTGATACACCCACTATAAAATACAGACTACCATTTTCGAAACGATCAACACACCAATACCAGTTACTACATACGCACTCACTGATTCCTAGGTCTACACACACATCCACTCATTTACCCATACAATCACTCATACATGCAGTCACTCTTCAATGCAACACTATCATATGCACTCATACACCTATACAGACAGTCATACACCACCACTCATCCATGGAGTTACTCACACACCTAGTCAGTCATGCAAAGAATCAATCGCACTCCCATTTACTCACCTATACAGTTATACACACACCACCTCACTTATTCATACAGATACTAACGCATACTTACTCTCTTATATAATCAGTGATACCAGTACACACTCATCTATACGGCTACTCTCACAATCACTGACTCTCACGTATAGTCATTTATATACTCCAACTCTCACATACACTGCCTTTTACATATGTAGTTACTTGGATATGTACCACTGAGACATCTATTCACTCACCAACACACCCATACACACACTGACCCACCCATACAGCTGTTTCCACATGCACTCTTGAACCCATACACACAGTGAATCAACCACTCAAACATCTATGCACAGTCACACACCTCCCACCCACCCCCCCCCCACACACACACACACACACACACACACACACACACACACACACACACACACACACACACACACACACACACACACACACACACACACACCCCCATACAAATACTCAGGCAACCAATGGATAACCCATATAGACACTCATGTAGCCACTCACCAACCCATGCAGCCGCTTATACACCAACTGACAGACTGATACAGACATTCACACAGTTTAGTCACTAACCCATGCATTCAGTAAGATACATGTAATCACTCACTTAAACAGTCAGTTATGCACCTACTAAATCCTCAATCCAGACACTTATACACCCACTCATTCTTCAATACACCTTGGAATATATATAATACATATTTAAACTTTATAGAAACAGTCACTGGATGATGTCATCAGTGATGTCATCAGTGATGTCACTGACCATGTCATGAATGATGTAATATGTGACGTCATCAGCTGTGCATTGCGGGGGCGCGAGTTATAGTTAGCTGAACTAACTATAACGGCGGAATTTCTCTGGTTTTGTACGAGTAAAATGTCCAACTAACTATAACGCCCCTGAAACCTATGGTTTTTTCAGTGAAAATGAATATATATATATATATATTCCGAAATTCCGCTACTCCTCCAATCCTTTGAATAAACGGAACGGACCACCAAAATGTGCTATCAGATGTATATTTTCAAGGTGCAAGTCTCGCCACAACGCGTTTCAGCCCACCACAGGCCTTGATCACATGACAAAAGGTACGCGTTACCGCCATACTTTTAAAGTGATAAGTGCTCTAAATTGAAATCACGTGTGCAAACAGAGCCATAGACCTGGAAGAAATATTACATTCGTAATGTCGTTTTACAGAACACAACAGTTTGTTCATCCAACATATAGGGTCATTTAATTTGCTATATCTGTTACTAATACAATGACAATTTTATTTTGATTATTAAAGGTCTGGTAAATAACAATTAAATTATAATATAATTTAAAAGGAAAACAATTATAAAAGAAAATCTTTTTGTGTTAAAAACCTCAACTGCATTATTTGCAATACCACAAATGACGTACCCAGACGCTACTGTATTAATATACAGATAACTGTCATTATATTCTATAAATAACAGTAACAGTGCAATTGTGTGTTCTGAATTGTGGTATACTCCTCTATGGCCAATAAAGTGCTCGTGCTAGTGTGAAAGTACAATAAATAAAAATGCAAATGAAGTGCTAGTGAAATCTTCTCAATTTAAAATGCATAATGCAAATTCACAACTCAACAACCCCAAAGAAAATGAGTAAATTATCGAAATAGTTGATATACATTCTAACAGGATTTAGAGCCCTAAATCTCTGTGATATATTATTTTTTTCTTCCAGGAGAATCCTCATCAAACTGTATGCTTTCTCCTTTAAATGCATGCAAGTTTGACACTTGCCTTGAGTACCAGATTATTCTGGGGCACTAATCCCATCTCGTTTCTTTGTGTTAGGCCTCCGCCCCCCCTTGTACCATCTCCAGAGTCGTATTCTATTCATTGTTACTGAGCAACATTTGAGTTGAAACCATTAATAAATTGAGAGCAAAAGAGGAGCTACTCTAATGGAAAACATCCACTTATAGATGTTTATATGGGCATGTTTCCAAAACAAAATAATTTCTCCATCATGAGACAGGAGGTTGTTTAAATCTAACAATAAGTATAAGAGCTGGCCATACAAAGACTGAAATCTAGACTTCTGCAAATGTTACTTTGCAGACATGCGGCAAAATCCAGACCAAACACAGCAGGTTGATGTATTGTTAGTAGTGTTAATGGAACCTTTTCTAAGGCTTCAAATCATTATCCAGAGCATGTAAATAAAAGGAGAAAAGGAATACGTTCTCACGTGTACTCAAGGAGTGTCTGAAATAGTAAGGACATAATTGTTAGCATTTTTTAAAGTCTACACGAATCAAAGTAGCAGGATTTTCGGGAACTAAACCGTTTCCATTAGCAAATCTCATACAGCCAAGAAGAGGGCCAAACTACTCGAGCATATTCCATATATTTTTCAGTTTTAGCAAGAAAAGGGAAACCACATGGGAGAGACTGTTAAATGTGGAAGGAAGTAAAATAAACGATTTAACTAGGTAAAATTTGTTCCATATTGAGAGTAGAAACAGATGGTAAGTCCACAAATGAGCAAAAAAGAATATTTGTAGGAAAATAGATGCAACAGAATTTGATGAAACCTTTTTGCCAAAATGGAAACTCAATAATGCTATCTTTTTGAATGACTGAATGGTTTACATCTATGTTTTATTGGAGATTAGAAAAAGTGAGAACTTAATCAGTAGTAACCCAGTTAAATCATTCACGCAAGTGCTTAGGAGGATTGCAACATATGGTGCAGGGATATTCTGCTCTTTATTAGTCATTTTGTGTAGCTCATACAGAAGTACTCGTATTCCTTGAGTTTCCGTAGTAGGAATTTCATTTGAAACCCAGCTCTTTAAAAGTCTTTTGCTCCTCAGATTTCTCCTTTTCTGGTAGGGGAGCATTCAGTGAGTCTGGTTCTTCAGAATATCCTTCTTCCAGTGCCCTTATTCCCAAGAGTAAGAAATGGGGATGGTCCTTGATGTGTTATAGGGTTCCTCTAAAAGTAGCTATTCCACTAGTCATCCGGTTTGTCAAGGGGCCGGACTCCTGAAAAGAAAACAGAGTTGAGGTCCAATGGGGCTCTATGGCTCTCTCTAACCACCCGCCTGCCCCCCAGCCACCTCAGCTGCCAGTCTTCTCTTCCCTCTCCTTTCTGCTCTCTAGCCCATTGACTTGCCTGAAAGGACAACAGAGGGCCATCAGGGCCTTATCTGGATCTCCATGACTGTCCACTGGAGAACTGAAAGAGTAGCCATTAATAGACAAAAACCTGACCCTCTGTCTTGCCTCAGGAACCTTGCTTGCCCATTGAATGGCAAACTGTCAGCCAGGACTCACCCACTGGTATATAGACTGCCTCGATTCGGGATTGCTCATCCCTTTTTGTGGCCTGCCTTCTTTAAAGGAGAGACTCTTCTCTCTCTTCCTTTAGCTGTTCCAGAATGGCTAATGGCCTTCACGGTTCATCTCAACTTACCGATGCTGTTGCACAGTCACTGACAAAAAAAAACCCTTTTTCTCATTTCCTTCACCATTTTGAAAATGGAAAGCCTATTCATTCGTGAAGTCAAGAGGCATGTCTCTGCACTGATCACTGTTTTATACTTTGAGGATTCAACGCATAAGCTTATTATTGTGATCTTCAATGTCACACTGCTGAAGTGGGTAGAACATGATACAGTTGTACATATTAGCCTGTCCGTGAACAACCATGCTATTTTCACTTTAACTGTACCCAATTTCAACAGAATATTCCTTTATTGAGATTACTCACGGGGTGATTTGGAAATTAAATAGGTGATCAGATTGAATTATTTGACCTTCTCTAATGGTACAAAGCTAATGAACAGTTGGAGCACCTAGATCCAATTCATAATATTTTACATCAGTCAAACTTCTGCTCTGTTCTTGTCTTGTCGGAATATGCAGTCATTCTTTGTATTGATTGTATTTTTGATAATATATGAAGGACAGGTACTTATAACGCTTAAGTTTCCACTTGATATGGCAAGCAGGAAGCTCATGCAAAGCTCTCTTTTTTGATTTTTTTAGTCCTCCCACCTGCTTGCAGTTTGAGCTCCTTCCATAGTCTGATCACAATCTTGGCGGACAGGGTTATTCCGTCACAAATGTGACGGATATCCCGTCCGCCAAATTACAATTCCATTTTATCCAATGGAACTTGTAATACAGCGGACGGGCTATCCGTCACGTTTGTGACAGAGCATCCCATCCGCCAAAATCGTAACCAGGCCCTTAGTTGTTGAGGAACTTCTTATTGCAGTTGCCTACGCCTGAAAGACTTGTCTGCCCTTTAATTATTGAGTCTTTCAATTTAAATAGAGCTTCAGCCTTCTTTTTCTGTAGTTTAAGTCACCAGGAGTTATCTCATACCCTAGAAAGTCCACAGAAGTTAAACCCACTCAACTCACTTAAAAAATCTGTTATTCCTCAATGTGTTCCTCATCTGTGGCATTCTTGATCAAGAGGTCATCTAGGTAAGCCATATTTACCCTATTAAAAATCTTTTCATGCCAAATATATTGAAATTACTTCCATTAATTTGTGCGCATCAATATGTACCGTTTCTCGTGGAACATGAAAGTTAATTTGTGTTTATCAAGTTTAAAAACTAGCAAATAACGATCGGAGATACTAAAGATTTTGGGCCCATCTAAACAAGCGCTACTCTGGTGAGCATAGAATACTGGCCATCGCAATATGTTGGCTTCAATGTTCAGCATAATTATACCAGCACATAGACACCTCTTTGCTTGAACACCTTGCTTTAATATTGAGTTCTGCATGTTAGTGGTACCAAAAACAAAAAGGCCCACTTATTCTTTATGGGTTAGAGTCTGTTTCAGAATCACTATTAATTTTATTAAATAATTATGAAGCTTCAATCATCTTCAAGTAGGTTCCGAATGTCACACATTGTGTCCCTCTCTTTCATTTAGCTGGACAGGGATAATGTGCTGCAATACATGTAATTGGCAAGATGTGTGTGAATCGGTCATACTGTAATATTTCATAAGTTATCACAACCATTATGACTGGTGACACGCATTTTTCATCTTAACTTAAAAACTTTTATTGTCATTGTAATTTACTTGCAAAGGCAACGTGTTGTCAAATGCTAATAACATTGACAGCTATCATATGCTGACTAATTTGCTTCAAGTACAGTCATAGAAAACTGTTCAGTTGTAGCCAAATATCTCAATTTTATCCAAATTCTTAGCTAAATCCCCACTTAATATAGCCTTGTGCTTGAACACATTTATTTAGTCTCACCCACTTCGGCATTCAGTGCTGCAACCATTGACTCCACTTCGAAGAAAATAATATGCAATACATCTCAGCATTATCACAGCTGTTATTTTTGCCACTCCACACAATATGGCATCTTACTTCCATCTCTGTGGTTTCTCATATCCTGCCTCCCACAGTCAACCCTAAACAAGCTAAACTCCCAACATCTCAAAGAACCGCTATTTTTTTCAAGCCTCTTTTAAATTGTATGTAGTATCAAGTCATCAAACCATGAATCTCCAGGAATAATTCCCTAGCCTGTTTGCCTCTTGTACCACTTGTGTCTTAAATTTTGTTTAATTACATCCCTAATAAATTAATTACAAACTGTTGTTTTGCCTATCTTCATTTGTTACCATAATTTTGGTCACAGATGATAGTTTCTCTATACAGAAAATTCCATGAATGATAACACACGAAATACGTGGGAAAAATCCAGTACGATGGAATCAAACTACAGTATGCTTAAACTTACCTTACAAAAAAATGTGTTAGAATTCAAAGAGGGGCATGGAGATTATAATCAACACATTTCTTAGAAAATTATTAAGTCAGACATTAATGCAATTATTAGTTTACATCGCATCCTCCTTGAAAAGTGTAATTCAATTCACTAAATAGGTCCTTAAAGGGGAACTCCAGCCCGAGTCTTTTTAAAATAGTCAAAGTGCATACATAGGCAACCACACCATGACCACTGACCTTTTTTTTTTTTTGTCAAAATTGTATTTATTCAACATGACTGAGCAGTATCACAATACAATAAGGTTCAAAGAGGGTTGACATAGAGTACCCCGTTCGATGAAATAGCTCTAAATTAAAGTCCAGCTTCTCTAGGTATGGGGCCTCCATACCCCCCTCCCCTCGTTCGTGTCATGTTCATTTTTGGTACAGTAACATCAGTGAAACCGTATGCAAACAAGAAAAGAAAAGAAAAACATTCCCCTTTGTACTATGAACAACCCCCCTGCCCAATTTACCCCCCTCCCCTTCCCTGGTGATGGATGATCCCTTATCTACACTCCAACGGGCAAGCTGAGCCGCCCCAGTACGACGGACTGGGTCCTGGTCGATTGCATGGACCCTAGCTGATTGCCGATGTATCCGGACAGGTGTAGTCAGGCGGTGAGACCCTTTTTAAAGCTGGAATAGGTGAAGCGCTCATATGGAAGGTGGGCATACTGCCGAGGGGAGCCCACTTGAGAGAAAGGAAACCAATGGGCCCCATTTGTAGTCGAAGTTTTTATGGTCGTCCCTGAAGATGTCGGCTAATCTCTCCATTGTTAGGATTCTCCAGAGACGTGCGTGCCAAAGTGACAACTCTGGCGCCTCTCTCCTCTTCCATGCCCCCGCAATCGTCATTTTTGCGGCTCCCAAGCATGCCCACATTATAGCTTTGTCTGCCTTCGTCTGGTGTTCTAATTCCCGGTCCCTGATGCCCAGAAGCACCTCCGCAATAGAGGTCAGGATTGGATAGCCTAGCATCTCTTTGATGTGAGCGAGAATCTCCTCCCAAAAAGGCTGGATAGTGGGGCAATCCCACCAAATGTGGCGGAAGTCCCCCAGGAGACCACACCCACGCCAGCAGAGATCTGAGGCATTAGGGAAAATCTTCTTGAGTTTAGAGGGATAAAGGTACCAATCAAAGAGGGTCTTGTAATGGGCCTCTCTTAGAGTCACCGAGTGGTTATTCTTAGTAATATCCGACCATAAGTGTTTCCACTCTCCTGAGATGTTCCTCCCAATTGTATGTTCCCAGAAGTATTGGTATCGCGCTCGTGGGGTGTGCACTCCCGAAAGTAGTAACGAATATAGAAAGGAGATCACCCCCTTCATGATTCCTGCCTTCTGTAGCCACTGCTCTATCAGTGTGTGTTCCCTTGTGGCCGCCTCCCGCATCTGTGGTCGTGCAATCCAATGTTTAAGTTGAAAATAGTGAAAGTGTTCTGTTTGTGGGATCTCAAATTCTCTTTTACAGCTCTCGAATGTGCGCACCTCATAGTTGTGAAACATATCCGACACCTTCTGACGTCCCCCCTCCCGCCATATGTCAAATGGACCCTCCCTCGCAGCTGGAGAGAAATTGGAGTTAAAATGAATGGGAGTGTAGGATGATGGAAAGGAAGTCAGCCTCCCCTCCCTTGTAACCTCATCCCAAACCTTAAGCGTGGTGCGTGTGGGGGTGCTGATGTATGCATTGGCAGGTCTCTCTCTTTCTTCGGCCTCCACGGTACATCCCAAATCGATCTTCCCATTATTGCCCTGTCCATGTGAAGCCAATCTGTATCAGGTTCTCTCAGAGACCATTCCACTAGTACTCTCAGCTGGGCCGCCTTGTAGTATATTGAGAAATCTGGTAGTGCCACCCCCCCTCTTTTTTGGGGCGATGTAACACATGAAAGGGGAGTCGGGCTCTTCCCCCTTGCCATATGAATTTAGTGATTAGCGAGCGTAGTTTGGGCAGTAGCTCGCGTTTGAGCTCTATTAGGAGTGCCTGAAATAAGTATAGCAATTTTGGGAGCAGAGTCGTTTTGACAGCATTGATCCGGCCTAACCAGGAGATGAAGAGTGGCTTTCAGCGTTTGAGATCGTTTTGCATTTGAATCAGCATTGGGGGATAGTTGGTCTTATAGAGATTCCCCACTTTTGGAGTAAGTTGGATTCCCAGATACTGAATGGAGTTTTTGGCCCATTGAAAGGCAGATTGACGCCGTAGTTGTTGTACCTCCCGCTCAGGGGTGGTAAGATTTAGTATGAAGGACTTTGTGGGATTGACTTTAAACCCCGCTACCCCCTCAAATTTATCTAGTTCTCTCTGGAGCGCTTGTAGTGAGGCGATTGGGTTTGTCAAAGACATCATGATGTCATCCGCAAATAGTGAGGCCTTGTGCTCCGTGCCCCCAAAGGGAATCCCTTTTATTTCAGGGTTATCTCTGAACCTGCCCGCAAGGGGTTCGATGCTCAGGGCAAATAGGAGCGGGGATAAGGGACAACCCTGCCTCGTCCCTCTACTTAAAGTGAATGAAGGTGACTGCGACCCGTTAACTTGCACCCTCGATTGTGGGTGCGTGTAATTGGCTCGGACCATGTTGATAAATCGTTGCCCAAAGCCGAATTTTTGCATGGTAAGGAACAAAAACGACCAATCCACCCTGTCAAAGGCCTTTTCGGCATCCAAAACCACTAAAACAGCCGGAATATTAAATTGAGACTTTTTCGATCAAGGGGACAGTTCGACGGATGTTGTCATGTGTCTGCCTCCCCTTTATAAAACCTGATTGATCAGGGTGGATTAGTGTGGGCATTAGTGTGTCAATTTGCGCGGCTAGAATGGCAGAGAAGAGCTTGGCAGCAAGGTTTAGCAAGGCAATGGGGCGATAAGAAGCACAGTCGTGTGGGTTTTTCCCCGGTTTGGGGATAACCGTGATTACCGCTTCCGCCATAGATTTAGAAACTGCTGACAAATCCGCAATTCCATTGAATAATAGAGTGAGGTGTGGTGTGAGCTCTGCTGCGAATATTTTATAAAATTGGTCCGTCAGACCGTCCGGCCCTGGAGATTTGTGTAGTTTGAGCTTTGAGATCGCCATCCCCACTTCTTCCTCGGTGATCGGTTCATTGAGCCGATCACTTTCTACTGGTGAAATCTTCGGGAGTTCCAGAGATTCTAGGTATTGTTGTTGCTCTGCCCCATTCGGTTGGGACCCTGTGTAGAGGTCCTTATAAAAATCCCCAAAAATGCGAGCCTTATCGTCATCCCTGTGAGCCAGTGTACCATCCCTGTCTCGTATATATTCTCGTTCCCTTTTCTCCCTTAACAGCCTTGCCAAATGAACTCCCACCTTCCCCCCCCCCCGTGCATATGACACCTGCCGAAGCCTAAGCAATGTGTACTCCGCTATGTTCGTGTATATTGCTTTAATTTTCCCCTTCAGAGCTGTGAGTTGTCTCTGTAGGGTCCGATTGGGAACTTTCTTGTGTTCTCTCTCGACTTTCTGCAGTTCCACCTCTAGTGCTAGCCGTTCCTCTGTCCTCCTATGGTTTAATATGGAGTTTAGTGCTATGCATTTGCCTCGGAGCACGGCCTTAAATGTGTCCCAATTATTCTGGGGTGAGGTAGCCTGGGGTTGGTTCAACTCCAAGAACTCCTCCGTGATAGAGCTCCTCAGTTCCTCCCTTAAGAGTCTGTCCCTGGTCACCGCTATTGGAAAGTACCATTTACGTTTGCCTGTTCCATCGTGGCCCCAAGACAAATTAAGAGCTATTAGGCTGTGGTCGGATATTGTGATGGGGAGTATTTTCGCTGCGTCCAGGTAACCCAGGAGTGACTGGCTTATAAAGATGTGGTCTAGTCTAGAATAGGTTGCATGTACATGGGAAAAAAAATTAAAATCTTTGGTCGTCGGGTATAGCGTCCGCCAAGCGTCCCGGAGACCCAGAGCCTGTAGTTTCTCCTTGATGCTCTTAGAGAATGTGCTAGCTACCGCCCTCTGTGTATGTGTACTATCCATCTCAGCCTGCCAGACCAAATTGAAATCTCCCATAAGTATTGTCGGTCCTTCAGCAAACTCCCCCAGCTGATCTAATAGAGAGGTCAAAAACCCTGTTTGGCCCGTGTTGGGGACATATGTAGATACAAACGTACATAACCTGCCTCTCAGCTTCCCCTTTACCATTACTATTCGGCCCTCCCGATCTGTCTTAATAGCCTCAGTTTGGAACTTTGCAGAGCTGCGAAACATCAGGGCCACACCTTTCTGCTTCGAATTGGAGGACGATCTATATATTAAGGGATAGTGTCTGTGGCGTAGACGTAACTCTTCAGATTTTTTAAGGTGCGTTTCCTGTAACGCAACTACTTCGAATTGGTGATCAGAGAGGTATTTCCAGATTTTTTGTCGTTTAAGGGGCGAGTTCAGGCCCTTCACATTCCAAGAGGCTATTGAGACCATATTGCATGCTCCTGAGCGTTGCCTCTCCCAATTTGCCTCCCACCAATGTGTGATGCCCCCTCGGCCCTCCCTCAACGCCCCCGTGGTAACTCCTGTCCCTCACCAAACACGGTCCTGTTGCTTCCCCCTGTAGGAAGAGTCCTCCCCGCCCTTGAATCCACCACCAGGTACTGCCCCCCCACCCCCCAATCAACAAAAAAGGAAAGAAGACCCCCCCCCCCCGCCCCCCCCATCCCCAGGCTGGATGGCCAACGGGCCACCAGCCTCCTCAACCTTACGGAAACAAAAAACATTCATGGGAGACTCGGGTCGTGCCCGGAGCCTCGCCCAGAGCAAATTCCCCAAAAAGTAGTTCCAAAAGCAGATCCAGTCGGGAAGAGGTCCATGATTGTTCGAGCCAATAAGGGAACATGTGGCGGTCGCGGATATGGATACCTCTGTCCGCAGAACTCGGCCTGAATCCATCCTGTATCAGTCCTTACCTCTCTCTTCTGTCGTGAGCCACAGTCTTTCTTACATCCAGCGTTTCGGTTGTTCCAATCCTTCACTTCCCACTGGCCTTTCCCTTGGTAGCAGTGCGCCATTGCTGTCTTGGCCGCACCTCTGCAACCGAGCCCTTCGTTGGATCTTTGTTACCCTCTCCCCCCGGCAGCGGGAGGCCCAGAGTGCGCAGGCCCTCCTCTAGTTCCGAGACATGGTGCATCTTGTTGTTTCGATCGAAGACCGGCCAAAAGGAAATGTCCACCTGTAACAGATGTTGTCCTCCCGGAGCTTCGTTGTAATCGGTCTAAGTTGTTGCCTGCGTTGCAATGTCGAGGGCGCCAAGTCCTGGAACAGCCGGCATTGATATCCCTGAAAAGCAGTTTCTCCCTTTTTCCTCGCTTCCTGTAGTATGGTTTCTTTAGTTTTAAACGAATGGAGTTTAACAAGAGCGTCCCTGGTGCGTCGCCTTTCGCCCGCCTGCATGGAGCCAACGCGGTGGGCTCTATCGATCTTGACTTTCAGCTGACGAGGACTGAGAATCTCGGCAAAGAGTCCTTCCACAAAGGCCTCCAGATCCGGTCCTTATGCGCCTTCCTCCAGGTCCCTAATGCGAATATTCTCCCTTCGTGACATGTTTTCCAGGTCCTCTGCCTTTAGGAGTGCCTGTTGAAGTTGGGTCTGGAGGTTTTGCTGCTTACTTGTAGTTGGTTAGTGCGTACATCCAGTTCCTGTGCGTGTTCTTCTACCTCCAGGACACGGGAGCCCACCGCGTCAACATCATGTTGTATGGTCGCCATACATTCAGAGAGGTCCGTCTTCAATTGTTCAAGTGAAGACCGCAAGTCTTGTTTAATTTCCGCACATAATTTGGATTTAAAGTCTGAGGGAAGTCATCAGGTCCTCTCTAGTTAGTAATACCAAAGGGGACGATGGACGAAGTGCCTGAGCAAATCAAACACTCACCCCCAGTCAACTGATCTGGGTTTAATCCATCATCATTCTTTAGCTCACTCCACCACCCCAGTTCAGACATGGCCATATGCAAATCAGTCTGACCCTGTACCTCATGGGAACAGTCCAGCCCGAACTGCCAAGCCATGTCTTCCCTGGACCGGAAACTAGCATCCTGGGACTGGTTTCTGGCTATTCAGCCGTCATCAGCCAGGCTAGCTTGAATCCAGTGGCAAAGTGAGCAAGGGACCCACGTCTGGGCATACCCTGCCAACTTAGGGCGAACAAAGCGATACCAAAGGGGACGATGGACGGAGCGCCTGAGCAAATCAAACACTCACCCCCAGTCAACTGATCTGGGTTTAATCCATCATCATTCTTTAGCTCACTCCACCACCCCAGTTCAGACATGGCCATATGCAAATCAGTCTGACCCTGTGCCTCATGGGAACAGTCCAGCCCGAACTGCCAAGCCATGTCTTCCCTGGACCGGAAACAAGCATCCTGGGACCGGTTTCTGGCTATTCAGCCGTAATCAGCTAGGCTAGCTTGAATCCAGTGGCAAAGTGAGCAAGGGACCCACGTCTGGGCATACTCTGCCAACTTAGGGCGAACAAAGCGATACCAAAGGGGACGATGGACGGAGCGCCTGAGCAAATCAAACACTCACCCCCAGTCAACTGATCTGGGTTTAATCCATCATCATTCTTTAGCTCACTCCACCACCCCAGTTCAGACATGGCCATATGCAAATCAGTCTGACCCTGTGCCTCATGGGAACAGTCCAGCCCGAACTGCCAAGCCATGTCTTCCCTGGACCGGAAACAAGCATCCTGGGACCGGTTTCTGGCTATTCAGCCGTAATCAGCTAGGCTAGCTTGAATCCAGTGGCAAAGTGAGCAAGGGACCCACTTCTGGGCATACTCTGCCAACTTAGGGCGAACAAAGCGATACCAAAGGGGACGATGGACGGAGCGCCTGAGCAAATCAAACACTCACCCCCAGTCAACTGATCTGGGTTTAATCCATCATCATTCTTTAGCTCACTCCACCACCCCAGTTCAGACATGGCCATATGCAAATCAGTCTGACCCTGTGCCTCATGGGAACAGTCCAGCCCGAACTGCCAAGCCATGTCTTCCCTGGACCGGAAACGAGCATCCTGGGACCGGTTTCTGGTTAGTGCCGGTTCTCTAGTTAGTGCCATTGCTCCCGGGAGCCCCTCTTCGCCCTGCGCGTGTCTCTTCTCTGTTGCCGTAAAGTAGGTGGTGACCTTGTTCGTCGCCTTCTTCGGTGGCATATGTGCGGCTCGCTGCGCACGTTGCGTTTGGGCACTTCGCTCCCCCGTCCGTGATCGGCTTCAGGGCACCGTATAGATGCGAGATGGGGGCCAGTCACCGAGATGGATCCAAATCAGTAGCACCTCGCCTCATTCGTGTGTCATGGCAGCCATCTTAAGGTCAGGCAGGGGGTGGAGGCTGGAGTGTCCTATCGCTGCATGTTGCGCTCTTGCTGCGGGGTTTGAGGGCTCATGACCTCTTCTCTGGGCTCCTGGGGAATCCCTTCATTCGGGTTGTCAGGCTGTGATCCCACTCCTTGCCGCATTTCCATAGCTGGGCGCCATCTTGTTGTCAGGCCACCATGTGCTATCCCACTGAGGCACCAGGCCTCCCTGCCTGCATGGGTACTTGCTGGGGGGTCGCCCTCCCGGGCCGTCCCCTCTGTCGCGTTTGCTGGGCCCCCTCACCTCCGCTATCTTCAGGGCACCAGGGACTGGCAGTGCTTAGCAGACCCTGATGTGCCTGGCTCCGCTGCCTCCGTGCATGCGCCGCGTCGTGGGTTCGCGAAATCAGTCGCCGGTGCACCTCCCGGTATGCTGTGGGAGTCGGGGGTGCACCGGTGCTGCCTCGCACCTTGCTCCTGCTTGTCTGCGTTGGTGCGACTCCGCGTCCATGCACCGCTCATCGGAGCGCCGGAGCTGTCGCCATCTTGGAGCCGCAGTAGACACTCGGCCTCCGGGCTCTCAATCAAATGGCGGGGATCCCGATAGAATCTCTGCTCTTAGAGACTCTCCGCCTGCTCCCGCTATGTCCCCGACCTGGGCATTCACCTCTGGAACAGCGAGTGGCGGCTCTGGATTGCTCCGAGCGTTGCGAGGCTCCGGAGCTGAAGCGGGTTACAGCCGCTCAGCCATCTTGCCTGGTCACGCCCCCCTCCCCCCCCCACCGACCGTTTATGAAGCATCTGTGATGTTTAAAATGCATTTCGAAAGTTTACCATTTCTGAACATACCTTGACTCTTAACCTTGCTTCGTTGGCCACACAGTAAAGGGACAGCAATCACACATTTAGAAACTGCATTTTACCAGTTTATTAAGCTGTTCGAATATCCAGCCTGGGTTTGGTACCTTGAGTAGCGAGGTTCTTTTTGTTACAGAAAAAAATGATTCTCTCTGTAGTTCCTTTCTAATGCCAGACCTGGTCATTTTACAAAAACAAGCAAATGTTGTTTGTTATATGTAGTGGGGCAGAGCAGCTTCTTGCGCATTTTCACTGAGTGAAATTTTTTCAATTTGATTAAAGAGTTATTTGTATGTAAAGTTCAATGACACATTGAAAATCAGATGGCTGTTGGCATATAGACTAACTTTGTCCCATCATAAGTCGCAACAGTCACTAAGTCTACAAAAATAGAAGTTAGGCAATGCAGTGTACTACAAGAACAAATGATATGCTGGTTCTTTATTTTAATCCCTACAGGTGGCAATAATTCGGGATCGCCTCTGTCAGTTGATCTCTAAATTGCAGTTCGCAGTAACTGTTTTCTTGACATCGTGGACAGAGAAGAAGCAACGGCGTAAATCATCACCCAGTCTTATTACACTCAACATTATCTTCTTCCCCATCGTCTTGACCTTCGTCATTCTATCATCTGCACTGTCTTCACCTTTACTGGCGCTCTTCACTCTTCCAGTGTTCATGGTTGGGTTTCCACGACCCATTAAAAGCTGGCCCGGAGCAGTGGGTGCATCAGCCTGTGTTTGCACAGATACTGTCTACTACAAGCAAATTACTCCAAGTCTAGTTGCTGCTCTACAGTCTGCACTTACAACTGGCTGCCTAGGTATGTAAACATACTTCTTTTTAAATGTAACCCCAAATATTCTAATAAATAATCCAGTGAAGACATTGAATGAATGACTAACCACCCTAGTCATGAGTAAGGAATGCACAAGGTGGTGAATACGTTGTAACTTTTTTGTTCTCCCCAGCACATTGTTTGCAAGAATCAACAATATCCGATTCAGACCACCTGTACTGAGGTCCATTTGTTACTTTTTTGTTAGGTTAAAATATTCAAGGCAGTACTGTAGATGCAAAGCCTCTCCCAATCAGGTGAACTTCATAATACCAAATTTACGTATCACTCCTGAGTTTACTCCTTGCCATCAGTGAAGGAACTTTGAGTCAGACTGCTCCTTTAAGTGGTGATTTGCCTTTTAACAGGTCACATGTTTGGTCGTTTTTTACAACTGACACGAGCAAACGGTGCTCTACAGCGGTATCAATGCTGCTTAGTGGCTGCATTGTGGAAATGTGGCAGAGGGTAATTAATACCTGCTAAGTTGTGCTCAAGCCCACCATTGACAAATACTGCCCTCATTATACACTGTAATTCACGGTGGTTGGTGGTTCCCGTTGAACAGAGTAGGTTATAGAGTTAGTAGGCTGGGGAATCAAGGGACTAAGGGATGGTTAGAAAGGGTCCACCACCACAGTGGCTCTCCAGTTGGAGGAGAGAGGAGTTCTTAGAGCTTGTTCACAAGTGACAAGTGGGAGGAGATTACCTGCAATTTATTAACAATTTAATAGCTTGTTTCTCTTTTTTTATATAGAAAATGAGATCCGGTGTCACGGATTCTGGGGATGAAAACGCCAGAATCTGTGTGTGGCAGGAGGAGGGTTTGGGTGATGTACATGGGTACTAATTGGGAGATCATAGGTATCTGGTGAGGGTGTAACTGGGGAGCGTTTTGGTGAGGTGTATCTGAGAAGTGCTGCGGATCTTTTTGTAGAGTAGGTTAAATATTATATAAAGGACCCCGTTTTTAGTTGCTACCCATCATACCTGGTGTCTGTACTGAGAGATGAGTGATGGGGAGGTTGAAGAGGGAAGAACTGTTAAGTTAGTCACCTGAGTTTGGAGGACTTCATAATAAATGAGCAGAGAGCCATCAAATGGCAAATTAGTTAGTTTCGGACATGGGTTTTGAGGGGATTTAGAAAGACGAGTTGAGTGTTGTCAGCATAAAGTTAAGTGAAACCTAATGGGGAAATGATTTCAGCCATGTAGACGGCAGGTAGGAAAAATTGTTTGTGACCCAGCAGTAAGCTTTGTGTGTGCTAGTCAGCAAGAGATGTTGCAGAAGAAGGAGAATTGCATTATAAATCGGTATTCCTAGTTTTTGATTAATCTGAGGAAGATCAGTGACTGAAAGACGAGTTTAGCACTTTGGGCAGCAAGTGTTACAAATAATACTGTGGAATAAACAGTTTCTAATTCCAATGACTTGTAAATTAGAATGATATTAATCAAAATACAGTTATGATGTTCACATGCAAAAGAGCAGTCTCTTTGAAGTGAAAGGCACAGTGATGGACGCAAAAGGCTTAAGGAGATTGAGCACCAAATCCTAGCTTGTTATTCAGCTCAACACAAGACCTTCAATAGTCTTGAAGGGAAAGGGTAATTGAAAGATGTGGATGTTTCTAGTTATTAGTTTATTTTATGTGTTTCAGCTAGAAACAAGCCACACAAATATAGGTGGATCATTTAAAAATAAAATTTATTCAGAAAGCCAAATTCTCTTAAATGGATAAAACCATAAAATATGTAGAAGCAATTTGATTGTTGAAAGTTAATAGTTGTAGACTTAAGAAGAACCAGGTCTAGTAGATTTCCAAGCCAGAAAAATGTACAACTCTACCGCCTTGAAGAATGCATCTAAATCCATTTGAAGGCACAACACCTTTGCCTCACTGCTTCGCCTTATATTGATTATATGTTTTTAAAAGAGGACACAGAAATTTCTTCACAAAGAAATGTCCTCCTCGACTGCAAGGAGTTAGCTGCCAAAGTATGGTATAGTGTGCACAGAGTCCAGTGGATCCCCAGAAGCTTTATAGAGGCTAAAGTAGATAATACTAACGCTCTCTTTTGTGGTAGTGTGGGCAAGCAGTTAGGCTTATCAGTGGGCAGTGCTAAGCATCTGTTGTAAACATGCAGGCAAGAAATGATTACACACACTCAATGACTAAATCCGAGACCAATGGTTTGTAAAAATATTACTTTTAGTATATTTCGTAGAACCAAAGAAACTTTGTTGCAGTAAAATAAGTTTTGCAATATCACAGTTTTTCAGTGTAAAAAGTGGACATTTGGTGAATTTTTCAATCAGTACAATGTTATCCTATGGGAGAAAACACAATCTGTAATATTGCAGGTGAGTAAACGATTTACGGTATTGAGCTTTTGGATGAATAATCAGTACCAAGCAAGGTTCAAGTAAGTGACCTCAATGCAACACCAGCGGCACTGGACCATGTGCAGAGGTCAAACTCGGGATCTGGTGCCAATGTTATCAAATGGAGAAAGGGGGCAATCGAAGTGGTACTACTTGCAGGTGAATAGCACGGTTTTGGAACCCAGTCTCCAGGGGGGTTAAGGTAAGCACGGGGGCCACAAGGCAGCACCAAACTTACAACTCCCGTGGCACAGGGGCGGCCGGGTGCAGAGTGCCAACACAGCGTCGGTGCCCAATGCAATCCAATGGGGAATCTTGAACTTGGAAAAAGGCTGCTGGCTCAGGCCAGGAGGCTGGACGAAAAAAACCTACAGCTGCACAGGTAAGTTGGGATGTGCTGGAGCATCAAGACACCATTGGTAGATCTCCCCAAGGCCCAGGGGCACCGGGTGCAGGTGTGTCCTTTGGTGTCGGAAGTCAGCTTACCAGTGCGGGGGAGGGGGATTGTCGTGCGGAGGCTGCAGGCGTCAACATGGAGTCCAGCAGAGGTCAACTCACCATTGTTGCTCAAGATCGCTGAGGAACTTTTTTTGGACTAGTTGGCCTCTTGGGCTCGGGCCAAGGGCGTTGGGTGCAGAGGTGGTCGACTTTGCGGTTCTACAGGCAGAGCTATGGTCTTTAAACTTGGTTTTCTTGTGTACGGGTCCGATGTCCACGGGAGATCAGGAGCCGTTTTAGAAGGCAGGCAATCCTCCCAGGGTTCTGGAGGTCGTTAGGCTGCGGGACGAGTTGCTGTTCTGTAGCAGGGTCTTTGAGGGCTGCAAACAGGCCGGTAGAGCTGGGGCCAAGTCAGTTGGTGTCTTCAGTCTTTGCTGCTGCACAGCTCTTCTTTGTCATCTTCTTCTTAGGTCATCAGTAATCTGAGGATTAAGGTTCAGGGGTGCGCCTAAATACTCAATTTAGGGGTGTTAAAGGGGTTAGAAGGTAGTAGCCAAAGGGCTACTTACCTTTAGGGTGACTACACCGTTTGTATGTCCACTCCCTCTGGGGATGGGGCATTCCCCTAACCCTACTGGTTAGAATCCTCCAAAACAATATGTAGGATTTTCAAAAGAAGGGGGTCACTTCAGGCCTGGGCGCACCCTAGGTGGTCCTGACTGAGAGGGGACACATCTCTCTTATTTACTAATTTTCCCTCCGACCTTGCTGTCAAAAGTGGGGCTTGGTCGGGGGGACATCTCCACTAGCTGGAGAGGCTCTGGTCAGCATAACAAAGGGCAGGAAGCCTTTGAGGCTTACTGCTGTTCTATGCTGTTCCTGCTTGGGGGTAGGTGTGAAGCACCTCCACCCAGAGCAGGCTTTGTTTCTGACCCACAAGAGCAATAGGCTCCCACCCATGGGGATCAGGAACCTGTCTAGAGATGGCAGGCTGGTGCAGACCAGTCAGGCACACACTAGTGGTTTGGTAATTTTCAGGGAGCGCCTCTGAGGTGCCCTCTGAGTGCATTTAATAATGAATCCAACACTGGCATCAGCGTGGGCTCATTAATCTGAGATGTTTGGTACCAAACATCTTGGAATTCGGTGAAGCCATCATGGAGCGGTGGAACTCGTAGTGACAAGCTCATGTGCTCAGTATGGCTTCACTGTGCACTTATAATGTCTAAGAATGGACTTAAACAATCCCTGGTACCTTAGAGTGCAGATGATACGAGACAAACTGGCGGAGACCAGCCAAATTTACTTTGACGATAATGACGGATCTGTTGACTCTGATGTAATACTGTGGGAGGCCTACAAGACTGTGATCCGGGGCTCTGGGGTTGCAGCGATAGCAGGTCATAAAAAAGAAAAACGTAAGCAACTGGAGGAGGTGGAGAAGGAGATTGCCCTTCTTGAGGGCGACTTGGTGACATCGGGCGCACCAGACACCGCGCATAAATTAGCTATAAAACAAAAGTATAGGGACATTGCGGAGGATTCGGCAAGGGCCCACTACCGGGCTACTCAACATCGGGTCTATGACATAGGCGACAAGGCCAGTAAATTGCTAGCGTGGCTTGACAAGAGGGAATGGCCAATAGGTGGGTGGCTCAGATTACAGACCAAGGGGGGAGTGAAATATACAATAGAGCTGGGATTGCGGGGGCATTCGCCGACCACTTCGGGCGGGTCTACACAACCACGCAGACATCCACCCAGGTGGAGGCGGCGGAACTGTTAACTACTTTGCCTTTGCCGGTCTTGGATCCTCAAGATGTCGAAGATCTTGATACCGTCTTGACAAGCGAAGAGGTGTTGAAGGCGATTGGCGCTTTGCAGTCCGGTAAGGCCATGGGCCCCAGTGACCTTCCAATTGAACTTTACAAAACCTACGCCTCCACGATTGCCCCATTCCTCGTACGAATGTATGAAGAGAGCGTTGCACGGGGTGTGTTGCCCGAGACGCAGCGTCTTGCGACTATCTTAGTCATTCATAAGAAGGGTAAACCCCCGGAGCAATGCAGTTCGTACAGACCCATTTCCCTCCTGGATCCAGAGGTCAAAATATTAGCGAAACTCCTGGCTCTGCGCCTCTCGCCCTACCTTCACAAGCTGATACATCCGGACCAATCCGGCTTTATGCCAGCTAGAAACACCGCGCTGAATCTGTCGCCTATACGGGGTTCTGGGGCGGGCCTCCACCATACAGGAGGACTCTGTAATTGTCACTTGACGCCAAAATGGCGTTTGACATGATCGAATGGCCCTTTTTGTTTGCCTCACTTGAAAGATACGGGTTCAGACCCCGATTTTTGTCCTGGGTGCGACTTCTTTACTCAAAGCCCCTAGCTCGGATCGCGGTGAACGGAGGTCGATCGGCCGGCAGCCTTTATATTGGGAAAAGGCACGAGACAGGGCTGCCCCCTGTCGCCACTGCTTTTTGCTTTGGCTCTTGAACCGCTGGCTATTTGGATAAGGGGGGATCCCCTCATTAGGGGTCTCAATTGGTCGGTTGACTGGAGGGACAAGATTTCCCTCTATGCCGATGATATTTTGCTCTATTTAGCTAAACCCCGTTTCTCTATTCGCAGAGTGCTACATATTTTTACTCTTTTCAAAAAATACTCCGGTTACACTATTAACTGGTATAAATCATTGATTTATGTTTTGAGTGGAGGCCCCCCGATGCTCCCCGGAGGCTGTGAAGACAAAATAGTTACGGATGGCTTTCAGTATTTGGGTATGTACATCACACTTGACACCTCTGTTTTTTATGATCAGAATCTTTTGCCCCCCCTGCGCCGCCTTCGGGCAGATGTGCAGCATTGGAAAACACTGCCCCTGATGCTGTTAGGCAAAGCTGCCCTTTACAAAATGATGGCGCTTCCGCGTTTTTTATATGTCCTACAGAACACGCCCCACTTGGTTTCACCTTGCTATTTTCAATCCATTGATGCCGAGGTGCGCGCCCTGCTTTGGAATTGCGGTGTCCCCCGTATTGCCCTCACCAAGCTTACAAAAAGCTGGTATGATGGCAGCATTGCCCTGCCCGCCATTAAATCCTATTATTGAGCCTCACAACTAGTGGTCTTGAACCACTGGACTCATCGACCCATTTTGGACCCCGCCTATAGGATGGACAGGCATAATATGCTTCCGGGTAATTATCTCAGGGCACTATATGGTGGTGTGAAGCACATGCCCAGATTCACCCCAACTTCCACACCGGTCTCTCTATGGCATAAGGTTACAGCTGCTCTTGGTTGGAAAGATAGGATCACGCAAGTTAGTCCTTTGCTCGACTCTTGTCGACTGGGGGTGCTGTCCAAGCAACCAGGGTTTAATAAGTGGGACCTGATCGGCCTCTCGAAGGTCGGAGACGTATGGAAAGCGGATGGGGTGATTCCATTCACTGACCTGCAGAGAGATTACCAGCTGGAGGGGGAGACCTTTTGTTACCTCCAGGTCCGCAATGCTCTTCGCAGCGCGATCCCTAAAGGGACAGACTTGCCGGTCTCCTCGCCCCTAGAGGATAGGCTCTTGGACGACTATCTCCAGGAGAAGGCTATCTCATTGACCTACCGTAAAATCCTGAACAACACGCCAGATGCCCAGGAGGGAACCCGCGCAAAATGGGTAGATGACATAGGAGATATAGACGATAACGAGTGGCGGGAGGCCCTCACCTCCCCTCGCGAGGTGGCAATCCGTTCCCGTTTTAAACTTATTCAACTTAAACTGCTCCATCGAGCCTACTATACCAGCTCAGTACTGGTCAAAATGCGGGTACTAGATTCCCCGACCTGTCCTCGGGGATGAGGTCACACCGGTACCTACATACACAAATGGTGGGAATGCCCGATCCTTCAGGGGTACTAGGAGAAGGTTATGTCGGATATGTCCCGGATAAGTAAGGCACCTCTTGACGTCTCCCCTTGGCTCTGTCTTTTAAATATCTGGGAAGCCACAGACTTGTCCCGATCTGAGAGGTTATGGGTTTCTTTGGGCTGTATAGTCACGAAACGTAATATAGCAAGAACATGGAAGGGAGGGGTTCAATTACGACACACTGACTGGGAGACCGATATGGATTGGTGTATGCAAGCAGAGAGGGTAATTTACGAAAACAGGGGCTGCCCGCATAAATGGACAAGAATCTGGGGCCCATGGAATGAGAGTAGGGGCTTGCTATGTAACCCTTTCAGTGATCCCCCCCTCATCGCTGATTGATAATGAAAACATTTGAGGTGTGAATACATTGGTAACTACGATACATGTGATTGCACTGTGGACCCTGTGATATGCTTTGTCTTTATTGTACTATCTTATTATGACCACCCAGAAAGGTTGATTACTGCACCGCACTGCATTTGTCTTTATTGTATGTTTTTATGTTGCTTCTTTAATAAAAAAAGATTTGGGAAAAAGAATGGACTTAAACACTATAGGGGCATATCTGCTCATGCAGTTATGCCCTCACATGAGGTATAATGCACCCTGCCATAGGGCTGTAAGGCCTGCTGTAGGGGCGACTTACCTATGCCTCTTGCAGTGCTAGTAGGCCTGGCACACAGTGATGTGTGCCAGGTCGACTCTTTAATTTTATCTGCACCAAACATGCAGGCTGCAGTGGCAGTATGCTTATGTTTGGCAAGGGGTCTCTTAGGGTCGCACAATACATGCTGCAGCCCTTAAAGACCCTCTCTGGTCACCCTTGGTACCACTAGTACCTTTTACTAGGGACCTATATGCGAGCCAGAGGTGTGCCAATTGTGGAAACAAAGGTACAGTTTTGGGAAAGAACACAGGCACTGGGAACCTTGTTAGCAGGAACCCAGTGCATACTTGGTCAAAGATGCATCAGAGTCAGGAAAACGTGGGGGGTAACCTTGCCAAAAGGGGTATTTTCCTACACATTTCATAGGAACTTAAGGCTTTGATGCTCAGATACTGCGCTAGAAGGCCATCTCCTTTTTTTAATGCTTTTAGTCTGGGACTGATCTCAGTAACACCTTTTTATTGTCACGAGGCTCATTCTGTTCATTGACCTTCAGAGCTCCCAGAATTCGGAGTATCTGGAACATTGTTCGGAGTAATGTTGCGGCAATGTAATCAAGTCAACCCATTTTTGAGAGTACCTTTGAGAGTCCAAATATCGAGGAATGCTTTTAGGTAGACTTTTGACTCTGTTTGGCCACTACCGAGCCCAATACCAAACTGTTCTGATAGATGTAGGAAGCTGGCTCTGTGTATGATATTGCTACTAGGTGGTAATACCATGTACAGAGTCTTGGGGTTCCCCAAAAGTCTATAGGACTCAATGCAAAACCCAAAGTGCTCTATTAATGGTAGTGCAGGCGAGCAGCCTTAGGCCTAACACAGAGAAGTGTAAGGCATTTATTGCACACACATGATCAATAAGGGACACACGACTCAAGGAGGAGATCCAGACCAATTTGATAAAATTATATTTTGTTTGTGCTTTATTTTAAGACCCAGGTCTTCGTAATCAGGTAAGTACGTTTTTAATGAAAAATACTTTTCACTTTCAAAAATCAACAATGTCATCCTATGGGGAAAACAATATTGCGGTTAAGCAGGGTAAGTATTGAACTTACAATTTCAGTCTTCAGATCCAAAAGTCAGCAAGGGCCAGGGGTCACGTAGGTACCAAAACTGCACCACCAGTGGCAGCCGGGTGCAAAGGTCAAAATCCGAGTTCGACCCGATGCTTTGCAACGAAGACAGGGGGGTGCCTGGAGCTACACTGCTTGCAGGTAGGTAAATCGGTTGCAGGGGGCAAGCTTTGGGGGGTAGCACAAGCACAGGTGGGGCCACAAAACCGCACCAAACATACACCATCAGCAGCACAAGGGCGGCATGGGTGCAGGGTGCAACTTCGACGTCAGGCTCCCACTGCTTTGCAATGAGGATTTTCCTGATGGCAAAGGGGCTGCAGGCGTGGCACCGGAGGTTGCAAGAGGAAGACCAACGACAGCAGGGGTAAGTTGGGATGTAGGGCGTCGCAGGGGCACTGTCGGTTCATCTCACGAAGGCCCAGGGGCTTCGGGTGCAGGGGTGCCTTTTGACGTTGGATTCTTCTTACCGGAGCCGGTTGCGGTTGGGGGGAGCCTCTGAATTCACACTGCAGGCGCCGTCTTGGAGGGCAGGAGGGGTCAACCAACACTGGACACGAGTTCTGGCTCACCGGTGAGACTTCACTGCACAGGTAAGCTACTCAGACTTGGGCCGTGGCCATCGGGTGCAGAGGGGGCAGGAGACATGGATCCACCTGGATCTGGAGTCTTTGGAGTTGGTTTCTTCTGGACAGGTCCGTTGTCCTCGGGAGATTGGAGTCTTCATTGAAGGCAACAGTCCTCTCCCGGGTTTTGGAGGTCGTTGTTGCAAGACAGGTCGCAGGGTCGTCGAAGCTGAAGTCAGGCCGGTAGGGCTGGGGGCCAAGGCAGTGTCTTCTGGCTTCTGCTGCAGGGCGTCTTCTTTCTTCTTAGGTCGTCACAGATCGGACGGTCAGGTGTGGGGAAAACCACCTAAATACTAAATTTAGGAGGCGTTTTAGGGGAGTAGCAGGTAGGGCCAATGGGCACCTTACCTGGGGTGACTAAACCCTCTAGTATGCCACCCTCCTGTGAGAGGGGGGATAGACCTAGCCCTGATTGAAAGGGTCCCCCATCTTCAAGATGGCAGGGACTGAAAGTTGTGCTTCACCTCGCTTCCCCCACCTTAGGGGTGGGGTTGGCAGAGGTGGGCAAACCTCCTATCTTTTTAGTTCGAGCCTAGAGTCAGCGTGCATGCTCTGCGAGACTTGGTGTACTGGAGTATGGAATAGAACCCCCGCCCACTCTGCGCCCATATTTGTCATTGGCTTGTGTCATTGTCCTTCGTAAGTGCTGGCTTATGATTCGTAAATAGGCTTGTTAGTCCCTCATTAGTACCGCTTTGTCTTCATTTGTTACCTCCCATGGCTACTGGCCCCTTTACTTCGGTTGTTACACGGTACTTGTTATTTAGGCTTGTCAGCACTTTTTTCTTTGAGTTTCTTCTACTTTAAGCACGACATTCTTTGTTTACATTCAGTCGCCATACGCGCTTTCTCTTTTCAAGCACCCGGGACTCTATTCCCCAAGGAGGGAGGGGGCAAGTTGCACCCTGTGAGGGAGGACAGACGTTACTCTTAGCATCGGTGACCTCACTGCCCTCCAGCACCAGAGGCTGCGCGTGGTTCTCGGATCCGGGTGCTGCACGTTGCCGCTGTTGGGCCACTAGCTCTTCCTCTTCGTAGCCCCTCCCAGTCTCTCCGCCCCATCCACCACCTACTCTACCCTGCACAGACTCCCGTCTCGGGCCGTGCCCGGGTAAATCAGTGCAAATCCGTTTTGCAAAATTTTTTGTGATTCCGTAATATCAGAAGGAGCAAAAATATTCTTCTGACGGGAATGAAGCGAAACTTACAAAGCGTGGCACCATGCAACAAACAGCATTTTTATAGCCAAGCAAGTCTCTGCAAAACAGCAGAATGTGTGCATTTATTTCTGAAGGTGCTCTCGCTGTGCAAACGCCATTCCATGAGCGCAGTGCTTTCTCTTTTTCCAACACCAAAATCAGCCTGCCTATTGTAGCTCCTCCCACCCCACCGCCGGGTTAAGGAGACTGCTCCATTGTTATCGGCTGGGCTGAGCCTCTTCCGGGATCACCTCTACAGCCACAGGGGCCACGATGATCAGCCGGTGCCAGCCTCAAACCTGCCCACCTCCCCTTCTCCCCTGCAGCAGCTGATCCCCCGCCGTCCACACCGATCTGCAGCATGGTGGACAGAGAGAGCCGCCTGGGGATAGTAGGTGTTTTTCATGCTTGTTTTTTTGGGCAGTTGTAAATAGCACAAACCCAACCTGAGGTTATCAGAGCGCGTTCCATGAGCACTGGTTGCATTACAGATGGACGCATTCATTTTTAGGCACGGGGAGATGAGTGATTTGCCCAGCTTTCCATGAGCACTGGTGTGTATCAACTGACAACCGCCTTCTAATCTTGGGAAAGGAACATTATTTTTTAAAGAAGACTGTGAATTTGCGCTCACTTCTGAGTTTCTTTCACTGGATCACTGTGCCACATGTCAAGCCCCATTATCTTACTTACTTGAGGCTCTCTAGATCCCAAAAGTATTTTCAGGTACAAGCTATGGTGGCAACATGTACAGAAATGATACCTTGGCCCAAACTGCTCCACTTTGTGCCTTGCCTTAGCCTTGTGATTTGTTGTCTTTGGATTCCTAGCACCTGACCTTGATGTTAAAGTTCATTTGGCATGCACAAGCTTCGGGGCTTTTGTCTGAATATTTGGCAGTGGGAATGGATCACACCTGCTGCAGCCCCATGATATTTACAGTGAATGTCAGTCTAAAGGGCTCAGTATCTAAATGATATTTAAAATGGCTGAGGAAGTCTGGTTCAGGACATAGGCAGCTCATTCGGCACATTGACATGAATAGTCTAATATTTGCAGAAGTCGTTTTTAGGTCTCGCCTTTGCACTGCTTGTGCTGTCTCTGCAAGAAGTGCTGTATTCAAGATATGAGCTTTAAAAGCTCCGCCCATTTTTAAGTACTGCCCCTGTTACATGTGTTGTTACTCACAGCTTATGAGCACTATTTCTTTATTGAAGCTGGAGCACTCCGTAGTTTACAGAGCTCTGTTGTAAACAGGGCTGTAAATCTTGCTCTTATCTTGCCACATTTGCTGTGCATTTAAAGACCGAGGTCTGTTTTGGCTCCAGCTGCCTCCTCCTCCCCCCTGCTTTTGAAACGCACAGCCTGGCGTCACGGTCCCTGCCTTCCTATGTCTGCTGCTGCCACCTCCATCTCAAGGCTCAACAAGCATTTGCAATGCAATAGGTCTTGCATTTGGGAGCGTTTGAGCTATTTGCATTGTAAATGACAATGCCTTTTATTTATGTGCTTTAAAAACCTGCAAGCGGTGCGTAAACACGCACTTTACACTTATAGTTGTTGCTTACAAAAAGCAAGGCTGGCAGTAACTGCATCACTTTTACTGCCAGCCTTGCATCTCGTAAGCAAGGACTATTAGTATAAAGTCTGTGTTAACGCACCACATGCAGGTTTTCAAAACATAAATAAAAGACATTGTCTTACAATGCCAACAGCTCAAAATCTCGCAAATGCAAGACCTATTGCATTGCAAATGCTTGTTTAATTTTCCCACCAGTTTTCCCGCCCAAAGTGGGGGTGTAAACCAGGGGCTGCCATCTGCTGCTAACAGAAGAGGCTGGAGGTCGCATTACAAAGGCGGCAGGCCTTTGAAGCTCTCCTCTTCGAGCACTGGCCTATCATGGGGGAGACGCATGACACCTCTGCCCAAGATGTGCATTGTTTCTGGTCCTAGACAGAAGGGGCTCTCTACCAGGGGTCCAGAAACATGTCTGGTGGTGGCTGGCTGCCTTCAGCCTGTCCAAGACCACACCAGGGTTGGCAAGGATTCAAGGGGCACCTCTGAGATGCCCTCTTGGTACATAGTACAATAAATCTCACAATGACATCAGTGTTTTTTATTTAATTTAAAGGAGTAGTTTGGTACCAAACACTCCTGTATTCAGGGAAGCCATCATGCTGCTGTGGAACTTGAGTTGTCGAGTTCCCAGCCTAGGTAATCTCTATGGCTTTACGGGCACTTACAATATTAGGAAATGGTGCCCAATATTGTAGGGGCATATCTGCTCATATAGGTAAGACCTCACTTATAGTATAGTGCACCCTGCCTTAGGGCTGTGGGGCCTTCTAGAGGGGTGATTTACCTATGCTGCCAGGCAGTGCTAGCTGGCGTGACACCCAGGCAGGGTGCCATGTCGACTTTGTTGTTTTCTGCCTCACAGGGGCATGCAGGCTGCAGGGGTAGTGGCATGGTCCCATTAAGGGGGGGACTCGAGGGACCCTCTTCAGCGCTTAGGCCCTAGGTACCTAGGGTGCCATTTACTAGGGACTTACAGGGGGCAGAAGTACCAATTGGGAGTTTGTATTAGGGAAGGAGCACTGGCACAGGGGACCTGGTTGGCAGGGACCCTGTGCACTACATTTGAAACCACATCAAAACCAGGCACAAAGTGGGGGGGCTAACCATGCAAAAGAGGCACTTTTTCACAATAGACCTGGCTCAACATTTAGAGCTTCCATTGGAATACCAGGTCTGATATGTAAAAAGTGCCACAAGAAGGTGTTCTCATCTTTTCGTAGCCCTTGAGTCTCACAGCTAGGCTCCTTGTGAGCCAGCAGCCAGTGCTTTCATTTTGTATGCTTGTAGAGCAGACTCTATCGATCTCCTACCAAATGTATTGGTGAATCTTAGGACAGCACAACAGCACATGTGTTCTGGCTCATGATAGAGACTCTCTTCGCAATTTGACCTGCCCAGGTCCATTTATCGTCAAAGCATATACCTAAATAGTCAGAGGATTGGACATGATACAGGGCAGCTTCAAAGATTTTGAATGTTGACTTTAAGTTTTTCCTGAATTCAATATCATATATATACATATATTTTTTTTTTAGTATCGATGAGGGTTTTGGAACTGCATTAATTTTGAAAGCCTTTCAACAGACTATGCATTTCCAAATCAGTTTGTGCCAGTAAAACGGTCTCATCGGCTTAAAGTAGTAAAGGAAATTTCTCACCGGTCATCACTGGCATATCCAAATTAAAGTATGCTAACCATATACTTGCATTGTTCACATAGAAGTACACAACCTTGCCTGACACCAGTTTTAGTCTTAAATTCAAGTGTACATTTCCCTCTCCATATCTCACGTTGGCAGTGTTTTTCCGGTAGAGTTGTTGTAGAGCAGCCGGGAGCTTATCTGGAAACCATTGGTTCTTAAATTTTGACCAAAGCAGCGCTCTATCAGCCGAATCAAAAGCTTTCTTTAGGTCCATAAAGACCATACACAGCATTTTTTTTTTTTTTAGTGCTGCATACTTGGAGCTTACAATCTCATTACTTGATCCATGGTCCGTACTCATCTCCTGAAACCTGCTTGAAGATGGGATAAGATTTCATTATCTTTGACCCAATCCTAGATGCGGTTTAGGAATAGTTTACCCTAGGTTTTTCCAGCTCCATCCAGCAACGAAATTGGTCAATAGTTTGCTTGGTCGTTATAGGGGCTTTTTGTGGATTTGCACTATGATAGCGGTTTTAGAGGAGGATGGAACTTCTTCATGTATTGCTGCAGAAGACATCTGGAGGGATTCTCTCAGGTCCTGGTGCCGTCTGTGGTCTTCGTCTGATTAATGCTTCACTGATGTCTGTCTCCCTGAACTCCAGTGTAGTTGCAGCGATACCCTCTGCTTCTACAATCTTGGCTTGCTCTTCAGTAAAATAGTCATCGGTGTCCTGCTATCCCAAGCTGTCTTAATTGCTGGGCAGTGATTGGGTCCTTTCTGGTATACTGTGGAGAAATATTTGATCCACTCTTCCGAGTTGATTCCTGTCTGCAAATTATTTGGAGGATTTTCACAGCTCTATCTAACCAAATTCCAAAATTTCTTTGTATTTGTATGCCTGACTGACAATTGGAGCAACTCTCAGGCTTTGTATTTAACTGCCTGTTTTGTACTTGATTAGTCGCTTGTAAGCTGGTCTTGGGTTTTTGAGAGCCTATTTGCCCATCAAATTGCTATGCCATGATCGAACGGCATTTGTTAAATTCTGCTTTTGTTTTAAACATTCATTGTCAAACCACACTGCGACGGTTGCCCAGGTTTTGACTGGTGTGTCAAAGCAATATCTTTGATATGTTTAATTGAAGTTGAGATAAGTAAAGTCTCTAGGCCCCGATTGCCCCTCTATAGAGCGTAGCCTCCATTTGTGATCATCTAGGCATTTTTGTTTCACGATTTCAGTGGTTCATGGCTGCTTTCTTCGCGGGGCTTGTATTCCCAGCTTAGTTTCTTCCTATTTGTCATGAGGGCTAGATTGTCCGGCTCCAGATGACATGTAATTTTGGGTGTACAAGATTGTCAGGCAGGAGCAATCCTGCAATTCAAGGGTCATGGTCACTTTCAACTCTTCTTTCATCTATAAGGTCAATGACAATGTACCATGGCTCTCGGCTTAGCAAAATTTAATTAATCAGACTTTCATGTCTGTCAGACCTGAAAGGTTTCGTGGCTGGTGTATCTGCTGAAGTACGCCCATTAAGTGTATGTAAGCACTGGCCGCCATCAGTATGCTTGGTTTCTGGCCTACCTTCATTATCCTGAAATTAGTTGTCTGAATACTGGGGATACACCATGCAGATTCCTCGTTAAATATCTCTTGGTTCAGCATCATATCCCCTTTGCCTGTCTCAAGCTCTGTCAATACAATTTGTTGTTGCTGCAAATCGTCCATAAGTAACAGAGTCTCACCCTTGTCATGACCCAATTTGACCAGGATTCTTGATTTACTTTTTGTGGCTCTCATGATCTCTGTGATTATGTGCCCAGTGGGATTGGGTTCTTGAATCTTGGGCTGGATGACTTATTAGTTGGAAGTTTAGATTGGTTTGTCTCTTGCAGTTCACATTTGTCCCTGGTTATGACTTATGGATTGCGACTGCTGGCCGGATCCCACCATTGCTTATTATGTTAGTTAAGAATTGATAAACAAAGCAAACTATAATGCCAAACACCTGGAAATGAGCTTGGGGTCATAGTTAATCTTTTACTCCTTTCTTTCCCCATTATAAGTTTATTATTAGGCTATTGATTAGCTATCTGGTGCTTTGGGCTGTTCCTCTCGGTTTCAATGAGGGGTCGTCCCTAGGTGAAAGGTAAGTAAAACAAAAATGAAAGGAGATGGAAGTTTCTAGCATATGAAAAGGCAGCGATATCGCCTGCTCCCTTATTTGAATAGGCTGGGAAATAAACACAACCTCAAGCCAGCCTTCGGTAGTCTTCCTAAGTCTCTTCTTAGTGACTTGCCTGCCAGCAGTGAATCACCTGTGGCTCGGCAATGCAGCAGAATAAAACCAAGCGTGGTGTACAGCAGTTTGTAGTCTTCTGTGGGCTCGCACCAGGGATTCACAATACCCTGTTCCCCCTGCTGTCATTGAAACCAGCTGATTTGAATACCCTATTCCATACTTGGTACGGCACACAGCTGCGATATGGGAAACAGTGGTCAAGAGGATGCTACACAGGGCATTGCGACTCTGGGACCTGGTGCTATTTCAGGCAATTGACGCTGACATGTCAATGGATCAGTGGAGAGCAGGGTGCTGTCAGGTGGCGGGAGATTTATTTCTGGGGGAGGTGTTCAGTGTGGGACTGGGCCACTTCCTGCATTATGCTAAACTGGAATAAACTGCAAGGGAGGTGTGGAGTGAGTTTCCGGCGGTACTGCAGCCCTCGCGGGTTTTGGGGTGGGATTAATTCAATGAGGGGAGGGACGTCACCTAATTACTTTGTTTTACAAGGCTCTTAAGGGGGACATGATACAACCTCCCTATAAGGACAGGCGAGCATGGGAAGCGGATTTGGGGGAACCCGTTGCAGATACGGACTGGCTGCGTGCCTGCGAACTGGTGAGAACAGTGTCCTCTAATAACAGGTTTAAATTACAGCACTTAACTATTTGCACAGCACGTATGTAACCCCTTGTCAACTCATCATGATGGATCCCACTAGGGCAGCGAGATGTGCATGGTGTGTGGCTGCCTCTTTTCTGCATCTTGCCTGGGCCTGTACTATAGTTCAAGGGTTTTGAAGGGAGGTGGCCCCTAGGATCGAGGTGGCCATTGGCATCGAGATCCCCCTTGCCTGCTGGGTATCACGAAGAAACTAAGGGGCGGAAGATCCTGTACAGACTCTCCCAGCTTGTACTTTTGCTAGCTAAATGAAGGGTGGTCACTGGATAGCTGGTGACTAAACCCCTACAGATGTCCTCCTTGTTTATGGATTCACTCGAGTGGGGGGTGGCGGAGGAGCAACACATGCGTCTTTCCTGAACAAATGACAAGGCTGCAGAAGATGTTATGACATGGGGGAGGCTTCTAGACAAATTTACTGATGAGGTGATTTCAGATTCAGACTCTGGCTCGGAGGATGAGGCGTGACATCCGCTTGTTGTGTATTGTTGGAACAAGATGATCTGACAGCCAAGTGTGGTAAGGTTCGATCTCCGTCTGTGAGTCTTGTTCGGAGGCTTGGACAGAGTGCCCTGGTATCCCTTACTATGTGTTTTCTGGCTCCATTAAACTGCCTTGTTTGGAGATGCTTTTTGTTCATGTCTATAGCAATATTCCAGTAGGACATACAGTGCTTGTGCACATGACCTTTGCGCTGCTTGTTATGTTGTGGTTTATTATATATATATATATATATATATATATATATACTGCTTCTCTGTAACAGGTTTGCCAATTGAAATTCCTCTGGATTCCCTTTGTATTTCGTAGTTGGATCTTGATATATCAGCCTAATGTTTGTGTGAGTCATTGGTGGAGCTAGAAAGACTCAATACGAGCTTGAGCAAAAATCCCCGTAGTTGCCATCTTCACATTCTTTTTACTCTCCTCAATAGTATCTACCTATGCTGAAGGTTTTTCTTATTTTGTTTATTTAACCGTTCTCTACACCAACCAATTCATAAGCAGTGTGATGGTCACTTGTGAATCTAGAAACATTTCAAGTTGGAAAATTGTATGAGCTAAGTAACTAGTTTACTTTGAAGCATGAACCTATTATAAATTTGTATGCTGTGCAGAGATTATGTAGCAGCATTCCCCATTCTTATAGGAGGGTGTAAAGTATCTGTAGTGCCAAACACGTTATTAGAACAGTGTGAGCTACTTGAGATTTCCCTAGCCTTGGTGTCAGATGGTGGCTAGATTTTTATTAAAGTCACAGAGGCGAGTATTATGCAGTCTTTTCTTGCTGTTTATTAAATAACAGCCAAACAAAAAACAACTACATTACCCAGAACATCTGAGTAAAAAACTATAAAGATGACCTCACAATAGAAACTTCAATAGAACATAACGTTAGCCTAATAATTGGCCAGATTGAGAGCAGCAAATCCTCTTTTTTTGAAGCGAGTTAGTCCAAGTGAGGTTAGGAAAGAAAGAAAACACTGAACTTAGAGAAAAAAGAGCATTCAATAAATCCGTCATAAGAACAACAGTCGAGGAAAGGTCCCATGGAAGGAGATGAAAGATCCATGTGGAACTGATCCCAAATCCATCGAAGATGAAAGTTCAGATAAATCATGTGGAGGAGGAAGCAACAGTAGAGGGCACCGGAACTTCAGAAAACAAAACAGGGTGGGTTAAAGCGAGTGGTGGGATAATACTCGCCTCCGTGTCTTTAATAAAATCCAGCCTTTCTGACACCAAGGCTAAGAAAATCTCAATTTTATTACAAGACCGGAGGCTCATATTATGCTTGCTCAAAGCATTGAAATAGCAGAATCAGATACATGTGCAATAGGTTTACATTAAAAAGTTTTAAATGTGTTAACGTTTGACCAATCTGCAGATTTGAGGATGTCATGCAAACTTTCACCAGCACAAAAGGCTCGAGAGGCCAAGGCCCCTCTGGCTGAATGGGCACCAAAGGAGTCAATATCAATACCGGCCAAGGACATAATCCACTTGACCCAACAGGCTAAAGAGGGAGAGGAAACAGGCTTATGGGGTTTCTGAAAAGAAATTATTAATGGAGTAGAAGAGGGGAACCTTAAATCTGCAGTTTGTGAAATGTAGGATTTTAGGCAATATCCAACACTTAATTTAGGTTGGGTAGGGAAAAAGGGATAATGTACTGTAGACAAATTTGTCTTGGCACGCCTATGAACCTGAAAAGTAACACCATGGGGAGGATATTGAGAAGAGGAAACATCCAAAGCTTTAACATCAGAAACACGTTTCAGAGATATTAAACACAATAACATTGTTAATTTTGCAGATAACTGTTTGAGAGAAAGAAACATATTATCTTGACATGCAACAAACAAATTCAATACCAAATTGATGTCCCATTAAGTCCTGTACATGGGTAGAGGAGGATTTACATAGCGTACTCCATTTAACAGGCAACAAACCAAAGGGCGTTCTCCGATGGGTCTTCCATCAACTCAGATATGCTCAGCAGAAATGGCTGACCTATAGGTGTTGATTGTGCGGTAGGCTTTTTCTTGCGAAACATGAGAGGCTAAAAAGTTGACCACAAGCGTTACATCCGCTAAAACGGGATCTGAATTCCTGTCCAAACGCCAGCTACTCTAGCCTAACCAGGCTGATTTATAGAGTCTGGACGTGCCAGGGGCCCAAAATTGTTGGATGAGAAGAATAACTTCTTGTGAAATTCCTGGGGTTCTTCAGGAAGACCCGAAGTACTCCCAAGCGAGAAGAAAGAGGGATCCCTGAAGGATCATGCTGTGTTGCAAGCCTTGGGGATTGAGTAAGAGATTGGGAAACTTAGGAAGCCAGACTGGGAAATCCAATGAGAGTTGGGCCTGCCAAAAGGGGGTTATTAGGACCAGAGAAGAATATTGTCTGCAAGCTTGAGCCAAAACTCGTGCAATTAGGAGGAAGGTGGGAAAGGCGTAGAGAAGGGAATGGGACCAAGACTGAAGAACGGCGTCTGTTGCAAGAGCTTGCGGATCTGGTCTCCAACTGAAAAAGACAGGAAGTTGGGAGTTGAGTCGGGAAGCAAAAAGATCTATTGACGTGGTGCCAAAGATGGAAGTAAGACGAATGAACACTGAAGGATGTAGTTGCCAATCCCTCGAGTCGTGCAGATGTCTGGAGTACCAATCGGCTACGACATTCAGATTTCCTGCGAGATGGACCGCTCTGACTGATATTTGACGTTGAAGACCATATTCCCAAAGACGTTTGGCGAGATCCGCCAAAATCTTGAACCTTGTTCCACCCAGATGGTTTAATGTATCTGTCCGCTGTCAGGTTGTCCATGCGCAATAGAATCTCACATTTTGCTTTGTCTTTTGTAAAGGACTGGTTGGCAAAGGAGCCTGCAAGCATCTCTAAACTGTTGATATGCAAGAATGACTCCAGAGGAGACCATGTATCTCCAGTCGAGAATTGACCGCATCTTGCGCCCCATCCTGTCTGACTTGCATTGGATTCTAAGACAAGATCTGTGGCGCCAGAGAAAATCGTTCTCCCGTTTTAAGCGTCTAAGTGGGTCAGCCACCAGAGGAGTTCTTCTTTGGACTCTGAATCTAAAGAAACAGGGTCTGAATAGGCGAGACCCCTGTGAAGATGACGAATCTTTAATCCCTGAAGGGCCTGTTAAAGAAGAGGACCCGGAAAGATTGCCTGAATTGAGGAAGCCAAGAGGCCTACCAAACGGGCTAATGATCTGATAGAGAAATGGGAGAGAGAGAGTATGATGAATCTCCTTTTTGATAAGAGCCCCCTTTTGGAGAGGCTATTACAGAACAGATCATTAGAAAACCGAGAAATTTGAGTTGACGAGAAGGAGTCAATTCTGACTTTGGAATGTAGATTAGAAAGCAGAGTCAAAGAAGCAAGTCCTGACAAAACTTTAAGTGAGTTATTAAAACTTCCATCTTGAGCCATGATCAAGAAGTCGTCTAGGTAGACAATGGGTCTGATCCCTTGCGCTCCTTGGAAGGCTACCATCGGTTTGAGGATCTTGGTGAAACACCAAGGGGCTGAAGAAAGACCGAAGGGGAGAGCTTTGAAGTGGAAGAACAAAGTTCCCCATTGGAAGTGAAGAAACTTCCTGTGAGAAGGATGAATCGGAACAGAGAGGTAAGTGTCCTGAAGATCTAGTCTGACCATCCAATCGTCCTGAAGAAGGATATCTCCGAGATGGAGAATGGTCTCCATTTTAAAATGATGATAGACAATGAAATTGTTGAAAACCTTTAAGTTTAAAACTAGACTACATTTTTAGTTTTTCTTTTGTACTGAAAAGATGCTGCTGGGAAAACCTGACGGATTGAGATCTGTTTGTTCTATGGCCTGCTTGTTTAGCAGAGATGCTATCTCGTCCTGAATTAAGAGCGATTGTTGTTGAGAAAATAGAAGAGAAAGATGGGATTGGTTTTTGATAGAGCTCTGTAAGATAGCCTTGCACTGTCTGAATCACCCAGGGATCTCAAGTTGGAGACAACCAAGCGTTTAGACAAGTCGCTAATCTGCCTCCTACAGGAGGAAGGCCAGAATTTGAAAGTTTTACCTGAATATTGGTCTCCTTTATTTCTGTATCCCCTGGAATTGAAGCCTCGGGAGCGGCGGGGATAAAACTGGGGTTTGTACCCAGTGTAGGCATCAACCTGGGACTGATGGTCGAAGGAGCCTCTGGAGAGGGATGGAACTCTTGTGCTATAGCGGCCAGCAAAGCGGCTCCTCCCTGTGCCGGCCCTGGCAAAAACCAGAGGAGAAAAAAAATTCTTTAATGAAAGTTGGGCTATGTCCATTGTGGCAAAAGTGGAAACATATATTCCTACTTTTTATGAAGGAATCGCCATTAGCCAGAAAACCTTCTTCCTTGGTGGCTAGACTGCTGTGTTTAGGATCAATCTTCAGAAGAAGGCTTTTCCTTCTTTCTTGTGAAATACCGGCATTGGCGTTTCCCAGAATAAATATATAGCTCTTTGAGCCCAGTTGGATAAAGTGTCTGGATCTACCGGAGTGCCCTCAATCTTAGCTTCTTCGGCTAAGTCCAAAATCCTGGTGAGAGGTCCCATCAAATCTAAAATGCGATCTTGACAATTGGACCAGGCCCTGTCAGCACCCTTCCTAGGGTCTTTGCCATATTTAGTGAAAAGCATTATCATATTGGGGTCAATAACAGGAGTGGAAGTGACATTATTGGGAAGGGCGTGGGCATTTGGATTTTAATTTATTTCGAGAAGACTTATCAAGAGCGTTGCTAAGGTAAAAGGAAACATAATCACCCACGTGCTCGGAGGGAAGCCACTCAGAGTTGGGATGGTGAATGAGGGAGGGGTCAAACATGGGTTCACTAATATGATCAACCAAATGATCAGACACTGAGGAGCAACACCACCGTCAGAAGGAGAAATTTTACGCCTTTTCTCCAGAGGCCCATAAGATGAAGGATCAGAAAATCCATGTAATTTATCATTGATGACATCATCATGGTCATCATCAGTGTCTTTGAGGTGTGTAACAAGTAAGGGAGAGAAGGGAGTCCTGAAAAAGAAACATCTTGAGTGGGAGGACCAGTAATAAGAGAAATGCCTTTTTAAGCAACACCAGAGGTGGCTGCACGTTTCATGCCTTTTTAGGTCTCGCCTAGCGTTGCTGCGCACATGCGCAGCTCGCTCGGCGAGATTTATTGTAAATGAGGAGTTTGAGAAAAGGGCTTTAAGCCCCGCCCCTCATTTCCATTGGCTGGCATCACCGTTTATGCTAAACGGTGGCCTGCCATTGGAAATGAGCTGTTGGCGTTGCCTCCCTTTCGCCTTTTGGTCCGGCCCATCCGGACTGGATCTCCTGCTTCACGGCTGTCGTGAAGCAGTTTCTTATCGCAAGGTGGCGTGTTGTATAAAAAAGCCGTGCGATCCAGTCCGGATGGGCCGTCTCAAAAGGAGACAGGGCTCCACGTGTTTATTTTTGCATCGCGCTTTCACTTTAAAGTGAAAGCGCGATGCAAAAATAAACAGCGGCTGCCTGGCGAGCGCTTGTTCTCTCCACCCGCAGGTCGCAGCGAGGCTCCCAAGCAGGAGGTAGGGGAAACAGCAAGCAGTATTGGTGATTGAGAGACTGTTTATTAAATGATTTATGTCACATAACTAGTAATTAATCAAATTACTGCCTGCTTAATGCGGTGTTACGTGTAAACAGAGCCCGCGCAAACATGCCTAAAATCAACAACAGAGGGAGGGCTGCGTGCGCCGGGATCCCGCCGCTGTAGGAGAGTGGGCTGGTAACGGTGTATTCTTTAGGCAACAGTGACCCGCGTACAGTGACAGCTTTGGAAACAGCCTCTCTAATTGCAGCGTTAATTCCATTTCACGGCGCGCACATTACAGGCACGCTGAAGTGTATCCGATTCCAAACATTGAATTTAGGGGGGAGATGTAAAACCTGACAGGACATCACAGCTCCAGCAAGAAGGAGAGCAGCTGTAAATGGAGCCAGCGCGCGCTGAAGTAACAAACAGGACGAGCAAATTACTGCCGGCTTAATGCGGTGTTACGTGTAAACAGAGCCCGCGCAAACATGCCTAAAATCAACAACAGAGGAAGGGCTGCGTGCGCCGGGATCCCGCCGCTCCCAGAGAACAATACTGGGCATTGGGGGCAGAGGTGTGATGCTTAGATCGGAATTTATGTAAAATCATCAGTAAGGGCAGGGGTGTGATGCTTAAATCGGAATTTATGTAAAAACATCAGTAAGATTCTATAAAGGCCGAGTAGTGTGAAATTTAAACAGTAAACAACGTAAAATTATCATTAATTCTAACATGGCTCTTCTGTCTATATTTAATTTAATTATCAGAGACAGTTTAGGAAGGCCTAGGACACTTTTTAACGCGCTTTCTTCTTGCATTTGGTCTTTCTTTACTCTTTGGAAGGAAACTTGGAGGGTCATTTAGGAGATGTTTGGCAGCAGAAGATGGAAAGCACACATACCCTCCGAAGGGGCTTTGAAGACACATATCCCAACCACCCTCCTCACTGTAGGGACCAACCCTCACAACAGTATCTGAACGGACAGCGAGATCCTCTGCAAGGGCTACGGAAACAGCAGTGACATGAGGCAGCAGCACCGAGACATACGCGGGTACCAGTTATAAGTCCTATTGTATAATTCGCGGCTAAGCTCACAGTAATTTCCCTCACTGATAACAAGAAGTCATCATCATTGAACTACCTTATCCAGAATGCACTCTGCTGAAGTAACAAACAGGACGAGCAAATTACTGCCGGCTTAATGCGGTGTTACGTGTAAACCGAGCCCGCGCAAAAATGCCTAAAATCAACAACTTAGGGAGGGCTGCGTGCGCCGGGATCCCGCCGGGATCCCGCCGCTCCCGGAGAAAAATACTAGGCATTGGGGGCAGAGGTGTGATGCTTAAATCGGAATTTATGTAAAATCATCAGTAAGGTTCTGTGGCTGGCACATGTATCGCCCTCACAATCACATTGGGGCTGAGATGCGCTTCCAAGACGAAGGGAAAATCCAAAGTATAAGTGTAGCGCGCGCAGAGCCATGGGCAGAATGTGGATCCATAATAATCACTCTTTCTAATTGCAGCCTTGCAATGGAAATTGGATTTAGGAGATAATTACAGTGAAACACGCAAAAAAAGATATGAGAACAAAGCCAAGGAGAAATGAAATTGAATGAGTCCTTTATGAGTTCATATACATTTTAATATTTAAAACGCTATTAAGAGGTTCCAAGACAGGAAGGGAAACTCTTGAAATTCTTCATTTTTATTAAAAAACAATAACAATAAAACACTGCCAGTGTGCCTCCTCTGTTTTTGCTTTCAAGAATCAGCCCAGGCAAGTCAACAAAAAGTTAAACATCATTCAAAACCCGGCACTGCTATTTTCTTTGCCATTTCCCAAACCTATAAAGCATTTTCGTAGGGAGGAAGAGATGTTTCCACTCAAGATCACACACTGTGTCTGTATGAGGACATGTTCCCTCTGCATCAAAAATGCAATAGGTCTCGCCTTTCATTAAGTTAAAGCCATTTGCTTTGCTGTACAATACCATTAGCAAAGCAAATGGCTTTAACTTAATGAAAGGCGAGACCTATTGCATTTTTAATGCTTGTTTTGAAGGTGCGTCAGAGAAAGAAAGCATTTTTGACAGGGATGCATCTAAGGACTTTGACACATCCAACATGGAAACAGCAACAGCTTGTTACACAGAATCCTTAATAAAAGATTTTAAATTATCTTTAAATCCCTGGGATTATTCCTACTCGGACATAATGAACAAATATAGTGAAATGGCAATAGGAATAATGGTAATTAAACAAAGGGAAAAAAAAATGTTTTTCTATGTAAGAACAGCAACTAAAAGGTTAATTTCACATGAAATGGTTAGGTGGAGGGGTTTGGCGAAGGGGCGTGTTGAAGGGAGTTGCCAAGTGGGAGGGGAGGCTGCCGTAGCACTGGAAGGAGTCGGGCGTGCCCACAATGGAAAAAACAGCAAGACGCAAGGAGCGTCACCGACTGCTGGCTCTGAGGAGCGCAGAGAATGCAGGCCGCAGGATGCGCTAAACCAACGAATGTCGCCGCAATGAAGGCGCAAGCGACTTATGGAAATAAAAGAACGTGTGAAAACAGTGCGCGCTCAACACCAGGCACGCGATAAAGGCACAGCTAGAGATACTCAATAAATAATGATATTACAAAACTTGTAATGCGAAGCAAAATAAATGCCACAGTAATGGTTGAAAATATATACTTATCTTGACTGCGAGCAGCAAGAAAAGAGTGTTTGCTGCTCTCTGTCAGGATAATTATTAGGCTAACTCGATGTCCTATTGGTTTTTCTGTTGTGAGGTCATCTTTGTAGTTTTTACCCAGATGTTCTGGGTAATGTAGTTTTTTTGAGTGCCTGCTATTTAATAAACAGCAAGAAAAGACTGCATAATACGAGCCTCCGGTCTTGTAATAAAATTGGATTGTTTGTATAATCACTTCTTTTGATAACGGTCTTTCCCTTTTTCTTTGGCAAATGTGCCACAAACAATTGTGTTCTGTTTAGGTTCAATCATAACTACCCGTCCAACATCCAGTGTTTAGAGCTCTTTCTCCCTGTGCACTAGGACTTTTGAAGAAATAAATTAAATACTACATCGAGATGAAAATTAGGGAAATTAGGTGCTACTTTCGGAATTAATTTTGGATTTGTTCCCATAACCACCTTATTTGTATTAATTTATAAATAAAGTTCCTATATCGTTCTAAAATTTCACTCACCCTGTGTAAAGATGTAAAGCAATTAAAAATGGTATCTTGGTATCAGTCGCTTCGAAGTTGCCTAATACATTTGTGTTCAAATGAAAGCCCTGTGAGACCCCCTCAATACAATATTTAAGTTTCAAGATGACATTGGACCTGTACTTGAGGATCCATCTTGTACATCTTTGCTTCCTTCAGAAATCTCTAATTATTGGTGTTGTGATCAGTTGCTTCCCACCAACACCCCTCATTTAGGCTGTGAATGTCTATTAAATGTATCTGGTATTGCTTTATTTTTGTTTGCCGTGTTTTTTTTGCTTCAGCTCTTGTTTTTACACCAGTGAACGCAACATATCCATTTTGATGCATAACACTTCAATCTTAAGGGTTTTCTTGTCTTTTATCACCAGAATACAGAATTATTTGACCTTATGAACCAGGCTAGGTTCAAACTCTTGGTGGTCCATTCTGCAGTCTGTCGTTGTCAGTGGGCGTTCGAAAATCAATGACTCCCTGATCTAATTCCTGCTTGTGAGAAATGCCTTCCTCTCGACTCCGAGCATCTGCCTCTACTTTTTGCACCAGTGGAATGTGGTGTTGAATTGCCCAATGACAAGTGTCTTGAGCCAGTCTTGTGAGACTGTATGATTTTGTTCTTCCTTGATGTGGTACAGTTTGTTCGTAATTGTGCTACTTTCCTTGTAATTGTCTTAGAAAAGCTTTTAGTGCTAAAACACAATTTTTTACTTCTGACTTGTTTGCCTATAGGTGCACGCCATCCAGTGTGTGGTGCCTTCTTTTGTTATTTCCAGTAAGATTACTGGTTGTGTGAACATTCTGCCGAGACATGTTGTTTTTAGTTTGTGGGCTTGTAGGCTACCCATTACTTACCATTGGATGCCATTCTCAATTGCTTGCTTCCTGCTGGTCAGCTATGCGGTGGCCACTTCCTCTTCCAGCTTGTGAACCTTTACTGGAGCATGGCTCTAGTACTGCTTTTGAGAGCTTTTTTTTCTTAGTTTAGCCACTCTACAGAGTGCATCTTTCGTAGCTGGCTCTGTCGTCTGTGTTGTCTGTGTTTCCTTGTTCCTCCTACCTCCTATTACTGTACCCCCACCCAGCACAATAGATGAGCTGGGAGGCCAGATCCCTTTGTCCTGTCCTCTGACTTTGGTTTTTGTTGCAGCTTTTATATAGTGCAAACGCAACCCAAAGGTGTTGGAGCAGTTTACACAAAGGCACTTTCATTTTGTGTAGACACGGGAAGATTAAATGGCTTGCTCAGTGTCACAGGATGTTGAACCAGCGCCGAGACTCGAGCCAGGTTCCCCAGCTCTAAAGTTGATAGCTTTGGCCGTTACACCATATCCTTTCCCCTGGCTTGCTTGCAGAAATAATATTGCAGATCTTGCTTCCGTGTATGAAGTCCCCGAAGGCAGAGTTTCCCAGTGCAAATAATGATGTTATTTATTTTTGCTTGTTCACGTTTTCTCTTGTCCACTATCTTAATTCTCTTTGCTAATTACTTATGACATCTTCTAGTTTCTCCCAGTCCCCCAGTATCTAAAACCATTGGTTTGCTAACCATTCCTAGATTGGTTCTATATGCAGTTGTGCATGTGGTATAAGCTGTATGCATGACTCCACCATTAGCAACTTTTCACTGGCAGAAACAAAGATGTCTGCTAGAGGCAAACTTGTTCCTGAAATGCCATAGTTCTTTTTAGAGTTGAGACCGCTATAGATGTATCTGCGTCCAGCTGTGCTCTCAAGAAAATCTTTTCCTGGGGCAGAATGGGGATGACCGCTTCACATTGACTGTGAACCCAAAGAGGTAAAGCAGGTGTCTTACCCGATTTATACAACTAGTTGTTTAAATGTAGTTGTACATGAATGGTCTTTCTCCTGAGGTGTAACGCCACCAGTGCTATACATATAGTAAAAACACTGGACACTTTTATCCTAAAAGGTAGTACCATGACTTGATAGTGGTGGCCAACCAAATCTTGCTTAGGTGATGCGCAGTGTTTAAAGGGGTTGGTTCACCTTAGTGACACTGAGTTGGAAAGGTAGACTAACACGAAAAACAGACCAGTGGATGGGGAAGATCCTTCCTGATGTGGGACAATTTGAGGGCTTCCGGCAACGGATTTGATAGAAATCTCCACTTAGGTGGGTGTTATGGTGGTCATACAGAAGCCTTCAAACAGAATATGACCTGCTCGCTAATGATGTTTTTTTATTTTTTATTTTATTTTATTTAAACCGGTCAAGTATAATATACAATTTCCATGTTACACATACAGTTGTTAGCATATAGTACATTAGAGGTCCACATCCTATACAGAGGTCACACGTTATAGTCCTGTCACATAGTCGGAACATTCGCAGCCGTAGCAGACACCGCACAATTATAATCTTGCACTTGCCATTTGGATTTACATTTTCAATCAACAGAGTACTATAGCATACATTTATCGTCCCGTAAGAGACCAAAATAGCATTTCAGTCATCAATTTGCATGGCTATGAGAGATTGCATTAGTGGGTCCCAAAATTCTTTTGGGCGGGAGGCTTCTGGGATTTCTTCCGCATATGTTTCTAAGCGTTCCTTACAATAAGTCATGTCTGTGATCCAGTGTTCACTCTTAGGCGCTTGTTTGCTTCCCCATTTTATGGCTATTCGTCTCTTAGCTAATAGTAGTGCCACCGCCAATAATTTGCGTCTGCGGACTTGTCTAATTTTATAGATCCCCAATAAACAGACCTGTGGTAGATTTGGAATGTGTTCTGCAAGCATTGTTGTGAGAATATTAGTAACCGATTGCCAGTAAGTGTGACGCTGTGGGCATGCCCAAGCCATATGTAAGAAGTCAGCACGTGGTGCATGGCATCTTGTACATAAATCGTTGTCTTGAAGACCGTATTTGTGGAGTTGAGTCGGCGTATAATATACTTGTTGTAGGAATTTAAAATGTATGATACGCAGGTTGCTCGCTAATGAGGTTTACCTTTATGTCCACATGCTATCACCATGTGCTTAGTAGTCGGGAGAGATGTCCCAACGCTAAACTAGACAGCAACACAATCTCACCAGTCTGTAAGAAGATTGAAAATAATATACCTGCGATGGCTGATGTTAGAAACGAGGAGGACTTGTGTTACCATGCAAATCGTGGATTGAGAGACCATGCGGATGCACCCCAGAATGTGGTATATTGTCAAGCCTTCATCCAATTGAGCTAAAACATTTATACATGGCCACTACATTCATGCAATGCTGCAAGGCAAGGTTCTGCATTTCTTGGCTATCACCATATGCCAGAAATGCAGACCAGACAAGGGAATCCTTCTGCACTTGATATGGGACTATAACAAACCCCTGGTAGTTTGGATGGAAGTACCATGACTTTCCCTCTTCTTCACACCCCAGATAGTTGTTGGAATTTCAGATGTTGTAGACTTACCCAGATAATGGCCAATATTGAACGTCCTTTTCTTGTTGGTAGCGGAAAGGGATTTTGCTTGTAAGTTGGGTAACTCGGCCTATCCGTCCAAGGTCCAATGATGTAAGAACATGGACTGGTGCATGTCATTTGAGAAAGTGGCTGCCATATAAACTTCAAACGACATGTAGACTGCAGCTGCACTAAAATGGATTGATGGCAGTAGTGGCAACCTCGAGAGATCCAGCAACTGAATGGAGCTCCCCTGCCTCGATTTCTCCATAACTGGCGATCTGATGTACAGTTAGGAAAGAGATTTGTACTCTTACTGCCTGCCCAGTTGGATCTATTGTATATTGAATACCTCCTTTACTTCAGTATTGTCCTCGAGTGTGGGACACATGCTATGCATTGATACTACATTGTTTGTCATTTGTGGACGTAAATTCTGTACAAATTATTCTTTTTAAACAAGAGTGGTGTCATTAGCCATGGACTGTACTTTTGGTTTGAAGCCTGACATTTTTACGAAATGGTATCAAAGACTGTGGCGCACTCTGGCAATGGTAAACAGTCTATATGACGGAACAGAGAAATGCCTCTTTGGGTTCTTTTGATGGACTTCTTCTCAAACAAAAAAGATGGCTTAACTGCTCAAAAGACTTGGGCCCTGCAAATTCTGCTGGATGAGTCTGTGCAGCTACGACGATCGAACCGTGTTGCTAAACATGTTGCTCAATCAATCAATCAATCAATCATGTCACTTATAAAGCGCACTACATACCCGCGAGGGTCTCAAGGCGCTGGGGGAAGAGGGGGGTGGTGCTGCTACTGATCGAAGAGCCAGGTCTTGAGGAGTCTTCTGAAGGCCAGTAGGTCTTGGGTCTGTCGGAGGTTGGTGGGGAGGGTGTTCCAGGTCTTGGCGGCGAGGTGGGAGAAGGATCTGCCGCCGGCGGTCGTTTTCCGGATGCGGGGTACTGTGGCGAGGGCGAGGCTGGTCGAGCGGAGCTGGCGGGTGGGGGTGTAGAAGCTGAGTCGTCTGTTGAGGTAGGCTGGTCCGGAGTTGTGGAGTGCTTTGTGTGCGTGGGTGAGGAGCTTGAAGGTTATCCTCTTGTTGACAGGGAGCCAGTGCAGGTCTCTCAGGTGGGGTGTGATGTGGCTGCGTCGGGGGATGTCGAGGATAAGACGTGCAGAGGCGTTCTGGATGCGTTGCAGCCGTCTCAGGAGCTTAGCCGTCGTTCCTGCGTAGAGGGCGTTTCCGTAGTCCAGCCTGCTGGTGACGAGGGCCTGGGTGACTGTTTTTCTTGTTTCGGTGGGGATCCACTTGAAGATCCTGCGGAGCATTCGGAGGATGTTGAAGCAGGATGAGGAAACGGCGTTGACCTGCTTAGTCATGGAGAGGGTGGGGTCGAGGATGACCCCTAGGTTGCGTACGTGGTCGGTGGGTGGCGGGGCTGTTCCCAGTGATGTTGGCCACCAGGAGTCGTCCCAGGCTGAAGGGTTGGAACCAAGGATGAGGACCTCCGTCTTGTCCGAGTTCAGCTTCAGGCGGCTGGTCCTCATCCATTCGGCGACGGCCTTCATTCCTTCGTGGAGGTGGGCTTTGGCGGTGTGAGGGTCTTTGGTGAGGGAGAGGATCAGCTGGGTGTCGTCGGCGTAGGAGATAATGTTGAGGTTGTGCTGTCGGGCGACGTGGGCGAGGGGTGCCATGTAGATGTTGAACAGCGTTGGGCTGAGGGAGGAGCCTTGGGGTACGCCGCAGATGATCTTGGTGGCCTTGGATCGGAAGGGGGCGAGGCGGACGCTTTGTGTTCTGCCGGAAAGGAAGGATGTGGTCCAGTCCAGGGCCTTCTCTTGGATCCCGGCGTCGTGAAGGCATGTTCGTAGTGTGTGGTGGCAGACCGTGTCGAAGGCGGCTGATAGGTCCAGGAGGATGAGGGCTGCTGTTTCTCCGTTGTCTAGCAGGGTCCTGATGTCATCGGTGGCGGCGATGAGGGCGGTTTCGGTGCTGTGGTTGCTGCGTAAGCCGGACTGGGAAGGGTCCAGGATGTTGTTCTCCTCGAGGTAGCGGGTCAGTTGTTTGTTGACGATTTTCTCGGTGACCTTCGCGGGGAACGGGAGCAGAGAGATGGGTCGGAAGTTCTTGAGGTCCTTGGGGTCTGCCTTGGGTTTCTTGAGTAAGGCGGTGATCTCGGCGTGCTTCCAGCTTTCCGGGAAGGTTGCTGTCTCGAAGGAGATGTTGATTATTTTCCGGAGATGGGGCGCGATGGCTGTACTGGCTTTGTTGAAGATGTGGTGAGGGCACGGGTCTAGCGGTGAACCGGAGTGGATGGTGTTCATGATCTCGCTGGTGTCCTCGTCGTTGATGTTGGTCCAGGAGAGCAGGCGGTTGGTGGTTGTGGGGGCAGTGGTCTCGGTGGTTGCCGGGGCGGTCGTGGTGTTGAAGCTGTCGTGGATGTCGGCGATTTTGCGGTGGAAGAAGGTGGCCAGTGAGTCGCACAGGTCTCGCGACGGCTGGATGTCGTTGGTGTTGGAGCTGGGGTTGGAGAGTTCCTTCACGATGTTGAAGAGCTCTTTGCTGTTGTGTGCGTTGTTGTCTAGGCGGTCTTTGAGTGAGGCCCTTTTGGCGGATCTGATGAGGTGATGGTGACTGCGGGTGGCGCTCTTGTGGGCGGCGTAGCTGTCCGCTGTCCGTTCGTGGAGCCAGATCTTCTCCAGTTTTCGGCATGTTCGTTTGGAGGCCTGGAGGTCTTCGGTGAACCAGGTGGCTTTCTTGCTGGTGTGGCTGTTGGGCGGATTCTTGAGCGGGGCGAGGGTGTTGGCGCAGTCGTCGATCCACTGTCTGAGGTTGCGGGCGGCGGTGTCGGGGTCGGAGGGTTCGGCGGGTGGGCTCAGGGCGAGGGTTGTGGTTAGCTGGTCTTCCGTGACTCTGCTCCAGCAGCGGCGAGGCATTTGTTTGGTGCGGTGGTGCGTGGTGGGCTTCCTGTAGGTGAAGTGGATGCAGTGGTGGTCAGTCCAGTGGGGTTCGGAGGTGTGGTTGAAGGAGACGTGTGGGCTTGCGGAAAAGATGGAGTCTAGCGTGTGGCCGGCGGCGTGGGTGGGTGTAGTCACGAGCTGTCTGAGTCCGAGGGTGGCGAGGTTGTCGATCAGGGTGGTGGAGTTGGTGTCCTTGTTGTTCTCGAGGTGGAAGTTCAGGTCCCCGAGGAGGATGTAGTCCGTGGAGGCGATGGCGTGTGTGCTGACGAAGTCAGCGATGGAATCGCTGAACTGTGGTCGGGGTCCGGGGGTCTGTAGATGAGGGTTCCTCTGAGGGTGGTGTTGGGATCGGTGTGGATCTGGAAGTGCATGTGTTCGGCGGTGCTGAGGGTGTCGTCGGTGTTGGTTGAGACTCTGAGGGTGTTCCTGTGGACGATGGCGATGCCTCCTCCGACTCCGTTGGTGCGGTCCCTGCGGGTGATCTTGTATCCGTCCGGGATGGCAATGGCGATGTCGGGGGCTGAAGCGGGATTCAGCCAGGTCTCCGTCAGGAATGCGACGTCTGGGGAGGTTGAGTCGAGAAGGTCCCAGAGTTCGATGGCGTGTTTGCGGGCGGAGCGGGTGTTGAGGAGGATGCATCTGAGGTAGTTGGGTTCTTTCCTGGGCGGTGGTTTGGCGGGGCGGGTGCTGGCGAAGCTGCAGTTCCGGCAGGTGAAGGGCCCTTGGGTGCGCTTCGGGGTGGCCTGGTAGCAGGCGTGATCTTTTCCGGGGTTGAGTGCGTGGAGGGTGCTGGCGTCGTATCGGCGTCTGTTGATGTGGCGGGCGCGGGGGATGCCCGGACCAGGGGGTCTGGCGCTGGGCGCGGTCACGGCGCGGACGGGCGCAGACGGGCTTGCCTTAGGCGCGGCCGCCATAAATGGGGAGGTGGGAGGGAGGAGCAGGGAATGGGGCAGCGAATGGGCAGTGAGGGGGCGGGGCCGCAGGGGCGCAGCGGCGGGAAACAGGCACAGAAGGGAAAACGAGCACAATCAGGGCATCAAGGGGGCACAGAAAGGAAAAGAAAACGAGCACAATCAGGGGCAGCAAGGGGGCACAGAAAGGAAAAAACGAGCACAATCAGGGGCAGCAAGGGGGCACAGAAAGGAAAAACGAGCACAATCAGGGGCAGCAAGGGGGCACAGAAAGGAAAAAACGAGCACAATCAGGGGCAGCAAGGGGGCACAGAAAGTAAAAACGAGCACAATCAGGGGCAGCAAGGGGGCACAGAAAGGAAAAACGAGCACAATCAGGGGCAGCAAGGGGGGCACAGAAAGGAAAAAACGAGCACAATCAGGGGCAGCAAGGGGGCACAAAGGAAAAACGAGCACAATCAGGGGCAGCAAGGGGGGCACAGAAAGGAAAAACGAGCACAATCAGGGGCACAGAAAGGAAAAACGAGCACAATCAGGGGCAGCAGCAGGGCACACAGACGGAGCTGTGTGGTGGGGGAGCGACCTACCAGTCAAGGTCAATGCACCCTAAAATGCTACTTCCCAGACAATCCAAACCCTATGATATTTATTTTTGTCAGTGCTACTCTAAACACACATTTATTTACTTTTGAAGGGAGGAGGAGGATGGAGGCCAATTTGTTGGCTACCAGGCAGCTGCTTCGACACTTCTACCCCTGAGGTGTTGACTGACAAAAGTACAGATTCCAGCTAGGATCCTTGGATCGGAGGAAGTGAAGTTGGATAATCTTTAGTGGTGTGTTGGCATCTCTGAAAGGATGCTGCAAGGTTCCTCCTTCAACAAAGTCGAGCAGGACGCATCAAGTTGCTGCTAACGCATAGAGCATCAAGGAAGAGGATGAGTGAGAATGACAAAAATAAAATGTCTGCTATTTTTGTCTTCTTGCTCTTTGATTTGAAACACTATAACTTTATCCATGCTGATACTCCTTTTGAGACACCAGGTAGTGTAATGAATGGGCCAAAAGAGAATGCACCTACACCACTGAGTCTTCCCTTAATTTGTTTACTTCAGAAAGTGTGCTAGGGCAATCCTACCTAGAGTCGGGTATACATCATAGATTGCGCTAACAAGAGTATTATAAATGTGCAGTGTGTGCCATCTAGGATATCATGAAAAGATGGAATAGTGTTTACTAGGCATTTATGGCGCATGAAAGTGGGAAAACTGGAAGTTATAAAGTTGGCCAAAAATGTGCACTGCTCACATTATAGAGGCTTGCAACATAAACTAACTGGAGAATTATGGGAAAATCCAAAGTGATAACTGCAGCACCTTAGAAAATAGCAATGCTTACAAGCAGTGCAATAAAGAAAACAAACGTACTTGCTGAAGAATGAAAATTTGCCTAGCATTGTGAAGGTAAGTTTCAATTCTATTAAGGACACGGAGGCGAGGATTATGCTAATTCTTTCTTCGCTTTATTGTTTAATAAGATTTCATAGCAGCAAAAGACAAAACTCGAAGAAAAAACAACTCCCATGAACCATAGGGAGACCACAACGTTAGTCCTTTCACAGTGTCCATGTTCAGCACAAAGTCCCTTCACACAGTCGGTGCCTCCTCTTTCTTTGCACGAGTTACGCCAACAGCACATTCACTGGTCCTGTTTTGAACCGTCGTTCCCTAAAAAAAAGAGACCGCGTAGGGCCCAAACCAAAACTGTGTGACCACAAGGTTACCAACATTTCGTCCTTGAAAACTGAAAAACCACAGGAATGACAGTTGCAAATTGTTATCGAAACTCTTGTAAATCATAAACGGGTTACTTACCACCATACGGGGAGGGTTCGCACCGGAAGTGCCCAGGGTGGGATAATCCTCGCCTCCGTGTCCTTAATAGAATTTAAACTTACCTTCACGATGCTAGGCAAATTTTCATTCTATGTCAGGACCGGAGGCTCAGATTATGCTAGTTTAAAGCTTACTCGCCACCAACTGAGCGACCTCTATTACTGGTTTGAAGTAAAATCTCTTGAAGGTAGAGTCTGAGGACCAGTCCGCTGCCCACATCAAGTCCTCCAGACGAGCCCCCAAAGAGAATGCTTTAGAAGCCATAGCACCCCTGGCCGAATGGGCCCCGAATTTGTTCGTGTCAATGCCCGCCTCTTGCATGACCCATCGCACCCACTTGGCTATGGTTGGGAAAGAGCCTGCTTTGTGGGGTTTCTTTAGGGCAATAAGCAACTGACGTTCGCCCGGAGGACGAAATTCCTGAGTCAGTTCTTTGTACGCCTTGAGGCAACTCACGACACACAATTTTGGGACGTCCGGGAATGCCAGGTATGAGACCGAGCGAGTGAGCGACCCACCGTGAAAACCACCCTGTCCGGGGAAAAAACTCTTGCAGTAATGTCTAGGGCTCTCACATCTGAGACTCTCCTGCAGGAGACCAAGCATAGCAGCATCGCCAGTTTAGCTGAGAGTTCTGTTACAGAGAGGTATTTATTCAGCTGCCAGGATAGAAAAAGATTCAAGACCAAGTTGACGTCCCACAAGGACGAGTAACGCGGTTCTGGAGGTAAGGAGAGGCGAATACCCCGCAGCAATCTACAAATGAAAGGATGCTCCCCAACAGGTGCCCCTTCTACCGGGGTGTGACCTGCGGAAATAGCCGATCTAATTGCATTGATTGAGCAGGACGCCAAACCTTCTGATGCCAGATCAGCCAGAAAATTTAAGATCTGGACGACGTCTGCAACCACGGGATCCAGGTTCCTCTGAAGACACCAACTAACCCATCTTGTCCAGACGGAACAATAACGTTTGGTGGTGTGTCTGCCCACGCCTTTGACAAGAAGAGTTCAGCCAGTCGCAATAGTCCTGGGAGCGACCAGCGTTGCCTGAAAGCCGCCACGCCATCAGCTGCAGGGAACCCTGAGCAATGAGGTGGTGTGGTACGAGATCGGGATTCAGAAGCAAATGAGGAAACGGGGGGAGTTGGATTAGAGAATCCCAAGAAAGTTCCAGTAGAACCAGAAACCAAACTTGCGATCTCCAAAGCGGAGTAACCATTACCACCTCCGCCTCCTGTCGACGGATCTGGGCCGCCGCTCTCGTGATCATTGCGAACGGGGGAGGCGTAACCCTTCTCCTGACTCCAATCTTGGAGAAATGCATCCGTAGCTGCTGCCAGCGGATCCGGTCTCCAACTGAAGAACCGCGGCACCTGATGATCGAGACGCGAAGAGATCGGCCGAGAACGGAACCCACAGATCTGACAGCCATTGGAACACCTGCGGGTCCAGCTCCCACAGGCTGGAATCGTGAAGGTGCCTCGAGTGCCAATCCGCAACCTGGTTGGCCTGGCCCGGAAGGTACTCCGCCGTCACCGAGACGTGATGGGCCAGGCAAAAATCCCAAAAGTCTTTCGCCAGCTTTGCCTGGGCGCGGGAGCCCCCAGATGATTGACATACCGGACTGCAGAAATGTTGTCCTTCTTGAGAAGGACACAGGACTGAACCTTGTCCCTGGTCCAACAACGGACGGCGAAGGACCCTGCCAGGAGCTCCAGGCAATTGATATGAAGAGCTTGTTCGTCTAATGACCAGATTCCTCCAGTGGAGAATTCCCCGCAACGGGCGCCCCAACCGGACCTGCTGGCACGGAGCCGAAAATCGCCTGGCCATTCCATGCTTCCATGTGAGTCAGCCACCAAGCGATTTCTTCCCTCGCTTCTGTGGTGAGCGGCACCGATTGGGCGTACGTCAGACCTTTCCGCAGGTGGTGCGCCTTCAGGCGTTGGAGGGCCTGATAATGAAGGGGGCCAGGGAAAATTGCCTGGATGGAAGAGGAGAGAAGGCCCACCAGCCGGGCAATTTGCCTGAGTGACGTGCGGGGGCATGGAAATGGTCTGACGCAACTCGTGGCGGATCTTGGCCATCTTCCGAGACGGAAGACTCAAGGAAGACTGAATCGAATCCACAATGAATCCGAGAAAAGTCACTCTCTGAGAAGGGATGAGGACCGACTTCGACTCGTTGATGACGAACCCCAACCCCTGCAGGAGATCCACTGCCTGTTGGAGCTGATTGGTCAAGAACCTGGGGCACTGCGCCATGAGGAGAATATCGTCCAAATACACGATCATGCGGATGCCCTGGGCCCTGAGAAACTCCACCGCTGGATGGAGCACCTTGGTGAAGCACCATGGTGCTGAGGAAAGGCTAAACGGAAGGGAGGTGAACTCGTAGACGCGATCTCTCCAACGGAACTGCAGGAACTGCCGATGAGGAGGATGTATCAGGACCACCAGATGGGCGTCTTTTAGGTCTAACCGCACCATACAGTCATATGGTAGTAGAACGTCCCGATGGAGGTGGATCCCCTCCATTTTGAAATGGCAGTACACCAACCACTCGTTGAATTCTCGGAGATTGATAACCGGACGACATCCGCCATCGGATTTGTCTACTAGGAAAATATTGCTTAAGAAGCCATCGAAATGCAGGGCCGATTGACAGACGGCCCCTTTGCGCAGGAGCGCGGAGACCTCCTCGTCGATAAGTTGTGCATCGCGAGCCGTGAAACAAATGGGACGAGGGTGGAATTCCTGACGAGGGTGATCGTAAAACTCTACATGGAAACCCTGTACGGTTTGCAGGACCCATGCGTCTGAAGTGAAGGAAGCCCACACGGCCGGAAAGGCCACCAACTGACCCCCAATGCGGACCTGAGCAGAAGGTAAGACACTCACCATTTGAATTGCTGCCTCCGGCATTGTTCTTGAAGCCTCCCCGACCTCTGAAGCGCTGGCCCCTTGTGGGTAGAAGTTATTGTAGTTTGCGCTGGTGTTGTACTGACCCCGCGTCTGAAGCCTTGTCCCTTGTGAGGGTTTTGTTTGAACCCACGGCCGACAGAGCGGCCCCTGCCTCGGCCGGCCCCCGTGGAAAACCCGCGGGTTGAAGACTCTCTTTATATTGGATTGCGCCTTATCCAAAGAGGTAAAGGTTGCCACAAACTTGCCGAGCTCTTTAACAAAAGGGTCCCCGAAAAGGCCCCCCTGGGCCACTGCCCCTGCCTCCGAGGAGGCCAAGTCCCGGAGTTTGGGGTCCAGCTTAATTAGCAACGAGCGACGACGCTCTGTTGACGGTGCGCAGTTTGTGTTGCCCATGCAAATAATGGCACGCTGGGCCCAGTTGGAAAGCACTTCGGGTGAGATAAGGGATCCAGAAACTTTGGCTTCCTCAGCCATATCCAATATTTTGGTCATAGGACCAATGGCATCAAGAAGTTTATCCTGGCATGAGCGCTAAAATCTGTCTATGCCTTTACGCGGATCTTTCATATACTTAGCTAAAAAAGTGGCCATTTTTAAGTCAAGTTCAGGGATAAAAGCAACCTTGCGCTCAAGAGTGGGCCGCGGGCACTCTGCTTTTAGGCAGCCTCGGGCCTCCTCAAGGGGCTTGCGGAGGCGTCCGGTGACAAACCTAGCTACCTTGTCGCCTGGAGCCCAAGCAGCGGACTGTGGGTGGACAATCTCATCAGGGTCCAGCATGCCTGAGTCGTACCCTGGGGCAGAGGGTGGAAGCACCGCAGGGCGCCACGGACGTGAGGGGCCCGCCTCATCATCTGAGTCTCCCAGGAGTCATCATCGGGATCAGGAGAAGCCGGATCGGGAGTCCCAAGGGGTTCGGTGGCGGGAAGGGGGGCAGGGGGAGTGGGGTTTACCTTTGCAAGAAAAGCACTCTTGAGGCGCGCAAACACGTCCTTGTCAACCCCTTCTTCGCATTTCTTTTTAGGAGGGGGTCGGTCTCGTCCCCCGAGGGAAGATTAGGGGTGGAGGCAGAGGGTTCTGCTCAGGCCTGCGCCAACTTCACGCACTCCCTAACTATCCTGTCAGACAGGGGTTGCTCCATAGGGCCAACCACTTCATTTACCACTTTATAGATGGAGGAGTCGACAGCATCATAAAATGTGTCATCCCATTGCATATATGCCTGGGATTCCTCCTCCTCATAGGTACAATCCTGAGCATCCATAGATATTGAAAGTCCAGGCCAATCCTTCTCTCACAGAAGGAGCTGTGGTAGCGCAGGTGCGCTAAATGAACACAGGCTGGGGGACCCAGACAGTGAAAGCGTAGACCAGAGGTCCACAATAGGGATACACGAGTCCCAGCACACAGAGAAAAGCCCTCAGGGTTACTGACAGGGCTCCGCTGTCCGGCCGTGCGCTTAATTAGGCCTAATTAGTCTGCCGTGCACAATACGCCGTCAAGCATCACTGCGGGACACACCCGCTAATACAGACCCCTGCCGGGCGTTAATCTTTATAAAATTGCAGGCAATACAGACCCGGATCCACCGGGCGTCACCGTGACAGCAGGAACAAGGATCCGGTCTACGCTGCTCCTGCAGCGCTGTCTCTCTGAAGTGAAGAGACACGCGCAGCAGGAGCCAGCGAGACGCGAAACAGTACCACCTAGCGGGCTTCAGACGCACCGCTGAAATAATGGGTGCCGGCCGCGTAAGGAGTGCGAGAGCGTTCCTGAGGCCGAGGGATCTGTGGAGGTAAAAGACGCTGCATTACCAAGCGCTGCAAGCAATTACAACGATTAACCCCCGCCCACCCCCCCGGGGGGCACCACGTTATGTGCGCTAAAGCGGGGGAGAAACATACAATATTGAATTTTTTAAATACAGAGAAGTCAGAAAAAACACACTTAACTGGCTGCGAAGCAGCGAAGAAAGAGGAGGCACTGACAGTGTGAAGGGACTTGGTGCTGCACATGGCCACTGTGAAAGGACTATAACGTTGTTGTCTCCCTATGGTTCAGGGGAGTTGTTGTTTTTTCGAGTTCTGTCTTTTAGCTCCTATTAAATCTTATTAAACAATAAAGCGAAGAAAGCGAAGAAAGAATTAGCATAATCTGAGCCTCCGGTCTTGACATAGAATTATGAAACTTACAGCACCCCGTCTTTTGTTCTGGGATGGTTATGGTATTGTGGAGCTGCATCTCCACCTCCTCAATTCAAGGTAAACGCTTTGCTGCTTAGAAAGATGGACTGAATCCTGACAGCACTGATGCAGGACCCATGTCTAATAAAGGGTAAATATAAAGTAATTCCTAATTAGCATCTGAGAAATATTGAGGTCTGCCATTAAATTTGTCTACAGGGCCATTATGGAATTTGCAGAATGTGCAGAGCAGAGTCAGTGAAAGATGCATCATGTAAACGTACAACGTGACATTACGGACAACTGTAAAAACACTCTCCTGTAAAGTGGTCTTGCATCCCCCAACTTCCACAATTTTACTATCCTATTTTGCTATAAAAGGCAGCATTTGTTACAGACTGTCCCAAAAAAACCCTGGGGAAGAACCTCAATCCCAACTTAAAAAGTGTTAATTTTATATCCTTCTATTTTTTGGTCAATGTTGCAAGACCAGTATAGTTGCACTACATTTACTGGAGGTTCTTTGGCAAGAACACTCAACTCTCCATATTAAGTTATCTTTGAATCTTAACAGGTTTTGACCAGCGTTACTGTTTTAATGGTCTTCAAAAACAACGAGTCCTTCAATTCTCCAAATATCTATGGGGAAGAGCTGTCTTGTAGAGAGATCTTCAAATCCTTGCAGTGAACAGTGTCCATTAAAACGAACAATTAATTATTTATTTATTTTTATTTTTAAAAGAACCCACACCACTATAAATAGTTTTTAAATCACATCAGATTGTGATCACTGTTAATGGCCTAACATCTGTTTAAAATTTCAGTACTATTCAGTGCAGCCCAAGTGCTGTTGCTTGCTGTTAATAATATATATCACTTATGCATATTATTTTAATAACAGTACTAAATAGTGTTTCAATGATTTTACCAACTCATCTATGATGATATTCTCCATCATGGTGCATATGTTGCTCACCATTTCTACTGACCTACAAATGTGGCTCATTGCTCACTAAAGGTTGGGAGAGTTGTGATCTAACTTGTCATAAGCACTGAATATTCCTGCATACGTGTGGGGACCCCGGAGGACATATGGACATATTAAATATATGTATGTATAAAAGCAACAAAATGTACGTAGTACTATATAGATATAGATATAATATAGATATATATATATATATACACATACATACACACACATACACTTTACATCATCCGGTACCCTAAGGCAGAAATACGACGGACTGAGCCGGGCCCTGGTAGCTCATAACATACAGCAAAAAGTGTCACCAAAAGGAAGGACTCATTCAGACGCCCATGCTTGTTCAGTTCTGCCGTTTATTTCTAAATGGCTCTCCTGACACGTTTTGGCCCAGCCGGGTCTTTGTCACGGTAACAGGAGTTTGGATTTATCGGTTAAACAACTGGAAAGTAAAGAACGCTTTCTAGCAAGAGGGTATAAAACAGAGGTTATTGATGCAGCAATTACCAAGTCAAGGAAGCGAGCTAGGGATGATCTGCTCCAATATAATACTAAACAGGGAACAGAAAATGAGGTGTTAGATCTAGATAATGAGCCTACCAGACTAATCCTAACATACTCAAGACAAGAGAAACAACTTAGGGCCATTATTAGGCGTAACTGGCCTATTGTGTTGGATGACCCCGTAATAGGCTGTCTCTTACCTAAAATGCCAGCGATTACATACAGGAAGACTCAATCAATGGGTGATGCGCTTGTTATGAGCAGCCCGGAAGATCAGGATTCAGGGAGCTGGTTAACCGCTAGAAAAGGCTTTTACAAATGTTCAAGCTGTAAAGCCTGCCAATATGGCACAAATAAAACTTCTTATCAAACAGCATTCGATGGTAGAATACTGGCGATTGATAAACCCCTAACCTGTAAAACTGAGTACGCAGTCTACCTATTGGAGTGCAGCTGCAATCTTAAGTATATTGGAAGTACAAAGCTAGCTGCACATAAAAGGATCCTGCAGAACACAAGGGCCATAGTTAATAACGATGCAAGTAACCCGGTTGCGAGGCATTTTAAAGAGTGTCACAATAGCAATCTTAAACATCTGAAATACTTTGTTATTGATGCAGTGCCAGCCCAAAAAAGACGAGGCAACCGGGAGGTCAAGCTTAAACGCCTGGAGACACAGTATATATTGGAGTTAGATACCAAGCATCCAGGGGGCCTGAACGCAAGTGAGGATATGTATACATACCTCTAATGCTATGACAGGTAGACTTGTGTAACTGGTCCAGGATAGTGTACGGCCCTCTGTATCATGAAGTTTTATTTAGGCATGGTGTCATTCAACATTAGGTAGGGTTGTTGGGGATTTCTGGTTTTTAAGCAGGCACACATTTTATACTCCATTTTATACGGATATTTTATTCTTGATCTACATCAATGCACTTTATAATCAATGTGGCCTAGATTGGTGGCTTTTGATCATATATCTTTTCTATGATAACCGAATTTGTATATGAATGTATTATTATGTGTTTTAACTATTGGGACCCCATTATATATGTACTGTATTCCATGCACTTTAGAATTTGTTGCCGGTAGATATCGTGACATTATGTCAAAGTTGTTGCCACTGTGGACAATTACTATGTAGTACGTAGCACTTTAGTTCCATTTGCATTGTAACCTACTTCTGGCTCAAAAGAGGGTTAGAGCACGTAGTCACGTTTCTTTTTAGTATTTGCTATTTTGCACATTAAAGAGAACATTACAAATTTGGGGATGGACAGGTACATGCAGATAGATTATAAGATGTATTCGGACTGTTAATTACCTGGCTGACCAGGCCCATTTATATCAACAATGTAATGTCATGTGCACTAGTCATTCTAAATAAAGCAATGTTGGAGGTAAATGTTTAAAAACATTGATGTAGCGGGGGCAAATGCACACTGGTAATGATAGGGTGGCAGACAATAGGTCTGAGGGCACGATAAGTTTTAGCAAAACCAAGTGTGGAAGTGAGCAACAAACAATAGGAGATAAATGCATTGGAGCCAATTATTAATTCTGAAGATTGCGTAAAATGCCAACGTGCACACAAAATTACCATAGTATGTGATTTTAATACAAAATGGTTGTTTTTATAACAGTATTTATACTTTTATTTGAGTGTGCAATTGTGCATAAACGTAGTATGTTTATTTCCATTATTTGGATCACGAGCACTGTCACTTTAAAAAGGGCGATCTATTGAGCCAGCGTTGTCATGTGATCAAGGCCGGTTACGGCCGAAACGCGTTATGGCGGAGTGGTTTGAGCAATAAAAAATCTGCACGAAATTTGGGTCTGCACTCGTTATTCTCCTCGGAGGAGAATGAAGTGTGTATGTATATATATATCTCCAAACGAGAATTGCCACCACAAAGAAGAGCCTCACAGGTAGGTTGGTTTTCCCTTTATTATACTTGGAGCCACAATCTGTCAGTGTAGAGACCAGGTCACCATTCATTCAGCCAAACGCGTTTCGGGTAAGTTCATCTCCCTTTGTCAATGGCTTGTTAGTTTCAGCGAGACTTCCGTGATTTCAATTCATTTTTAAATATCTCCCAATTGGGCGTGGCCTGAACGGCCTTCTGGTTATGGTAGTTCGTGCAAAGTATTTTTTCAAAGTAGATTATCAATGAAAAATGTCTCTTTACCTGCTTCTTGTTGCATAAAAAAACCACAGTGGGTTGGTGCCTGGTTCTGCACCTTCAAGATTGCCAACTTTCGCTGCAAGTACGGGCTACCTCCCGTATATCGGAAACTCAATGGCTGTTTCCTCGGGTCCGCTGCTGTGCGGTGGGGCTCTCTGCGGCTTGGAGCCAGCCGCTATAAATCCATATATATATCCATCCATAATATATAATCTACTGGCGGTCGCCAGTAGATAGTTATAAATAGGACCTAGTTTCCATAGGAAACTCGTTTTTGTTTTCTCAATATCTTTGGTGCCGGTTGACGAATCTTCGCGAAATTTTCAAAACTCGTAGTCCGCTCCGGTCAGCTCCTGTCTTGATAGTTTCGGGGTGATTCGGCAAGCGGGGGCCAAGAAAAAAGGGGGGTCCCAAAACGTGTTTTCTCCATGTTAATTCCCATAGGAAACTTTAGACACGGCTACCGCCCGAACTGCTGAACGGAATTACACGAAATTTGGCAAAAAGGTAGCCCTTGGTTCAGAAAGAGACCTTTGTTTTAAATGGTGTAAATCCGTTCAGTAGTTGCTGAGAAAATCAAAAAATAAAAGTTTTGATATCTATGGCCGCGGTGGATCTGCGCACCCTCCCGATCACGAGCTTTATTCTAATTGGCTGTCAACACTCCAAACCAGGAAGTATTGGCAGCCATCTTGTGCCTCGGTAACCGAGGCACAAGAAAACAGGGAAACAAACGCAAAAAACAAGAAAAGGGGGCAGGGTAGAAACACCCTGACCCCCTAGGCCTGCTCAGGGGGTCCCACAAGGACCCCCAGGGCCCAAAAAAGCATTTTTTTTTTAGAAAATCAGCCGAATTCGCGCTGGGTGCGCGAATCCGTCCGGAAAAAAAAAAAACGAAGCGCAGGCTCCCGCGCTTTGTTTAATTAAGCCCCCGGGTGGGCCAGGTCCCGGGGGCATGCAGAAATAAAATTGCTGGGGCTCAGGGGGACCCCCACAGCCCCGGGGACCGCCACCCCCCGGGTCTTTGATCAAATATTTGCGGGGGGCACACGGCCCCCCCGCAGCCCCGGGGACCACCACCCCCCGGGGCTTGTTTTTTTAAAGGTTTGGGGGGCCTCAAAGGCCCCCAAGCCCCGGGGACCGCCACCCCGGGGCTTTCATTAATTATTTGCAGGGGCACACTGCCCCCCGCAGCCCCGGGGACCGCCACCTCCCCGGGGCACTAAGATGCTAATTTGGGGGTCTGTTACAGACCCCGAGCCCCGGGACCACCACCTCCCGGGGCTGTGCATGTGATGGGAGGGGGCCGCACGGCCCCCTCCTGGAGACTGTGATGGCCCTGGGGACCGCCACCCCCAGGGCCGGCTCCTGCAGTGTCCCGGGGTGCCCACCCCCGGGACACTGCTGTCTGCTATGACAGGGCGGGAACCTCGCGGCTCCCGCCCTGTCATAGCAAACAAGTTTGGATTTTGGAAGAGAGAGCAGGAAACCTGCTCTCTCTTCCAAAATTCAAACCAGATTGCTTTTCCACACGGGGAGCTGCATGTCAGCAGCTCCCCATGTGGAAAAGCAATGCCGGCTCCCGCAGGACGCGGGGAGCCGGCAAAACTGGTCAGTTCTTTTTCCGGCTCCTTCAGTGAGGATCCTGGAGCACTGAGCTCCCCAATTATTTGGCTTTCTGTCCAAACATTTTATTTTAAAAAAGAATTTTCTTTGCTTCACTGTCTTTCTTCATCTAGAGTGAAGAGCAAGTTTCCTGACAGGAAATTGTATTTTTTTCTGTCAAAAATACCTTCTCTTTTTGTCAAGTGTCCTGCTTGTGGCAAAAAGAAGACACAGACTGACACTCATTCAGTCTGCATCGTATGTCTACCTGACACACATCTGCCTTAAGACATGCCATCATTGTAAGAAACTCTCTAAGAGAACTTTAAAAGACAGGGGAAAAAAATCAGTTTGATGGCTTACAGGAGAGAGGCAGAACTGTATCATCAGGAGGACTTGACACATCTTTCTCCAAGAAAAGTCCCTCTCTTTCCAAAACAGTTTTCCAGCTCTCCAAAAAAGCTACAAAAGCAGTGAACAAGATCCACATCTAGAGGTAGGATAATACCTATCTGTTCCCCATCAGTGTCAAGAGCGTTGTTGAAAGTGCCTTCTGCACACTTCACCTTCAAGACCTCCGTCGACGCGAAGATGACAGACTTCGAGAGACTCAACACCTGCAGGGTCTCCGTCGACACACCACCGCAAGACGTCGCAGGGCACGTCGCCGAGAAGGATTCAGTCATTGGCTCACCGCCACTCGACATCCAGACACACGTCAGAGAAGTCTCAGTCGACATCGAGGCAAGACCCATCGAGGGAAACTCCATCAATGGCTTCATATGGCCGTTCAACGTCGAGGCACGCTTCGACTACGAAGGCTCCATCGACAGTACCACATCACTGTTCGACATCGAGGCAGGCATCGCCTGGACGGACTCCGTCAGCAACACAGCGCTGTTCGACGTCAAGGCATGCGTCACCGGCAAAGACTTCATCCAGAATCTCACATCGCCACTCTGCTTCGAGGCATACATCGCTTAGGAGGCCTCCGTTGACAGCAGCACCTTGCAGCTCGACGTCGAGGCAGGATTCACACACTGCTCCATCGACGTTGCCCCACCATTCAACGTCACAGACCATACCGACGTCGAAACACCTCTAGACATCAAAGCAAATTTCAGAACGGCGAGCATCATCTAGACGCACAACATCAGGGGCTTCCTCTCATTCCTCTTCAGAAGGACAAATGTCTCCTCAACCCCCAGATGCTTCTGAGACCCCAATTAACCTGTCACCACGTTGGCTGGAGAGCATCCACAAGTAGCCTGCACAACATAGTCCAGACTCGCAATATTCACGGACCTACTCTCCGTCACAGTCTGCTTCGCAGACACCATCTCCAAAGCCGGTCCCGCAGCCTACCACTCTTTCAGCAGCGCCGCTACAAAACAGTCCACCTAGGTCTACAAGTAGATCCAGGTTACCTAGGGAGACCAGACCGCGGCACGGAACCAGATCACATACAAGGAGTCGATCTCGACGCATGACCAGAACAAGATCCTCCATGTTTTTGGTCACATCAGTGCAGACTTGGATCCCCTACCTGGTCTACATCCACAAGGTCTTCAATAAGGGATTACTCACCCACACTTACGGTCACTCCACCAGTGAGAGTATCCTCAATAGATGACCTGAACACTTTTAATAAGGTATTGGTTAGGGTTGCTGCTAAGTTTAACATTGATATCCCAGCACCCACCACGTCCTCAACAGTCATCTTTGAGACTTTGCACCATAGGTCATCATCGACACCACTGCTTCCTTTGGTCCCAGGACTGCTCTAGCCAGTGATGGATCTTTTTCTCACTCCAGCCTCCCTACAAGCAGCTCCAGCTAGGGTCTTTAAGAAATGCAAGGCTCCAGATTAAGATCCCTTATTACTCCGAACCGACCCGCCACCGGACTCTGTCATCATCGCAGCCACTAAGAAGGTGCACTCCATCGCAGTTTTCTCTTCGGTCTCACTGGGTAAAGACAGTAAGCAGATGGATGCCTTGGGAGGGGGGGGGGGAGAGAAAGGTGTGCAGCACATCTGCCTCTTTTATGAAGGTGGCTAGCGCATCAGCATTGCTAGGGAGATATGACAGGTCTCCCTGGGACTCGCTGTCCAGATTTACAGAAAGGTTACCCAAGGAAGACAGGCAGGACTTCTACAAGAATACTACAAGCAGGGGGCCTAATTTAGTGCAGCTGCATGCGCTTCCGACCTGGCTGCACACTGATACTCAACTGGAATCTGTGCCAGACGTTCATTATGGCTTCACCTTACAGGCCATAAGCCAGAGGCACAGCAGAGCATCCTTAACGCTCCGTTCACCGACAATTCGCTTTTTGGGTCGCACACAGACCAAGAAATGGCTAAAATGAAAACTGAATTAGACACACTCAAGGCCGTGGGTATCAAAAGAGGAAGGACTTTTGTCGAAGGTACAGGCCTTATGACAGATGACCCTACCAACAGAGGGTTCAAATCCCTCACTGGGTTCCGCGTCAGCAACAGCATCAATAAACCCGGTCTCAGTACCCGCCCAGCAGAGCAACATGAAAAAATCAATCCTTATTCCAGCCCAGAGACTACACTATCTAGAGGCAACACTGGACACAAAAGTCGCAAAAGTGTGTCCTTCGGAGGAGACACCATCCTCAATCACTCTGAAGTGTTATAACCTCCACACTTCCCACCCAGCCACCAGACATATAGCGTCTCTTTTGGGATCCATGTATATCTACATTGTTCCCAACGCCAGGCTGCACATGAGACCACTGCAACAGAACCTGGAAGATCAATGGAACCAGTTCTCAGATAATTGGGAGGACAAACTGACTCTCACAGGCTGTGAGACAATCGCTACCATGGTAGTCTTGCCGTCAAAATCTGCTGTTAAGTGTCCTTTTTCATCAGGACCCTCCTATACAAACACTCATCACAGATGCATCCACCAGAGATGGGGTGCTCACAGAGGCACTCTGCAGACAAGGAGCAACAATACCACATCCACATGCTGGAGTTGCGGGCGGTCCATCTGTTCCTCAAGTCTTTCTACCCATCCGTTCAAATCAGCTCTCTCCTGATCCAAACGGACCACATGACCACAATGCACTACCTTAAGCAAGGGGGCACTCTTTCTTGCCCCCCTATCTCTGGAAGCGTAGGCCATCTGAAACTGGTTAGTAGCAAAAAGCTTACAATCTCAGCATTTCACCAACCAGGAGTCCAGAACACGCAAGCTGACTCTCTGACGTAATTTACCAAAGTGCACGACTTGATTCTGCACGACAACCTCGTGCAAGACATACCGACCTGTTTGCAGACGAAAACAACAAAAAATGCCAACACTTCGCATCCAGGTTTTACAGACCAGGAACAAAGGGTAATGCCTTTTTGATAAACTGGTCCAGGACATTTATGTACGCGTTTCCTCCCATTCCACTTATACCGACATTCATCAACAAAGTGTACTGATCCAGGACGAGAATGATCCTAATAGCTCCAGAATTGCCTCGCCAGTGGTGGTCCCCAGATCTCCTCCACCTGTCAGAAAGACCACACAGAAGGCTGCCATGTAGACCGGATCTCCTCCATAAGCTTGAAGGGAAGATTTTCCACCCCAACCTTCCATCACTGAGCTTGACTGCATGGCTCATGAATTCCTCCAGTATGGACACTTGGGCCTCTTGCAGGAGTGCATGGACATTCTTAGGGAGTCCAAAAGTCATCGACCAGAAGCTCCTACGCTTTTAAGTGGAAGAGATTTTATATGTGGTGTGTTCAAAATGAACTCTATCTAATTCTGGAGCAGTAGCATGTAATATTACTTTATCTTCTCCATTTAGCAAAATTTGGCCTGCAATTCTCTTCCATTAGGGTACATTTCACAGCCATTACTTCTTACAGAAAGTCCCCTACACAGAGGTCATTCTTCCAAATCCCTGTAGTAAAGGATTTCTTAGACGGGTTGATGAAGTTGTTCTCACCTGTAAGTTCTCCCTCTCCTCCTTGGGAACTGAATGTGATTCTTTCGAAACTCATGGGTCTCCCTTTCGAACCTATACATAAGGCATACTTACCTGGAAATTTGCTATTCTAGTAGCTATTACTTTGGCACACGGAGTCCGTGAGATTCAGTCTTTCTGTGCCAAAGAGCCTTACACGGTTTTCCATGCTAACAGAGTGGTAATGAGAACTCATCCGAGTTTTCTGCCCAAGGTAGTGTCTGATTTCCACATTAAACGGACGATTTCACTCCCAACGTTCTCTCCTAATCCTTCCACACCAGTGAAAAGTGCGTTACACTCATTAGATCTCAAAAGTGCTGAAGTTTTACTTGGACAAGACCAAAGCGATCAGACAATCTGACCATCTGTTTGTTAACTATGGCCCTAGGAGGACAGGCAGTGCTTCCTCTTAGCAGGCCATTTGTAGATGGATAGTTTCTTGTATTCTGTTCACATACCAGTTAGCCAACAAACCGTTACCTGTCAGACCCAAAGCCCACTCTACAGGGAGCAAAGCAGCAACAGCAGCCCTACTAAGAAATGTGCCCACCTCTGAAATCTGGAACTCTGCTACCTGGAGATCAGTGCATACTTTCACAAGCCATACTGTCTATATTCAGACACTCGGACAGACGTAGGGCAGGCCTCCTTAAGAAATTTGTTTCGATGATGTTTACAACTTCTTGTGTTTGCTCTTGATTCGTCCGCAGGTGTGTGGATTGGCTTGCTAATTTATTCAGTGCTTATGATGTTTGATGAGGATCTCCTGCAAGAGAAGGATAAGCTACTTACCTCTAATCCTAGTTCTATTCCTGGGGAATCCTCATCAAAGTCATAAGTAACCCTCCCGCCTCCCCAGTCGAGTCTTTTCATGCAGCAGTTCATACATGTCTTTGTTGTGTTCTTCATGTCACCGTAAAAAATTACTGACCTAACTGTCACCTTTGGAGCATGATGGGATGCAGGAGGTCCTGGAGGTCTTAAAGGCATGGTGCCTGTATTCTGTTGTTCTTTAAATGCAGCTTTTTGGCTTACAATGCCTTTGCATTTCTTTGCAGTTTTTTCATTCAATAAAGGCTGTGACAGCACCTTATGCTCTCTTTTTCTGGTGTACAGAACTGTTTGAGTCATATGTCTGGTAAAGTATTATGTACATTTTGTTGCTTTTATGTATGTGTGTATGTGTGTGTCTAAATATGTGTGTGTGTGTGTGTGTATATATATATATATATATATATATATATATATATATATATATATATATTCCAAAAGAAAATCACTCCATCCTCGCAGAGTGATAAACAGGCCACTCCAATCAAACAATGAGTAAAACTGGTTTTATTCATGGCAGAAGGTTCTGATAAGCAACATGCATTACGCATTTCGACCCCACTGGGTCTTAATCATATGCAAACTCGAGGGTTAGTCTCTCTGTGCTTTTTAAGCTTTGAAATCATCAACAGCAACATAGGACTACTGTGCAAACTTGATTGTTTTAAATAAAGTTCAACACTTCCGTTTTTCTCATTTAAATACTCTTTTTCTTTGATGGGAGCAAAATCTGCTTACAATCCACAGTACTCTGATATTATCCATCGCGAATGCGTTCAATATTTGCAATGTCTGAGTCTGTGTATTTCGATCCAGGTGTCACATTTAAAAATCGGAACTCCATGATCCACAATCCTTTGCAAGAATCTAAACAGATATTGTTGCGTCCTATATTCCACAGAGATATGAATAAAGTATTTGTAAAATAAAGCGGAAAATCTTGCTCACCCATTGTGCCTCTAAAGGAATCCGTTCCATGTAGTGCTGGGCAGCAATGTTTTCTCCATCATTTTCAGAGACACTTCCCCGTTTTAATGTTGTTTTCTTTGATTATCTTCACAATCGTCTGCTTTTTCTGGATTGTAAGCAGATTTTGATCCCATCAAAGAAAGAGAGTATTTAAATGAGAAAATCGGAAGTGTTGAACTTTATTTAAAACAATCATGTTTGCACAGTAGTCCTATGTTGCTGTTGATGATTTCAAAGCTTAAAAAGCACAGAGAGACTAACCCTCGAGTTTGCATAGGATTAAGACCCAGTGGGGTCGAAACGTGTAATGCATGCTGCTTATCAGAACCTTCTGCCATGAATAAAATCAGTTTTACTCATTGTTTGATTGGAGTGGCCTGTTTATCACTCTGCGAGGATGGAGTGATTTTCTTTTGGAATACGTTGGCGGTGCCGTCGCCCAGCAGGCCCCGGCCCTGTTGAGAACAACTCAGATTGTGCTGTTTCCATTAGATGGGGTCAGGTTGTCTAGTAAAAAAGGAAACAATTTAATCATTTTATAAGTTAGGCATGGCTGGAGTCATCATATTTGATAGAAGTCACATTCACCAATAAAAGTATGTTATAGATTGATAGATCAGTTAGGTCTTCAATCATCTAAAAAGATTCTCACTACCAAATGTCAATCTCCTTGATAACAGTATCTGTATATAGAAACAGTAGAAAGGTTTGATTACCTATTGACAGTTCGATCCAGGCACCCCCTACAGTTAATTGTCTGAAAGTTTATACATCATGATTTTGGTCAACTAACCAATTTGACATGGTATGGATATTGATTTAACTGGCTGATCATATGGCGAAAGTGCAGACATGTTCTTAATCTAAGAAAGTTATTTTGGTTCAAATATGGTCAAGTAAAAATTTTGTTTATTTCTTGCAAGGTCAGCAGTACAAGCACCAGTGGAGCTAACTAAGATGCAAGTCTGTATACGCAGGAACCACCATCTTGTCAGCCCTCTATATAGTCCACATGTAGCTTGGGGACTCAGAAGCCCTTTAAATATGCTTTGTGACTCAAAGATTATAAATCCAAGTCATTTTTGCAGAATATTTAATGACTTTAGCTGTGATCAAACCTTAGTAATTCACCTAATTGGTTGTGCTCTTGAAAACATTAGTTTCTGGTATCTACTTCATTAACCTTAATGTGATTAACAAACTCCAGCCTTCAAACATTAAAAATTTGCTCATCCTGTCATTCCTTTACAATAAGCTACATAATTTAAAAATCTAAATGATCTTCAAGTCTAGCTGGGGGATCGAACTCTGTTTAACCACGATAGGTTGTCCTAGAATAAGTTAACTGTGCTACTGGGCACTTATGTTCCAGTGCATTACTTGTTATTTCTTAAATCATGACTACAGTTCCTTTGACTCTGCTGACCATCGTATTTATCATTTCTGGCTACTTGATTTAATATTAGCCTCTTCTCACATGTTGATGATAGACGTTTACAATCAAGCTTCAAATGGAATTTTTTCTTTTGGATTTCTACTTGTAAAATTAATCACTAAGTAAGTATCTGGTAAAGTGCATATTCCCTTTTCTTTCCGTGTCATGTTCACCTCTAGGGGTGCTAATAAAGAATTTGTATTCAAATTATAAAGCTGACCATCAAAGGCCTCAGGAGCCTCCAGCACATGATCCACCCACAGCGTGACCTTAGAGGAAATGAAAACTTGTGAGAAAAGTCAATCTCCATAGAGATGCAAGAGTAAGAAGTAAAATGTATTAGCCACTATCACAATACATGCCAAGAAACAAAATGTTCTTACATTTGATCCACATTGAATACACACCTTTGTGTAATCTGCTTGTACTTGTAGGTTGAAAGCATTTGTCAAACTAAAGAAAATGAAATAGTGCTGCATTTGTGCCTTTGCCTGGTCAACACCTTTGTGTGTCTCCTATCTTAGGTTTCCTGTTGCCTGGTTCACACTACCTTTGCCGCTTTCAAGATCGTCTAATTTGGATTTTGGTGTTGGAAAGAGGCTTCACATATTGCTGTGTTAATATTAAGGTGACGGACTCAATATGTTTTATTTGTTTGTTGTAGAGTTTAATGTAGAATGAGGAACATCGGCCCATCCTGTTTGCCCATTTCCTACATGCCTTCAACAGGTAGATCTTTAACGGTCATTTGCTTACGCCTGCTTCCATAGTTCCCTAAATCTGCCATAGACCTTTTTGTAATTCAGTTACTGTTGGGAGTGCTTCTTTGCCATCTCTGCCTTTTCTTATGAGCAAACTGTTTTCTAATCATCCTTTCCTCCCCATAAGTCTCATGTTGTGATGTATCTTTAATGGAGGGTTGTAACTCTGAAAAATTGCCTTGTATTGTTTATATTTCCTTTACAGGGACTCTGTATCATACACCATATTACTCCTGTTAATTAACGTAGACATTGTTACATTTTTGAACCAACCCTAATGACTGAATGGAGACTTCCCGATTTTGTGGATTTTAACGCACAGATTTGCCACCTGCTATGAGTAGTTGGTAAATGTATGCGTGCAGAGGATGGTGCTGGATGGGACAGAAGTTGAGTAAGTGAGAGGGGAGGAGGATGTTGCCTGGTGGGGTGCATTGGCAAGGGGTCTGTCAGGTGGGACCGCATACCAGAGCCCAGCTGTAATGCCCAATGCGATTTCTACCGGATGTATTTTCCAGCACAGCAGAATTCCACACAGGAATTCCGCTCCACATAACTTAATCTGGGCCTTAGTAGTTGTGATCCTGTACTGCTCTTTAGGATTTATTTGCTTTAAGTGATTGACATTACTACATCCAACCAAGGCTCACAGCTCCTTATTCACCAAAGCTTTTTTTATTAAATTAAATTTTTACATAGCTGCTTGTAGATTTTCAACAATCCGCTAACAATGGGCACAGAACAGTGGCGTAATGCAAAATGATGGGCCCCGTGCAGAATGTATTGAGGGTCCCAAGTCTTCCATATCTCATAGATGTACATCGGCCATGGGCTGATTAGGAGCCCCCTGAAGGTTTGGGAGCCCTCTTGAAGGTGTTGAGGGCCCCCCTGCACCACAGGGGCTTGCGTTACTCTCTGGCACTGAATGGAATTAGTACGTTTGGTGTGTTTTCACGTTTTTTGTAAATTCTTAATAAAATAATATGCAATTGTCAGTTTATTTAGGTGATTCTGTGGCCGCAATGTTTACCACATAGTTATGGGTTTACTGCATTTGCCACATAATGAGCAGAATTTGTAAATTTCACCAAAAATGTTTTCAATCTCAAATGGATGAAATACTGCATAACTTACATGTTTTGCACCTAATTTAGATAATATTTCTGCATAATTTGGTCCTCCCTGCCACATAATTCTAGAAGCCCTGACAATGTTAAAGTGCTGCAGAGTGGTCTGGGGCTGTCCTTATGATGATGAAATCCCTGTTTTCACAGGGGACTGTGAAATAGTATCTGTTTTTCACAGTAGCTTGTGTAATTGGGTTTTATACCACAACATTTTGTGCAATAAAAGCATGTAGAGATATATATGTGAAAAAGGCTGGTAATACAGTTGAAATGTGTTGTCTTCTGTTGAAATGCACTAACTCAAGCATCAGTAAATAATGTTATGTTAATTTGTCTGGTGCACTAATCGCCCGTGAAGGTATCCAAGTGCTCTGCAGGTGGGTAGGCGGATACTCCCTGGAGTTTATTCAATGAGCCAGGTCTTCAGCTTGATGCAGAACTCAAGAAGCGCTGAGGAGGCTCTGATGTTCTGTGGGTTGTCATTCCATGCTTTTGGGTAGCTGTACGAAAAGGCACAGCTTCCTGCTCTGTTTTTGTGTATGCGGAGTACGTGGGCAAGTGAGAGTCCAGTCAAGCAGAGGTATTTGGAGGGATGGGGAAATGTATGCGCCTGTTGGGGTATGCGGGGCCGATGTTGTGTAGTGCTTTGTATGTGTGCATGAGGAGTTTACATTGAGTGTGTTTGTGTATGGGGAGCCAGTGGAGTTCTCTGAGGTGTGGTGTGATCTGGGAGCGGCGTGGTAGGTTGAGGACGAGTCTTGCAGCTGCATTCTGGATGGTCTGATTCTGGCGTAGTGTTTCCGTAATCGGGTCTACTGGAAATGATTGCCTGCATGACTGGTTTTCTGGTAGCCACTTGAAGATTTTTCACAGCATCCGCAGGATATAGAAACATGTGGAGGTCACAAAGTTGACCTGGGCTGTCATGTCAAGTTTGTCATCTATGATTCCTAGGTGCCTAGCATCCTAGGTCTGCTGGCCACTAGGGGGAGTCCCACGGAGACGTCTTCTTTCCGAAAATAACAACTTTGGTGTTGTCTGAGTTGAGTTGAGTTTGAGGCAGTTGGATCTCATCCAAGTGGCTACTGCTGTTATGGAGGTGGCGAACTTGGATCTTGTCACGGATGTCTTGTCTGTTAGGAAGAGTATCAGTTGTGTGTCGTCTGCTTAGGAGAGAATGTTGATGCCATGCAACCTGATGATGTCAGCTAGTCAAGTCATGTAGATGTTGAATAAGGTTGAACTTAGAGATGATCCTTGGGGGACTCCAGCAATGACGTTCCTGGCTTTCGACGTTTAGGGTGTCATGGTGACTTTCTTGGTTCTTCCCGTTAGGAAGGCACAGATCCACTTGAGAACGGGACCTTGGATTCCATGCATGAAGTCTTTTGATCAGGGTGGAGAGGGAGACTATATTAAAGGCCACGAGAGGTCAAGCAGAATAAGGGCAGCTGTTTTCCTCAATCGAGGATCATCCTGATGTTGTCTGTTGCTGCTATTAGGGCTGTCTTTGCGCTGTGATTGGGTCTGAAACCTGATTGAGCAGTGCCCAGGAGCTAATCTAGGTCGAGGTGGTGGATGGGTCGCTTGTTGTTTGCTTTTTCCATTACCTTTGCTGGATATGGCAGTAGGAAAATTAGGTGGTCATTTGCTAGGTAGGTGGGTCTGCCGAAGTTTTTTTTTTTTAGTTGTGTGCTAGTGTGTAGACCGCTGCAAGTTTCCAGGCTTCCGAGAAGGTGGCAGTGGCGATGAAAGTGTTCAGCATGCGGGTGAGTGCCTCTCTGATTGGGGAGGCACCCATGTTGTTGATGTGGTGGGGCAAGGGTCCGATGGGGCTCCGGAGTGGATAGTTGTCATGATGTTGGCTGTTTCGGCCGTGGTGATTGTTTTCCAAGAAATCATGGTGTTTCCTGAGCTTTCTGAGGGTATGCTGGAGGTGGGACTGCTGGGGTTCATTGAGGGTTGAAGTTATGGTAGATACTTTTGTTTTTGTTGCTGAAGAATTGCGATAGCATGATAGGTCTTAGAAGGGGGTGATGCTGTTGGTGGTGGATGCTGGTGTGGTGAATGCTGGTGTTGTGAAGTCCTTGACAACAGCGAAGATCTCATTCCTGCAGTTGGAACGGTGTTCAATGTGTTTGGCTAGGGCTTTCTTGGTTTCTCTGATTTGTGTGTGGCAACGTCTTTGGGCCACTGTAGGAAGCTGGCACTCTATATAATGTACTAAAACGAAGTACACTGTGCAGAGAGTCCAGTGGGTCTCCAATTGGTTTACAGAGACTAAAGTAGATAATACTAACACTCTTTTGTGTTAGTATGGGCAAGCAGTTAGGCTGATCAAAGGGTAGTGCTAAGCATTTGTTGTACTCACAGAGGCAATAAATGAGAGACACACTCAAAGAATAAATCCGAGACCAATTTAGAAAAATAACACTTCTTTTTATATATATTTCAAACTCAAGAACTTCGTTTCAAGGTTAGTACAGTTTTCGATAATATGCTCAGTTAAGTAAAGCGTAAACCTGTGCGCTTTTATGCACATTGCAATCCGATGGGAGGAAAAGTCAAAGATGCATAAAGGAAGGTACAGTCAGTTTCAGGTTCACCTTCTGGGATCGGAATAGTAGTGGGCCAAGGTTCAAAGTACTACCAGCAGTTCTTCAGGAACCGCCCGGGTTCTACCGGCAGCAGGGTGCTGGTGAGGCTGGTAGTTGACGCGCTACGGTGAAGGGCGGTCACCTACAAAGATGCCGCACAGGATGAATTGCGGGCAAGACCGAGGGCTCCCAAATTGGGGCTCAGGTCGCAAGGGGTCACAGCCAGTTCGTCAGGACCCCGGGCCGGAGGACTCGGGAGCATAGAGAGGTTTGGTTGGCTGGGCTTGGCTGGTATGCAAAGATGCACCTCGCGGTCAGGGACAAACAGCTGGCAGGGACAAAATCAAAGCAGTTGGGCCACTCTCGAAGTGGGTTTCAGTGATGCTGACATCCCTATACGGCTGCTTGGTCCTGGTGCAGTGAGGGTCTGGGCTGGACACTCACGGTTGGTGTTTGGTGCAGGGCGTCCAGTAACTCGGGGGTTGGTACTGCATGGCTCCGTTTGGTCCTGGTGTCTTCACACTCGGTGGGGAAACAGATTTGACCTTCCAGATCACGAGTACCTTCTCCTGGCCGTCTGCGGCGTTGGTCGGGCCAGGGAGCTGCAAGGCGGTGGACCGGACTGTGCTTGACGGTGCCTGCGGACTGCAGGGGTGTAGCACCTCTACTCCAAGGGAGACTTTCGGTGTTTGTTGACGTGCTGGCAGGCTACCCAAAGCTTTAGTAGTTCTCCAGCTCGCAGGATGAGTCACTTTGTCGTAATTGTCAAGGGAGGGCTGAGGGGCCAAAGTTCTGCTGCAGTTCTTGCCAGGCTGTGACTCTTCTTAGTCCTTCTGTTGATCCGTTGAATCTTAGTTCTTGGGTTCAGGGGTGCCACCTGAATACTCCATATAGGGGCGTTTACTGGAAGTGACAGATAGTAGCCAATGGGCTTGTCTACACCCGCTGCATGACCATTTCCTGTGTGAAGTGGGCATAACCCTGACCCTAGAAGGCTGAATCCTTCCAAAAACAATATGGAGGAATCTGAAAAGTGAGGTCCACATCAGTTGGCCCACCATAGGGGTGGTGCTGGCTAAATGTGGGCACACCTCCTAATCTAACTGATTTTCCTGCCTGTCTTGCTGCCAGAAAGTTTGGTCAGGACAGGGGTTGGGCACCTCCACTTCTGGCGAGGCCCGGAGTCACTTAACAAAGGCGGCTTGAAGGAGGTGCGAACACCTCTGCCCAGAGCAGGCTTTGTTCCTGAAATCCGAGAGCGAAGGCTCTGACCTCAGGAGGTCAGAATCTTGTCTGTGGTGGCTGGCTGGCTGAGACCACTAAGTCAACACAATAGTAGTCAGTAGGTTTTCAGGGGGCACCTCTAAGGGGCCCTCTGTGTGCCTTTATTAATAAATCCAGCACTGGCATCCGTGTGAGTTTATTAAAACAAGGTGTTTGGTACCAAACACCTTGGGGTACAGTAAAGCCATCATGTAGCTGGGGAACTCGTAATGACGAGTGTCCAGCCAATGTACTCGTTATGGCTTCCCTGTGCACTGGCAATATCTAAGAGTGAACTTCAACATCACCAGGACATATTCATTCTTACAGATATGCCCTCACATGGGTATACTGCACCCTGCCTTCGGGCTGTAAGGCTTGCCGTAGGGGTGACCTACCTATACCATATGTAATGTTTTACTGGAATGGCACACGGGGATGTGTGCCATTTCGACTGTTTGGTTTTCTCTGCACCAAGACACGTAGGCTGCAATGGCAGTTTGCATGAGCATGGTGAGGGGTCCCTTCGGATGGCACAATTCGTGCTGCAGCCCTTGGGTACCCTCTTTAGTTCCAATGCCCTAGGTACCAGGGGTACCACTTACTAGGGACTTAGATGGATCCTAAAGGGGTAGCAGCTGTGGAGCAATCGTACAGTTTAGGGAAAGAACACTGGTTAGCAGGAACCAGCACACTTTCAGCCACAACTGCACCAGATAGCAGGCAGAAAGTGTGTGTGTGGGGGTAACCATGTCAAAAGAGGCATTTTTCTACAGCCGCTTTCAAGGTGGTCTTGTCTGACTCGTTCTCCATTTCTTTTCCAGCTGTTTGCAGTGTTGTGTAGATCACACTAATTCGTAGCACCTGCGCGTTTGTTTGGACAACATAAACTTTGGGTGAAGTGCCTAGACTGATTCCGGGCACCCTCGCAGGATATGTTGGCCTATAGACCAGCTAGCTCACAATGCCACCGTAAGCCCCCCCTCTAACCTTACCAGGGAGCGAATGGTTTGTGGCAACCACTGAACATGACATCCCTGACCCCTCAGAGATCTTGGAAAGCGATACGAACCTTTCGCTCAGTCACTCGTGCTTACTTGTGCTCAGAGAAAATATACAGAATACACAGTGGGACGTTTTCAATATATTTATTGAACCAACGTTATTCTTGTATAGAATACATGTGCCGCAATAATCAGTAGACGGAAGCAGATAAAAGTGATTACAAGCACCAAAAGAGTAAATAGCAGGTACAGCTCTACCATGGTGCTAAAACAGTGTACATATGCAGGCGTATAAACAAGGTAGTAATCAGGCGTACTCCTACTATGCAAAACCCTACTCTAAGTGTACCTAGAGGGTGTGTGGGTGTAAAGCCAAGAATCTCCCCAAGGGACGATCCAACCCCATTACCTGGCGGGAGAGAATGAAGGACCTTGCCTTGGTCACGAACTGGACACCTCTCATGGAGAAGTCAGACTGCTACGTGGTGAAGTCTCAGCATGCAGGGACCCTCTGTGTCAGCTTAAGTGCATCCTCTGCTAATCTATCAGGATGTTCATTATTTATAATATAAAGCAGCCTTGTGATGTACGTTGTAGATTAGCGATGTTATGGAAATGTAGATAGCTCCGTCACCCCGTGGATGAAGATAGAACGACATTTGTACATAGTGCGTAGAGGCCTTGTACATGATGTTCGAGGCATCCTGATAATGTTGTGCGAAGCTAGATGTGTAAACAAAGTAGTTTCAGAGAAACTAATCCAACCTTATCGTGCATGCAAATATGTGCAAAAGTTCCCGGCAGAAAGGTTATTGTGAATAAGAGGACAAAGTAAGGAATGAGCAGCTTCGCTACATGGGCCTAACCTGGGAACATAACAGCAGTGTTGCTTGGATGATTGGAGTTCGTCTGTGTACCAGTTGGCCTGCATTTGGGTTTTCTTCTGCTAGTTATGTTCGTGGGTTGCTAGGATGTCGGCACTGGCTGATATCCACTTGTCAAATTGTTTTTCACTAGTTAGATTTCCTGTGGGTTTGGGCCGGGTCAGGCATAGGGTATGGGACCAGTCTGATTCTGGGATGTTGTTCCAGCTGCGACTGGCCAAACTTGTAGTGGTGGATTTTTTGTGTTCGGGAATGCTGATTTTGAAGTAGATGATGGCGTGGTCAATCCAGGTGAGAAGTGTGGCTGTGGTAACCTTGATGCTGTTGATGGAGGCCAATATGGGGTTGAGAGTGTATCCAGCAGAGTGTGTGGGTCTGGCGACAAGTTGAACTAGTCTGATGTTTACTAGGCTTTCGAGAAGTGCGGCTGAGTTGGGGTTTGTTTGGTCTAACAGGTGGAAATTGAGATCACCTAGGGGGATGTAGGCTTTGGGGTTGATGGTGAGTGGAGGTTGAAGTTAGCGATGTTGTTGGGAAGTTTACTCGTGGTCCAGACGGACAATAGATCAGGGTTCCGTTCAGGCTGAATTTAGCCAAGATTTCAAGTTTGAAATGCAGGTACTCTCTGAAGGGGATCACGTTCTGTGTGGCTGTGGTGCTGTTGCTGGTCTCCTTGAAAATAATTGTTATTCCTCCTCTGGGCTTGTGTTGGCTGTCTTGTCATGCGATATTGTTTCCTGCTGGCATGGCCATGGTGATGTTGGGTGCTGACATGGAGGTCAGACATGTCTCCGTAAGGAAGAGGATGTCCTGAGCATCGTTCAGTACATTCCAGATTACTGTGCCGTACTTGCCGAGCGAGCGGATGTTGAGCATGCTTGATACTATGTTCTGGGGTGCTTGGGGTGGGGTAGGAGCACAGGGGGCTGTAGGATAGGGCTTAGCGGGAGCACAGGAAAGAGCAGGTAAGGATCGGGGAGGAGAATCGCGCAGGAGGTGGGAAAAGGATCGCGAGAAGGGCTCAAAGAGGAAAGAGAAAGGAGTCATAAAGAGATGGCGCAAAAAGGTAACAGGCAGAAGAGCACAAGGCAAAAAGGCACACATGGTACAAAGCTAGGTGAGACGGCAGAGGAGGAAACAAGAGTCAGTGAGAGGCACTAGAGGTGCAAGAGAGCAGCAGAGAGTGAGAGAAAGAGTGAGGGAGATAGCCAGAGCGGGAGAGCGGTGTGGGTGCCTCGAGGCACAGGAGCTGGGTCTAAAAGGGCCTTGACCGATCGAGAGACTGGCAACTTGTACGTCCTGGAGGGACTGGTCCTAGGCACTTGCTTCATAAAAAAATTATATTTCACCTCTGGAGTGCCGGCTTCTGTTTCACAATACGCTACAGATTAATATAAGATATATTATCTGGTGAACACACTCAACCATCCTCACATTAAATGCGAGTTGCACTTTTACAAAACAGTAAATGGCTTGTGATTTGACCATTTCTGTATGGAGAAACTCCAATGCTGGAATTAGCACAATAAATGGGCAATTTCTGGAGTCCCAGTCTGTCGGCTTTGGAAGGGAGAGAGGATATATTTATATTTTTAACCCAGGATGGCACAGCCACGTATCCGGAGTACCCGCTGCGGTATGGATGCTTCTCTGCAAGGGGAGAGAGAGAGAGAGATGGGGATAGAGAAACAGAGAGGGGGGGGGAGGAGAGAGAGAGAGAGAGAGAGAGTGGGGGGCGGGAGGAGAGAGAGAGAGAGAGAGAGAGAGAGAGAGAGAGAGAGAGAGAGAGAGAGAGAGAGAGAGAGAGAGAATGAATGTTTTGAACTTAAAAAACTCAGAAATTCACCAGTTCTGTTTAGCAGAGCTAACTATAACTTGCACCCCCGCCATGCACTGCTTATGACCTCACATATTATATCACTCATGACATGTTCTATAACATCATTGATGACATCATCCAATGAGTATGTTTGTTTTACAGTGACGCGTAGCAACTATATTACTTTTCTACCTTATTATTTTTCAATCTTAATTTCTGAAACTGCTAAATGGATTTACACCAAATCACAAAAAGCACAATGTGTGGACTAAGAGCTAGCTTCCTGCCAAATGTGTTGTTCCGTTCAGCAGTTTCTGCTGTAGCCTGTCTTAAAGAAGTCTATGGCAAATGCATGGGGGTTTTGCATTTTGGGACCCCCCCATTTTCTCGGCCCCCGCTTGACAGATCACCCCAAACCTTTCCATGCACACACTAGTCAAAAAGTAGCACCTTTTTGTAGAAATTCGTCAAACGGTGTCAAAGTTATTAGTAACACAAAAACTGCTTTTCCTATGGAACAGCTAACCTAACTTCCTAGTGGAAACCGACACAGCGGCGGTTCCTTCATAGGAGCCGAGGAGCGTTGTGCCCTCACACTTCTGTAGAAAGCGAGAAAAAATTAAATGGTAATAATAAAAATAATTTTATTACCATTTTATTTTTTTACTCTCTGTGAACGGAGTGTGAGGATGGGGCGGGGCCAGAGTGGCCACTACAGTTTGAAGTGCACATGTCGATTTGGACAGCTGTCTTGTAACAGCCAGCCTGGCATGCACAATTCAAACCTCTCCAACCCAGTTCTCTTTAACAGCTGGGTTGGAGAGCAGGCCTAGGCCTCAAGTGCCTTTTGGAGCATTGAGCCAGCAATCTCTGGCCAATCCAGACGCTTCACTCATGCTGATTACTATTATGAGCAGCATGATAGAAGCTCCTGGAATGGTTAGGTTGGGAATGGGGTTCTGCTCTGGGACCCATGCTCGGATGTCCTGATATGTTTTTAATTGCTCGTTTTCCCCTGTGGTCCTGGCTGCGGTCTGAAGTAAGTCTGAAAGAGAAATATCAACCTAACTCTGGAAGAAAACAGGACAAAACATGGAAAATCGACGCAATCCACGTAATTCATACGGAAAAAAAATCTACCTAGCCTCATATGTTCTGCCTCACCAGAATTTAAAATTTGTGCTCCACAAGCAAATAATTACAGGAAAAAATAATCACTTGCAAAGCAGTTAAGAAAACAAAAAAATGAATGTTTTTAAACGTGCTGATGATTATATCGTCTGCACATTACAGTTTGGGCTTTTGAAGAGGAGCATAAATAGAAAAGGCCAAAGCGCAAGAACAATGAGCAGCGCCCGTGCTGGTTCATCCATGTTCATCACTTGAATCTCAACCTGTGTCAGCGAAACTGCTGCATTCGTGTAATTTTCAATAGCCATGTGCTGTCCACAGCATCAGTGCTGCAAGTAGAAGCTAGCATACGGCTTGGTGCGAGTCACTCTGAATGTGGCGCCTCCACAGCAATCAATTCTAGCCTACAAGACCAATATTAATTATAAATAGGGCTCCCGGTTTCATGGTATTTATGTTTTTGCCATTTCTGTCTGTATTTATCCATATTTATTTTTTGCAAATTTTATCTGTATTTATCCATATTTATTTTGGGTTTTGTGGAAAAAGTAAGCTGAAATTAGTATATTTACACATTTATTTAACCAATAAATATGCACTCATGCTTGAATGTCTGCAAGGTTTCAGTGCTGTGAACACCCGCAGAAGATAAATCTGTGCACATGTATGAAAATATGCAAATTTCTCGATCAACCTTGTGCATATCTACTGCTGTTAAAGCCTTTTACTAAAATGCCTTTCTTCTTTAACCCCCTTATCTATCAATCCACATATCTATTGGCCTGGCAGTCATGGCAGACAGTATTTCGAATTACTCAAAAAGCAACTCAATTTCCATTTTTATCCACATTCAAAAATAAATACAGACAAGAAAATGTCTGTATTTAGCTGTAAAAACTCATAACGGGGAGCCTTAATTATAAAGCGAGAGGCCGAGCATAGTGTTTCATACACCGCTCACTGCAGCCAAGCACACCTGCCGTCTGCCACCACACCCAGCTCGCCTTACACCCTGCTCTATTTATGCTAAGCAAGCAGGGGCTGGCTGCACCTTGTACTGCGGGATACTTGGATGGAACAATCACTCAAATGCAAGTCCATTTTCAGACTGCACGCCGTTCTGCGCCGAAATACAAGAATGAGTGTATTTTGAACAAATCAAGAGTTCTGATTGTGATCACTCCCAGTTCTCAACACACACGGGGCGTCACTTATCTCTGAAGAGTTATTCTGCAAGAAAAGTTTAACAGCTCTGCGCATGGTGTTGGACACGACAGACAAAGGATTATTTAATTTAATTCAATATACATTAAAAACAACCAATACCTGCCACTCAAGGCATTCTTGGAGCTTGGGCGGTCTTGATCAGTCTGAATTGTCAAACTTGTAGCAGTGTGATGGTTAGTACTTGTGTAAGTACATTGTGGCAATGTGTGGTGCAAACTGCGGTGGCCTCCTGATGAGGGCCCCAAAACGTATTTATTTTTTATTTTTTTACAAACTAAGCACTGGCTCACACATAACATTGCCCTGGAGGTGACAACCAAACTCTTTGTCACTTCTAAGCTTCTGGCTCTTGGCTCAGGTAGAGCTCGGTACAAAGGAAAGAGTAACTGAAATCAGGACAGTCTGACACGCCACAGAAATCCCTTAAAGCACACAGAACCGTGTCCTTGCGTCCAGCTGAGCAGTTCAGCTCCTAAGTGCATTCACCAACATCTGAAGCTTGTTTGTGCATGGCCCCCAGAATAATCTTCCTGAACAAGATGCATAAATGGTAATTGGCACATAACAGAAAAGAGATGCAGGCTAGAGAGACCGTAAGTGACCTGTGTGGCGCAGTCCATGCTGTACGATGAGCCACATGGACAGTGTGCGCAGTGGTACTGGAGTGAAGGAGCTACAGGAAGAGATTGCAAACCAAGGGCGCACCGCGTGCGGCTGCATTGAGGGAAGTAAATGTCAACATTTTTAACATTTAATTGTAACTCAGTGATTTAGTTCCTGTTTACATTGCATGTGTTAATCTTGCATATTTGCATTCCCTAAGAGTGTTCGCTATTTTAACGATGCTGTTTCTGTATTTTTTTCATGTATCACATTACTTGCACAGTGCATACTTTGAATTGACTCGCACTACTTGGGAGCTCTGGAGCTGAGGCTGAGGGCACTGCGAGTTTCTCACAGTGCCTGTCAGCGAGTGAAAAAGGTGTTCAGAAATCTTGATGGCCAACCAGTCCTGGGCCTCTCTGCAGAACGCACAGGGCATTGGTCATGTGTTCCATTTGTGATTCTGTGCATATGGGTTTTATGGGGGTAAAAGAAAATGTCATCCCTAACTTTTACGCCCCACCACTTTCAAATGACACACACGCACGCGCACACACACACACACACACACACCATTTGAAAGTGGTGAGGTGTAAAAGTTAGCTATATACACACACACATCCTCACATCTCCCAGTGGAAGCCGCATTTCCATAGTGAAAGCATTTTGTGGTTTCCTTATAACTTTGGCGCTGTTTAACAAATCTTCACAAAACATTCCGAAAAAAGTGTCATCCAGCTCAGCTCTGTCCTTGAAAATTTTGGTGTGATCTGTCAAGCGGGGGCCGAGAAAAAGGAGTGTCCCAAAACATGTTTTCCCCATTCATTTTTACATAGGAAACTTAGACACATCTACAGCCCAAATGACTGAACGGATGTACACCAAATTTGACAGAACTTTAATCTTGGTCTAGAAAGTTTGCTTTTTGTGATCTGGTGTAAATCTGTTCAGCAGTTTTCGAGTAATTAAGCCTCAGAAACTTTGTATATTTCACTCCGCTGAATATCCACGGAGCAGACAGATCTCAGCATACCAACTGCCTTCCACCACATCAACAACGATGTGGCAGCAGCTATCTTAGGACTCGGGACTCTATCCCTAGTCCTTGAAAAAAAGATTAAAGATAGATATAAGGAGGCCTCCTACGACCAAAAATGTGTTTTTTGTACTTTTTAAATTTTGCCTCAAATTCAGAGATCTCCATGTCTGTGGCAAACTTGAAAAAGGAAAAATAAGCACGGGCGCCGAAGCTACCAAAGATAACTCCCAGGTGCCAGGGGGTAGGGGGGGGATGTGCAATTTGGTATTTAGAAGAGGGGGCACATGGACCCCCCTCCCCGAGCCTCTTGGGGGGTGGGGGGGCACGGGGGACCACATCCCCTGGGGCTGACAGTATAAAAGGGGCTCTCAAAGCTTGTTAAAGCCGGCGGACTTCATCCCCGGGGTCAACATTGCCCCTCTCCCATGGGACGTTGGGCCAGTTTGTAAGTACAAGGGGAGGAGGGGTGCACGATCCCCCCTACCCGCGCCTTGAAATGCCCTAGGGACCCCATTCCACAAGGTCAGCTCAATGACTGTATCCCGTGGAGCAGGAGCACGGGCAGGGAAGGCATGTCTCCTCCCACCCAGCAGAAGCTTTAAAAATGTTCCTGCCTGGTGGGAGCAGACTTTTGTTTCCCTTCACCATGCTCCTGCAGGCAGGGAAACTCAAAAAACAGCTGCTCCCCCCCCCCCCCCGAGGCCCTCAACAGTGTGTGCTGTGTGTGCCCGGGGTTGGCACCGGGGCCACCCACATAAGGCCTGGTGGATGAGAACCCCATCTCCTGAGCCGAGAAGCAGAATTACTCTCACCATGGGCAAGAGCGGAAATCTTCTGCCTTTCCAGCAAGGGCATGGGCAGGGAACAGTGCATGTCTCTCACCGCGGGAGCACAAATTGCGGCTAGAAGCTGCAAAAAACTATAATAAATGATCAACCGGAGCCGCTCATTTATTAATCTTAAAGAAATTATGTTGGAACTCAACTTTAATAACTTATTTCATTTGAGTTCTGACCTCACAATGCCTGACGGAGCCAGCAGCCGAGGCGAAAGGCAGGTCATGGAGCAGAATTAAAGCAGCTGCTTAAAGAACGAAATGTTGCTTTTCTTTCTGCTTGTTTTTCTAGCTGTACCCAGTGCCAAGCAAAAAGGACATATTTATGGCAACATTTGTAGTTTTTTGCACTTATTAGGTAATTGTATAAAAGTTAGATTCTCTCTGCATTTTTCTACACATTTCGAGCTGCTGCGCCTTTTTTTATTATTCTTAATTGTATTAAACCGATTCTAATATTTTGTTTGCAAGAAATACCCAACAGCTTTTCATCAGTGATGCCCTCAGTAATGCCATTGAACATGTCATGAATGATGTATTATGTGACGCCATAAGCAGTGCATGTAGCGGCTACAAGTTATAGTTTGCTCAGCAAACTATCTTTCAGTGGATTTTTTTTGTAATTTAAAATGCTATTTTTAGCTACCATTTTCACTATATATATATCTATATATATCTATATATATTACCTACTGGCGGTCGCCAGTAGGTAGTTATAGTTAGGACCTAGTTTCCATAGGAAAAGCGTTTTTTGTTTTCTCAATAACTTTGGCGTCGTTTGACGAATCTTCGCGAAATTTTCAAAACTAGTGGGGCGCTCCGGTCAGCTCCAGTCTTGAAAGTTTTGGGGTGATTCGTCAAGCGGGGGCCGAGAAAAAAGGGGGGTCCCAAAACGCGTTTTCCCCATGTTATTTTCCATAGGAAACTTTAGACAAAGCTACAGCCCGAACTGCTGAACGGAATTACACCACATTTGGCAAAAAGGTAGGTCTTGGTTCAGAAAGATCCCTTTTTGTTAAATGGTGTAAATCCGTTCAGTAGTTCCTGAGAAATTAGAAAAAGAAAAAGTTTCGATATTTATGGCCGCGGTGGATTCGCGAACCCTCCCAAGCACGAGCTTCACTCTGATTGGCTGCCAACACTGCAAACCAGGAAGTGTTGGCAGCCATCTTGTGACTCGGTAGAACCGAGTCACAAGAAAACAGTAAAAAAAAGGTTAAAAAACAAGAAAAGGGGGCAGGGTAGAAATACCCTGACCCCGTAGGCCTGCTCAGGGAGTCCCACAAGGACCCCCAGGGCCAAAAAAAGCATTTTTTTAAAAATAATTTCGGCGAAATTCGTGTTGGGGACGCGAATCCCGCCGAAATAATTTTTTTTAAAAATGAAGCGCGGACTCCCGCGCTTCATTTAAATGAGGCCCCCGGGTGGGCCAGGTCCCGGGGGCATTGCCCAAATAATAGCGGGGGCCCGCGGGGCCCCCGCAGCCACGGGGACCGCCACTTCCCCGGAGCTTTTGAAAGAAAAATGCGTGGGGGGGTCCCACCCCCCCACGCTGCCCCGGGGACCGCCACCTCCCCGGGGCTCTGTTTTTTAAAAAAGAAGTGTGCGGGGGGCAAGAGCCCCTCCACACAACCCGGGAACCACCCCCTCCCCGGGGCACTCTTTTTTCAATTTCGGGGCTCTTTTACGGACCCCCAGCCCCGGGGACCACCACCTCGCCGGGGCTTTCTAAATGAAGGGAGCCCTCGATGGCCCTGGGGACCGCCACCCCCCAGGGCCAGCTCCTGCAGTGTCCCGGGGTGCCCACCCCCGGGACACTGCTGTTTGCTATGGCAGGGCGGGAGCTGTGCGGCTCCCGCCCTGTCATAACAAACACTGGTTTGGATTTTGGAAGCAAGAGCAGGTTTCCTGCTCTCGCTTCCAAAATCCAAAGCAGATTGCTTTTCCACAAGCGGAGCTGCCACGGGGCGCCACGGGGCGCGTTTGCACAGTGGTGAAGGGAGGGGGCGGGCCTGATGTGACATGTGTGCAAACACGTCCTGTGGCGTGTTTTAAGTTGGGGGATTAAGTCCCCTTGAATCCTGAGGGTCCCTGGGGGCCAACTAGCCCACCAGGTACCTCCAGTAAGCGCCACAGAGTTGCGTTGCAGAGAGGTGTAAAAAGGGGCGTGGCCTCAGACCACCTCTCTGCAATGCAGCTCTGTGGCGCTACTGGAGGTACCTGGTGGGCTAGTTGGCCCCCAGGGACCTCAGGATTCAAGGGACTTAATCCCCAACTTAAAACGCGCCACGGGGCGCGTTTGCCCACTTGTGACAGGCCCCACCCCCTCTCTTCACCACTGTGCAAACGGGCCCTCTGGTGCGTTGTAAGTAGCGGGATTAAGTCCCCTTGAATCCTGAGGGTCGCTTGGGTCCAACTAGCCCACCAGGTACCTCCAGTAAGCGCCACAGAGCTGCGTTGCAAAGAGGTGTAAAAAGGGGCGTGGCCTTGGACAACCTCTCTGCAAAGCAGCTCTGTGGCGCTTACTGGAGGTACCTGGTGGGCTAGTTGGCCCCCAGGGACCCTCAAGATTCAAGGGATTTAATCCCCAACTTACAACGTGCTAGGGGGCACATTTATACAGTGGTGGAGGGAGGGGCGGGGCCTGATATAAGAAGTTAGCAATCCTGCTGTGTGGGAATTACTGGTGGTAATAAAAGGGATAGTTGGCCCCCAAGGTTGACGTTGGGGGCTAACTACTACTCCTGTTACCTCCAGTAAATCCCACACAGTGGGATTGCTAAGAGGTGTTTCGGAGGCCACGCTCACCTTTCTCCACCACTCTGGAAACGCGACGGGTATGCTCTAGTTAGAAATTAGCATTTAAAAAACCTTTGAAATTCACTGAAAAAACCATAGGTTTCAGGGACGTTGTAGTTAGAAATTAACATTTAAAAAACCTTAGAAATTCACTGAAAAAACCATAGGTTTCAGGGACGTTAGTTAGTTGGACATTTCTCTCGTACAAAACCATAGAAATTCCCCCGTTATAGTTAGTTCAGCTAACTATAACTCGCGCACCCGCAATGCACTGCTGATGACGTCACATATTACATCATTCATGACATGGTCAGTGACATCACATCACAGTCCAACTAACTATAACGTCCCTGAAACCTATGGCTTTTTCAGTGAATATATATATATGTCATGTGATCAAGGCTCGGACGAGCCGAAACGCGTTATGACAACTAACGAGGAATAAATAATTTTGCACTAAACCTGGGTCCGTGTCCGTTTCTTGGAGAGATCCTGTGGTTCGACGGAGTAACCTGTGATATATATATATATATATATATATATATATATATATTGTTTTGACGTATACTGGGTGCTCCCTTGTGTCTGGACAAAGCTAAACCTCTCTGAAAATGTTATGATAGAGAGATATGTCAGGGGTTGCTTTTACCATTGTTTGATCAATATTTTATTCATGAAAGATAAAACATGAACATTCTAATTCCAAGCATTGCACTTTATAGAGAACAACTTCAGCTATCTGTTCCTTCATAAGACGGAATGGGTTTTAACAATGCAAAAGCTGTTTTTTTCTCTCTAATTGTGCATTACTAATTACATAATTATATTCTCATCTGTTTTCTACATACAGTAAAGCCCGGTATTTCACTTACTGTTTTCAAAAAACATTTCCCTGTTTGACAAAAAATAATTTTTCAAGCTTATTGCTTCTAAATAAACATGTAATATAAAAACACTTAAAGGGCAACGTGCAGTAGTCCTCTATTGGTATCTTGTGGTACTTGTGACATTTACAGACCACAAGGATGATCACACCAGAACCCTTCAATAGGACTACAGTACACAAAATAATTTGTGGATGGGGATTACTGGGCTTATACACAACATCATTAGTCATAGTGTCTCCTCCTATTGTTGATACCCAAAATGAGAAAAAAAAGTTACACCAAAGTGTCTGGGCGCAACCACTAGATGGTGTAATGTACAATCTAGAAGCTTTTCTAAACTTCATCATTGATGTTAGAGGAAAGTATCTGGTTTATTTTCCACTCCTTTCAGGGAATGTGCACTATGGCACTGCTGATGAATACCTGGAGTACGGTTCCCATCTTTCCTTTGGTTCATACTTTTACATAGTGGGAGTTCATCTTCCTTTATCCAGTAATGTGGAATCTCGGTTTCTAGCAGGTGATTGGACATGGTAGTTGTGCTGCTGCCACCTGCTTTAAGTAATTTACTGTCCTAATCTCATGTAGTAATGGTGTCTTATCCATCATAATGTTTGACAGGTCCAATGACTTGCTTTTCCTTGTACATGGGGTCTGATTCATCTCCCCAATTTTTGTTCTTCTGCAGTGCTTCTGTTTCTTCTAATCGTGGTTTTCTATTGTGAATACTGAAAAATATATTTGTTGAAAACTTCTGCTTTTCTTCACCCACCAAATCCTAAGGCCAGAGTGGATTTTCTGGACCGGTGTATATGTAAAGGGTCATTGACTATGCACAAAAACCCACTGCAGACTATAGCCATCTGTGACCACAAATATGTAGTGTTCCAAAAGCTGAATTCATTTGGCTAAAACAAACTGCAGCTGCTGTGAAATCTTCAAAGAACAACTTGAAGCTCCAGCACTATGTTTTAAAGCTTGGGGGTATAAAACTCGATTTACACCAGAAGTAAGAAAAGGTAATTAGTCAATACAAGCGCCCTACTTGTTGATAAAAGAAAGAAAGCACAACACAGCCTCTATGGCTTATGACAAAGTTTACTCGAAGGTTACAAACATATCAGATCATGTATACCTGAATAAACAACATCCTGTTGTAGAGAGGCTGAGCTGGATTATCCATTCATTGCATTCAGAAGAGTTATTGAAATCAGGGGAACCCTTTGCTCCTCAAATTTTAAGTCTAATAGATCAAACAAAAATATACATTTTAAAATACAAATGGGATCCTTACCTGCCACTATAGTTCAGCTTGCAAAGTAGAACTTTAAAAAAAAACAACCTTCAGATGTAAAGATACCCCACAACTTCTAAATTGGAAGCTGGATCATTTGCAAAAACACCTGTCATTTAAATTATCTACTCGCCGTATGAACTTGCTTGTCTAGGAAGCATCATTAAGCCCCTTAAACATTGCATATAGGAACCTACATAAAGTGAACAACCCACCCATGGTGGAACATTACATAGCCAAACATGAGCATAAGAAGTAATTAAAATTTCATGCAATTCAAAAATTAAGGAAAATCAGGTGGTGCACACAACCTAAAATATCACCAACAGGGAAGGTATTGGATCACAACTCAACTACTGTAACTCAAGATCTGAATGAGTATTCTGAAATATCATGTTTAATGTATGCCACAATACATTACAGCCAAAGTCTGTTGGGAGATACTATAATGTGATTCTTTTTCCCATCACACTTATTGCATCTTCCAGAATGTTTGTGATTCAGTTTCTCTTACCTTTAGAAACTTAATATACTGATTTTGATGATACTAGAATTATGGTGAATATAGTGATACAAGATAAATATGGTACCCATTTTACATGGAAAGCACCTAAGGAAACGGTCTTTCAAGGATGGTTTACCTTATCAAGTAAAAGCAAGGACACAAATACCATCCCAACTTTCTTCTTTTACCTGTCCATAAGTTTTGAACCTTATGTTGTTGCATAGGAAAAAAGGCCTTCAATTTGGACCTCGTATTTTACCACAATAAGATGGTGCTGGGCATATGGCCTCCTAAATCCTCGTTTTCTCTATAGCCTAATACAACAAAGCACTTAAGGGCACATACAGTCATAGCTGCACACAGTCCACATCACAACACTGACTATAACAGACTGCAAGAGATGAACACATTGTGTCCATAATTGGTTACAGGTCAACTTTTCCTATGCTGATGTAACTCTTCTCATCTGCTCCATGCTGGTTTCCTTTCTATATTAACACTTGCATGTTGTATTGTCCCACTTTTTATGACTTTACATGACTGCAGAAAAACATAAAAATCGGTAACAGACCAACTCAGATTACATCTCAATCAAAATCAATCAGTAGATTTGTAGAGCGCTTCTTGTCACCCATGACGGTATCCAGGCACTGGCAGGGCCCAGTTGATTAGCCAAATAGCCAGGTCTTCAGGGACTTATGGAAGTCTGCAAGAGATAGGGTGGTCCGTGGATGAAAGGGAAGCTCATTCATATCTTCTCTGCTAGGTAAGAGAAGGAGCGACCTCTGCATCTGCTACATCGGATGCGGGGGTAAGGGTTAGAGATAGGGACGAGGAGCAGAGGTGTCTGGTGGGCTGATGGAAGTTCAGGCAGTGTTTCAAGCTGGCAGTTCTGTAGTTATGTAAGGCCTTCTATATATGGGTCAGGAGCTTGAACTGGCATCTTTGTTGTACAGGGAGCCAATGGAGTTTTGTGAGTTAGGGGGTGATGTTTGTTCGTCTAGGGCGATCCAGGATGAGTCTGGCTGCGACTTTCTCTATGGTCTGTAGTCGGAAGAGGAGGTGAGCTGCGATCCCTGCGTAGAAAACGTTGCCGTAGTCCAGTCGACTGGAGATGAGGGCCTGGGTGATGGTGCACCTTGAGATTTGGGGTTGTCATTTGAATATCATACGAAGCATGCAGAGGATGAAGAAGCAGGAGGAGGAGACTGAGTTGACCTGAGTCTTCATCGTTAGCTTGTTTTCCAGAATGATGCCTTGGTTCCTAGCGAGGTCAGTGGGGTTAGGAGTAGGTCCGAGTTCTGAAGGCCACCAGGATGTGTCCCATGGGGAGCTTTTGTTTATGAAAGTCAGTACTTCTGTCTTGTCCATATTGAGCCTTCAGGCAGTTGCCCTTCATCTAGTTGGCGACGTCTCTCATGCAGTTGTGGAGGTTTGTCTTGGTTGGTGGTGTCTTGGGAGAGGATGAGGTGTGTGTCGGCGTAGTAAATGATGTTGCGTCTGTGGGTTTTAGCAATGCTAGCCAGAGGTGCCATATAAGTGTTGATGAGGGTGGGGCTGAGCGGGGATCCTTTGGGGTGCTCCACAGATGACTTCCTTGGGTTCAGAGGTGAAGGGAGGAAGGCTGACTTATTGCGTTCTTCCGGTGAGGAAAGAGGCGATCCATCTGAGAGCGGATCCTTGGACGCCTATGTTGTTCAGCCTTGTGATGAGTGTGTGGTGGGAGGCCGTATCGAAGGCTGCCGAGAGGACTAGGAGGATGAGAGCTGCAGTTTCTCCTCAGTCGAGTAGGGCTCGGATGTCGTCGGCAGCCTCAATGAGGGCTCTCTCAGTGCTGTGGTTGCTGCAGAATCCGAATTGGGATGAGTAGAGTAGGAGGTTTCATTCCAGATGTGAGGAGAGTTGTTGGTTGATGGCTTTTTCTAATATTCGAGTTCATGATGAAGGCAGTGTCCTGTGGGGCGTGCTGACTCTATGCGGTTAGTCGAGTGAATGTGTTGCTTGAAGAAGTCAGTGGTCTTGGGCTTGGGTTTGAAGTTTCTATAGATGTTGTTGTTCTTGTCGTCAAAGGAGTTTGCAAGGTTGGTGCAGAGTCCTTGTGAGGGCGTAATGTTTGTTGCAGCTGAGGGTTTGGAGAATGCTTTGACAATGTTGAAGAATCCTTTGCTGTTATTGGAGCTTGATTCGATGCATGAGGCTAATGCCTTTTTCTTGTCTTAGGAGAGGTTGAGGGCTGTCGTGAAGGCGGTCTTGTCGGTCACGTACCTTGCTAGTGCGCCATCTTCTAACCAGTTGTTTACAGTGTCATTTAGCGGTACTGAGGTCTTCAGTGTACCAGCTAGCCTCCTTGGTGAACCTTCTGTGGGAGTTGTTGCTGATGGGATCAACGCTGTCGGTGCAGTTGGTGATCTAATTGTTGAAAGTTTCTTGACGTTCTGGGCTAGGTTGTTGGAGGAGATGGGGTGGGTTGTGTTGAGGACATTGATCCATGTGTCCTTTGAGACTTTTCTAATATTCAGAAAACTGCATTGCTGACCCATTTGACTTTAAACAAATTGTGATTGATACTTCTAACTGCAGAATCCTCACCTTAAAATATCCCCCAGGTGCCAGGCAGATTTGGAAAAATTTGAAGCAGTGCTCCTGCCTGCCATTGAGTGGCCTTGTGCACCTCTGCATTGGCTCCATATTCCCCTGGAAGTGACAGAGCAAAGTCGTATATAATCGCACCCCTGCGTGCTGACATTAGTTCCTTTCTGTCAACCCCTCCTGACGTGGATCTGGAGTTCTGCTCTCAACTTTGTCCGGCTTCAGACAACTTCTAAAACTTCTGTCACAGTGTGCTAGGGAACAAAGTTCCAACCGAAAACATGCTTCAAGCTGTACCACGACTGCAGGAAGCAGATGTCGATCATGGGCGCTCACAATGTGTGCCTGGGCTCAAGGCATAAATGAAAGTTGTTGTCAAGTGCTTCCTGGTGCACTCGAATGTGATTATTGACTGAAAGGCAAAGTTGTATGTCGCTGAACACAAAAAATAATTGTGGTAGTCACCCAGATCCTGTTCCAAGTCGCAGGCCTGGTCGCAGTTCTAGTCACAGGACTGCTCCTGTGTCTGCTCCACTCTCACTCGAAGTCTTCTGCTAAGTCAAAGTCCTAGCACAAGAAAGTGAAGTGGGACATGACCCAATACTACTACTTTGGCACCAAAGAGGGCATCGAGATGTAAATCTCACTCAATTGAGGTCTCTAGCTAGAGAGTCGATTCCTGAGTTGGTCCTGAAATGCCCTGAGTGTTTAGGTTCATAGTAGACCCTGCAGCAGATCAAGGCCTTAAACAGGCCATGCTGCAAATTTTCAGTACTCTTATGGCGCGCTCTGCCACATCTTCAGGCCCTACGAAACCACAGGGGCTCTCCAGTCTGGTTACCGCCAGTGGGGTGCTTGCCCAGCACTGCCTGTCCCATTGGGACTTTTTACCAAGCCCTTACCTTTTCCAGTTTTCCTCTTCAGCCCCACAATCAATGCGGATTCCAGCCACCCTACATTCGGGGTGATGCTGCCGCAGATGATAAATAGCTGACGCAAATGTCGGATCCTGAATGATGTGCTATGAGATTGCAAAAGTGCGACCTGTTCATCCTGACTCTAATTATGTACCTCTGCCCCATCACAACTATCAACAGAGCTTCCATTATCTTTTTGGCTCCGATTTCTTTTCCTGTTCCAGAGCATGGTGCACCAAAGGATATTGATAATGATGGTGAGGAGGATAGCTTGCTCTCCCCTCATCAGATTGATGATGTTTTATATACTGATTTGCAAAGCCATGGGTCACCAATGGAAGAAAATGCCTCATTTTCAGTGGCGGTTCGGGGGACAGCAGAAGTACTAGAATTACAGCTACCCTCCCTTGAGACAAAAACAAATGTTTTGACGGCAATTTTACAGTTTGGGCCAGCAGCATCTGAGCCCTTACTATCACTTAATGACACCCTCACAGATATCATGATGGCTACTTACTCAAAACTGTGTTCCTATCTGCATGTTAGTTAGCAAGTCGTGGAGGGCTTTGTAGGCATACGTGAGGATCCTGAACTGGCATCTCTTCTGGATGGGGAGCCAGTGGAGGTCTCTTAGGTGGGGGGCGATGTGGGTTTGTTTGGGGAGGTCCAGGATGAGTCTGGCTGCAGCATTCTGTATGGTCTGGAGTCTTCTGAGGAGCTGGGTGGAGATGCCGGCATAGAGGGCATTGCTGTAGTCGAGGCAGCTGGTGACGAGGGTCTGAGTGACGGTGTTTCTGGTGTTGGTTGGGATCCATCTGAAGATTCTGCGGAGCATGCGAAGTATGTGAAAGCAGGAGGAGGCGACTGCGTTGACTTGTTGTTTCATGGACAGTTGGCTGTATAGGATGATGCCGAGGTTGCGTGCATGGTCGGTCGGTGTGGGTGTAAGTCTGAGTTCTGTAGGCCACCAGCTGTGGTCCCAAGCGAAGGTGTTCTTCCCGAAAATCAGTACTTCAGTCTTGTCTGAGTTGAGTTGGAGGCTGAATGAGATCCACTGGTTTCTCTGGCAATGTACAGGCTTAGCTGATGGATATGCCCTTTGATAGATCTCACCTCTTTGGAGAGAAGACAGACTCCGCTTTGGAAATGTTTAAAGACAGCATAACTTCAGTGCTTTCCTTGGGGCTGATGGCCCCAGCCAAACAATTTTTTCATTAGTTCAGAAAATTGATGGACTATTACATGGGGTTTTTATATAGGCAGAGGCAGCCCTCTCAGCCAGTGATTCAATAGGTCTCGCAAGAGACAGTTCAAGATCTACTGTGGAGGCTCATTGACCGCAATTTGTCCTGCAGCAGGCCAATCTCCCTTCCCCACCCACAGCTGACAATGGTGATGGGATGCATCAATGCTGGGTGGGGGGTGCCACGTGGGGGGGGTGGAGATCAGCAGATTATGGTATCCAGCGGAGTGCCGGCTCCACATCCATTTGGTGGAGCTGTGGGCAATTTATCGAGTGTAGGTTCTCACAGAGAACACCGCTGCCACTTGATACTGCAATAAGCAGAGCAGAGTGGGGTCCTGGGTCCGGTGGCAGGAGACTTTGCGTCTCTGAAGGTGGTTGGAGCAACAGGGTATCTTTCTGGTCGCAAATCACCTGGTGGGGGTCACTGAATCCCACAGCGGACGAACTGAGCAGACATCTGTCAGATCAGAAGTGTCGTCTGCATCCTGAGGCAGCTCTGCTCTGTCATCTCTGGGGCAGTATGGAGCAAACATGGACTACATGACACCACAGAGCGAAGGGCTGGAGCAGTGCTTCAAAATTCTCCAGATCCAATGCAGTGCCTGGGGGCTAGTCTAAGGTGATGAATCTGCTTTTAGACTATCCACCAGAAAGAGCGTTACCCAAGGTAAGTAACTTGTTTGTTAATCACTATTTGGACTCGTGGGGTATGCCAATTAATTTGAGTGAAAACACTTTGCATCAAAGACACCTTATAGCTACCTACACTTTTGTGCTTTGCAGTTAGGGGACAATACTGTTGACTTAATGTTGGATGGCAATTTCTCCAGAACCTGTTACTTTTATATATTGATATTTGGTTTTGTTTGTTTGGGTTTTATTCCTGGTTTGTAATTTTGTCTTTGAAAAAGCCCTTGGCGCTGCCCACCCACGGTAAAACATGTTAGCTCTTCATTGTATTATTTTAATGTTTTATTACATAGTAGCACTACTATATTTACATTAACCAACCTGTACCACTAAGAAACAAAAATAAACCATATTTTAATGCCAAGTAAGAATGCTTACAAAGTTAGCAAAGTTACAGTAGAAATGAACAGATTTTGGAAAATGATTTCCTCAAAAATACCTTGAGTGCCCCGTCACAAATTAACTTCATGCTTTACATGCAGTGCAGCTCAATCCTCTGTTTCAATTTTTTTTTAAATGGAGAGAGGTTGTTACTTGGATGCTAGGGCTTTTTAGTGCACTAGCATTCCATTCTGCACAGTATGGTGCCAAAGTATACGGTAAGCTGGATAGCCAAGCCTTGGCAGCGGTGGAATACAAAATTCTTAGGAGAATGTTAAACCCATCACCTCGCACCATGTTGGGCCCTTTTCCAAAGTTGATACAATAAGTTATTGCCACTGACCTACACCCGAAACACTTACACTTCTGGATATGTATTTGGACTGGCCTGAAGATTGAGCCCGATCCTAAAACCATTAAAGGTATTTTGAGGGTCCCTGGTTTGCCAACCTTCAAGTAAGTATGTTAAAATATATTTTGTGTGTCTGGCCACCATCATACTTTTAAAAACCTGGAGAAGCAAAAGCTATACTTGAGGAAGTTTATTGGGATCATGTTTGTTGCAATAAATTATGGCAACAGTAGGTTCAAACTCTCTGATTCAGTATTTTGATGGAAAACTACAATGTAGCTTAGACGAATATCTAAACATCATCATACCTAGCATCTATATCTGATATAAGCTTTGTATTTTCCCTATTGCAAATGTGTCCCTGGATCGCGCCAGGAAGACCAAAATCAATTGGCATGCACAACCTGTGAATGAACAGTTGTCATTCTTTTTCTCTACTCCTTATGTAAGTCTCCGAGGCTGGAATCCAGCTCTGTTTAGAAAATGTCAGAGGTTTTAAGAGTACTCTGTACCTCTGTAAATCAAGTAAAGAGTGCTTTTTGCAGTCTCAACGTTTTTGGAGCAGCGTGAGATAAAAAAAATCACATTTAACTTGCACTGTTATCACTAGAATATGTATACTAGTGTAGCTTTAAGATCAGTTTCAATAGTTTGTTTAATGACCAAATCTTGACGCGTTCTAACATTTGGTGCTGTTAACCAAAACTCAGAATGTAATTTTTCTATGATTTTTAATGAATGTGTTTTATTATAGATAGGTAAATTGCAGACAAAGCACATTTTCCCGGGCCACCCGTAGATCTGTTCTTGGCTATACATGTCTTGCCATGGGGAATAGGGCTAATTGATCGATCTGACAATCTTATTTGTTCTGCCTGTGTATCTTTGTTTTGTGCCAATAAAAGTAGTTGTCTCTTTTACTGGCTTCCGTTGTATAAAATGTGCTCCTAAATATGAATCTCTGCCAAACCATATTTTAGATGCTTTAACTGTTAACCTGAGGCATTTTCTTTTTAAAACCGTTTTTATTACGTTTTAGAAATGTACCTTCAACTTTTTAGTACAGATCACTGGTGTGAAACTATATTTCAGTTTCAGACTTAACTTTCTCAAAGTTCTCCATTCTCTCCAATTCCATTCCACCCTCTTGTTATGGATCTTAGGCCTTCACTAGCGAAATTGTACCTTTATTATGCAACTCAAAATTGGTTGCCTAGCAAGAGTTTTACAATTTGGACAGGCCTTGGACATTTGTATGTAAGGCTTTTCTGCAAAAATGCATTTTAATGGCACTGCCTACGATTCCTTCATAAGGAACTGGTTCCCCAAAAGATAATAGGCATCCTATTTGTCTCAATCACATAGTATCATAACCTGAATACATAAGACGGAGTATCGGATGCAGGAGAAATTGGATTGTATTCACTGCTACTTAGGTAGTATCTGTGTAACGTTTGTGAATTGGATCACTGGCTATGATGTTCCCTCTAACTTCTATCACAATGTTATGAGTATTTGGAATTCAGAGACTAAACTTGTTGGTTGAGGGTGCAGTATGGCTCTTCTATTTCTCTTTGACTGTTTAGTCTTTGCTTATGAAGCTTTCCTGCTTCATGAACACAACATTAATGTATATATGTATGCATATGGCATTCAGATTTTATTTCATTTCCAATTACACCAATCAGAAGTAACCTCAGACCTTCCTCCTGCATTAGAGGCCAAGAGTCTTTGGATTGAAAAGTGTTTATGAGGCTTAATCAAAAATGGAAATCTTTCTAATGCATAATAAGCTCCTCAGGTTGACCGACTCTCTATATCCTCATTCATTAGGAACAGCACTCAAAGGTGCTGAGGGCAGTTTGTAACTTAGGAAACATAATTGATTCTGAACTTCCTTTTGACTGAAAGCGAGGAAACATAGCTGTCTTTCTCATTATGTCTTATTCTCTGGCTTATGTTTTTTCTCGCCTGTCCTTTTCCCACAGAGTTCTTATAATCTGGGTGTCAAACAATTGTACATTGATTTAGGAAATGCAGTTTATTTGCAAATCAAAAGCATCCTGTACCTACAGTGCATTCAAAATTCAGCATTGGGGCCTTACTTATATTATAATAACAATGTCATATATGGTAGCATTTGCTACTCCTCAATGCATGAAGACGAAATGATACATACCGATTTTGTAAATGTTTGTCACAAACCTTAATAAAGATATATTTAAAAAAATATATATATGGTAGCATTTGAACCAGCTCCACTGCCTCCTTATACCTTAAAAAGATCATCTTTAAAATATTTTGCATTCTGCAAATAATCTTCTAGGGTTGTGGTCACAAATTCATATTGAGAAAATAGCTGAAGTGATGGGGGAAGAGTTTTTCAATTTAGAGGAGCCACTTCAAGCAATGTTCCGTTACATCTTCGGGCTAACTCAGGCCACATTAAATACAGGAAAAAGCAAAAGATATGGCTTTTTACCATCTACATTTGTCAGACTTCAGCATATGGTTTCTACGTAGTCTCCAGCAGCTCCAAGACACCTTGTTAGAATGAACGCTCCTTTTGACAAATATTGAGAATATCTGGAGGCACATAATATATTGCATGTTGATAACATTATAATGGATATTTTTTGATAGTTCAGTTAGTCCCAGTAGACTGACACAGTCTGTAAAAGCTGACTGCCAGTTAATCACCTTTCACACTCTGGTAGGTTCCAGGAGGTTGATGGGTAGCAACATCCAGGATACAGCATCAGTGATTGTTCTCATTTATATATTACTTAGTAAGGGGCGTATGTATGCCTTCTTTTTTGTAGCTATTAGCCACTGCTTGTATTTCTGAAAATAAATCTTGGTGAAACCGGTCTGTAAGACTTACTTTCCCTTCCCATTCCCTCCTTGCCGCTTAAAATAAAATGTCTTTTTTTTTTTTGTCCAATGTCTTTAGAAGTGCAGCTCATGAAAATAAAAGTAAGTACACTGGTGATCAGTTAATGGTGCATCCATATTGTGGAAGACATTCAGAGCTTATACAGCAAGTATGGACAGTTACTCAGTTTTTACTAGTTTATTACATAACAAGAATTAGGGTATGGCAGCACTCGCCCCCTCCGTACTGAGTGTCATTAGTACTGGTGTGAATGAATAAAGCATTTCTGCGAAGCTGGAAATTAAATTCTTAGATCAAGTGTAGCTTGTAAATACAGTGACTGTGATAGACTGACACGTTAGTTCAGACAATTTTATTCAGTATACCTCATTCTCAGTTGATGCATTGTGTACTGCTAATCGTGACAGATCAGTAGCAGATAAATTATCTTTTGTCAAAATAATACCAAATTTTGTAGGGCAGCCAGCTGGAATGGTTGCACATGGAAATCCCTGCCTACTTTCAACTGGAATGGATTAATGTACTCTAGAGAATGGCCCTTGCACCCAATCTCCTTTGAAGAGATGAAAAAGGCTGCCAGAGACTTCCTTACCTGTAATGTTCATAGCACATACCACTTGCAGTAGAAATGAATTCAAGCTAATTTCAGACGCATACCCCTAAGCATCTCAATATGTACAAGAATGCCATTGAAATGTATACTATAATCCAGATCACAAAGAAACAGCTTATTAATTTACTCCTCAAGCCTGCCTTTGTAGATGTCATTATCATCTGAACATTTATAATAATTTGGTATTCAAGGTGGTGGCCAATCATTTTCTCCCACTGATGCCAATTATTGACCCTACTAGGCAAATCAGTTTTTGCTTCATCATGTTCTATATAGTTTACTGTAAGGCACCTGTTTGCTGTCTTATACCAGGTGAATCTGGAGGGTTATTTGTCCATTGCCAGTTTTGATACAAAGCATTTTATAACTTGGAATGACCTTTCTTTACTGAGGTTGCTGGGAGTTTGTTGATACATAACAACTGTTTGTGCTATTTTTGGGTGGTTCAATAGCTTGGATGGTATCAGACAATATAGTGTTGACCGTTTTGCACTGAATAGAGGGACTAACTAGGACAGCTCTCTGTCCCCTTTACTTGTCCTTGTGATTGAACTGAACCAGTAACGCATATAAATTAATCCACAAGGGAACCCATTTATATTTTGTCAGAAATCTGTCTCCCTGTATGTAGATCAGTGGTTCTTAACCTGTGGTCCAGGATGCCTGGGGGTCCTCGAAGTCCACTCGGAGTACACGATTGCTTAGAAAATTAAATAAATTAACAGATTAATAAAGGGTTTCTAAATAAAGAAGCAACATTGAAAAATGTACGCCTTTATGTAAATGTGAAGGAATTTGAAATTGGAAGCTAAAAATTGTTAGAAACATCAAATAGATTTGTGGGAGCAGTGTAAGTGCGTCAAACAGGATATAGTATGGACGATGAGTGGCCTCAATTGAATTTAGAAACGCTCCGACCTTCCCATTAAAATTTATATTTGATTGTGAATTAAATAAAATATTTCATCATTTTTGTACTTGTTTGAATGCTTATATCTTTATTTTTAGGTCTCGCATAGGCAGCGCTTGCGCTGTCTCTTCGAGACATGCTGTATTCAGGATATGTGCATAAAGCTCCGCCTACTTCCCGCCCATCTTTATAATTGGCTCCTGTCCCTGTCCTTTGTAAATGGTGGCTTTTCATTGGTCATTAGGCTTTGTAGTCCCTCCATAGTACCTCCCTGTCTCTTTTTGTAACCTCCCATGAGGACACCCCTATTACATGTGTTGTTACGCCCTAAGTTTTAATTACAACCTCAAGGCACTATTTTCTTAAAGGCCTTCAGGCAGGACACCCACTTGGTCCTAAACAAGGTTGGCAGTGGTTACTTTACTCGCTAGCACTTCTCACATTTATATTAGACCTTTAAATTTCCCTTCATCAGCTCCACATAGAGTACTACCTAATCGGAATTAATATAATTGTTTTTTCACATTTCAAAGCTATTCATTTTATATATGGATATAGCTATTTGAATGTACTTGTGGTACTGTCTTGCATGCAATGCATTATGGGAGTACCATATGTGACCAAAGGTTTGTGATGCTCACTAGGGACCTCTAGGAGCAGCTTGCGGTACTGGCAGTGCTGGTGCCTTGCTTACTAGGGACCTCTAGGAGCAGCTTGCGGTACTGGCAGTGCTGGTGCCTTGCTTACTAGGGACCTCTAGGAGCAGCTTGCGGTACTGGCAGTGCTGGTGCCTTGCTCTCTAGGGACCTCTAGGAGCAGCTTGCGGTACTGCACCTACCACATCTCACATTTCTATTAGATCTATAACTTTCCCTTTATCAGCTCCACATGGAGTACAACCTAACCTAATCCGGAATTAATATAATTCTTTTGTCACATTTCAAAGCTACTAATTGTATATATGGACATAGCTATTTGAATGTACTCATGGTACTGTCTTGCATGCAATGCATTATGGGTAGGGTGCATGTACAATATCTTCAAAGTTTATGATGCTCACTAGGAACCTCTAAGAGCAGCTTGTGGTGCTGCACCTAGACAAGCAGTGCTGGTGCCTTGCTCACTAGGGAGCTCTAGGAGCAGCTTGCGGTACTACACTGAGACATACCATGCTGGTTCCTGGCTCACTATGCAATCATTTGCAATGCACTAGGTCTCGCATTACTGAAAGTATGAGCTATTGGCGTTGCATTATTATTTGCAACGCCAATACCTCAAACTATCAGTAATGCGAGACCTATTGCATTGCAAAGGCTTATTTTGTATTGTATTGCGGTTCAAATTATTAAAGATGCTTGGGCTGCACTCCGCGGCTCTCAGTAATGAATATGTGGGGGTCCACAGAAATCAAAAGGTTAAGAACCACTGATGTAGATATCTTTATATGGAAAAAAAAGAGAGCTATAGTCTGAATACACTGCTAGATATTACATATATAATGTTGTTAATCTGAGGTATACTGAGGCACAGCAAAGGCACATTGGACAAATATGGTTTTGTACTGTGAATCTTTTTGGAGTCACATGTTGTGCATTATTCTGACAGCTAGTGGTTGGGTCCGGAATTCTTCTTTGTAGGCTCATTTTTTTGCTGGGCGTCATCAAGGACCTTTTGGTGATGTCCTTCCCCTTGTGACGTCAGGCGTACCCAGGACAACTCTTTTTAGTGGCAGTGCAAGAGGACAGGCCCAGAGAGGCTCGGGGTCCTCAGCGAAGTGACTCACTCAGGCTCTCCCCACCCCCAAACACACAACACCAATGGAGGATGGACAGGGTGATTGCTTTGTGAGTGGGAGGCAATCACCTCAGACAATTGGATACTCAACATTATGCGACACAGATATTGCATCGAACTGATGAAAAGAACAAAAAGGCACAGCAGAGAAGCATTGTCATTATCTGGTCTTCTGCAAGAAGTGCAATAATTTTTGCAAAAGCAAGCAATAGAAAGAGGACCCAAAGAAAAGAGATCATCAAAAGGATACATAAACATACAGCGAGTCAAAGACCCCTGAAAAGGGTGATTACATTGCCACTATGAACCTCAAAGACACCAACGTGCAAATACCAATGAACCACAGGCACAAGCAGGTCCTCAGATTTGTTGTGGACAAGATCCTCCTCAGTACCGAAGCATGACAAGGTGTTCCTGGGTGCAACATTAAATTCAAAGAAAGAAAGGCATTCCCAGTATACAAAGGAGCACTGGCATTGAGAGAGCAAACTCTCCTTTACCAGAGGGGGCATTTTCGGACCGTGCACTGTAATGAAGCTAATGGATATGATGGCATCCTGTATACCGCTCATTTCATATGCCAGTTTGCACATGCGCCCCATCCACAAGTGGCCACTGAGCAAATGGACATAGGGAGGCAGGAGAAACTAGTGGTTGTCACACAGGCTATGCAGAAGACATACAGTGGTGGCACATAAAAACCATCACTATAGGAAAACCATTCAACTACTACAGTGACCATTTACCACAGATGCATCCCATACTGGGTAAGGAGCACAAATGGGAAACCTGAACATCAGAGAAATGTAAAACTACAAAAGCATTAAGGCATATAAATGCGTTGGACAGAATTCCTAGCGTTGAAGGCCTTCTATTCCCAAATATAGGGGAAGAGAGTACAAATATAAACATACAGCACACTTACCAATTTCAACTTGAACAAACAGGGATAATGAGAACATATAAGCTTTCCAAAGTGCAAACAGTCACCTTCGACACTAATCTTGATAGCACCACGATAAAAAAGACAGACCTGGTACTCAGACCTAATGGAGATCTCATAGTGAGCAGTAGTAAAACTACCCCGTTCACAGTTCCTGCTGACAATGCAGGAAGGACAGTCATGACTTATGGAGCCAGGCAGCTTCAGACTAGCTGTGTGACTCCCGAGGCCACAGAATTCAGACACTTGGCTCGTCCACAAGGAGGCTAGAAGACCAACAACAAAAATGTGCCACATGGCAAAGTGTAACCAATATGTTCAAAAGTGAAAAGGGGAAGTGGCCATCAACAGTAGAAAGCAAGACACTAATCTCATTAAGTACTTTACTTACATTTTATTTGAGATGCTCACCTATGCATCACTCGAGGTCCGCTTGACGAACATTATGGTATACACTAGGGTATATATAGGGACACACTTCTTTACTAAACTAGTTTCAAGAAATTCCAGGAGAGAGCAAGGAGAATGGCCCCACCACAGGCAGCACGCACACCCATGTAGAATTTGAAATTAGTGCTCCCATAACTAATTAAGGAACATTTTGAATCAATGTGTTGGACAGAACTCAAGTATTTAATATTTAAAACGGTCTACCTAGTAGCAATCACATGACTATGCAGACTCAGTGAATTGTATGGGCTGCCAATACAGGAACTCTACTGATAGATAGACAGGGACAGGATGGTTATGAGAACAAATCCAAATTTTTCCCTGAAGGTCATCGCACAGTTCCATGTTAAGCAGTGCATCAAGCTTCCCAGGCTCTTCCAGGAACCAAAGACACATGCAGAAAGGGCTCTCAATACATTTAATGTGAGGAGGGTAGTCTTGTACTACCAGCAAGAGACATTACCAATAAGGAAGTAACTCAGTTTTTGTATTTCCTTCGCACCAGCGCACAAAGGTTCTCCTGTGTCAAAGATGACCAGGACAAGAAGGATATTAGACAATCCAGACATGCTACAAGAAAGTGGGAGTGCCACGGAAGAAGCTGAAGGCTCACTCCACCAGGAACAAGCATTAGCAAAGCCAGTAGGTCTCACCAATGCGAGAGCTATTGGCTTTGACTGTGTCTTTCACCCATGTGGTATAGCAGCAGGGTTACCGATGACCGCGTCCTAGCTTTTTTCCCTAACTTATAGCCATGCTGCTGTACAACACGGCTAAAAGATATTGGCAATGACAATAGCTCTTGCATAGGCGGGACCTTCTAGCTTTGCCAATGCTTGTTTAACCACGTACCATGACAGATACCGTTTTGGGGTTATTTGTTTGTTAATATGAAATATAACAAGGGATTCATTGAGTGGGAAGGATAGTATAAATACAGCATATGAGACGCAAGCTGGTGTGTTAAGGACACACTGGCCGTTCAGTTCATTTTGCACCAGGTAACTTTCTCTGATGGATTAAGTGAAAGAATACGAGCACCAGATGAGTCGGAAGTTGGAGCTACAGGCAAGGGGCACAGGCTGTGCCACTCCTTTCCTTACCTGGTTTGGCTGGTTTTGAAGGCAGTTTTGGACATGCTGGTTACAGGGCGAGAAGCACTCCACTTCCTTTTTTTCTGCTCTTTTAGTTTAAGGAAGAGGAGTCAATAATTGCCTGACGAACAGGAGAATAACCTCTGAACTGACAGTAAAAGGCAAGGTTGTGTGTGTCTGCAGCTTGGATGTGTCCTGCAGTTCGTCTGGGGTCAGATGGCTGCCTATCCCTGGGGCTATCTGATGCCACGATGCTGCACTGTTGACACATGTCACACAGAACCTCCTCCTGCAGCATGGGGGATGCAGAAGAGTCTGCCTGTCAAACACTGCAGGGGGAGGAGGCTGGGTGCTTCCGCACAGGGATGGACTGGGTAAGGAGAAGGAGCAGAGCTTCCGTTTACAGTCAGCACAAAGTCATCAATATATGGCATAGAGGTACAGGAGTCACGTAGCCGCCGCCCCACACGAGCAGAACAAGAGGAGCCAACCTTGCAATCGGTGGGTTCTGTGGTCACTTTTAATTGTGTTTTTAACACTGGCACATGCAGCACGTATGGTATGTCCCATGTAAAACATGTTTGCATCTCCGCCATGCCCTGATGTTGCATCATTGCATGTAGAATAACGTAATTTGGAGCAAATCATGTAATCTCCCAGTGCCTAAAAAAACAAACAAGCTCACCACCTGTCTGCTACCTACACTGACAGTAGGTAAACTCTGCCCAACATCAGCTGTTTGCTATTGGTGGTTTTACAGAGTACATTTGCCCCTAATTGAGCAACACGTAACGTGGTGGGATGGGTGAGGATGGGGACAGGAGCACAAGGGAGAGTGGGAGGGGCTGAAATGCCTCCTGCGCTCCACGGAAACCTGGCAGCACAGCAATGTAATGAAAGTTTAAAGGAAAATGGCGTCCAAAATGGATATAGTCATCAAAACAAGTTAGCAATTTGAGAGGATGAGACTAGGGAACCGGGTTAGTCTTGGCATTGGCTCTTCCCGTGCCTATAAAAAACATGCCTACTGTAACAAATAGAATTAAACACTGGCGAATCCAAAGAAAATAAGGAACAGAAACAAATTTACAAATGCCGATCGGTACTACAGCATTGATTGAACTCCCTTTGGGTGAACAAATGGCGCGGGACCAATTCAAAGAAAGAGTGCGCCGACCAAACCATAAATACACAAAAGAGTAGGAGGACATGTAACGGGGGCAGTAGCCATTTAAGTGAAAAACGCAAATACCAGCGTTTCACCATTGAAAAGAATGGAATTTAGATAGGCATTCAAAGGAACAAATGAAAAGCGATGGGTGTGATGAAAGCCCACAGAGTCGACAAAGCATGTCTTGAAGAGACAGTGCATGTGCTGCCTATGCAAGACCTAAAAAGGTCAGCACTTGTCTTTCTGGCAAAGTTTCATTTAGCAACATATGTAGGGCAGTGATATGGCCATCCATACATACCTTTTCCAAACAGTATTATGTGGCGATTCAAGCCAAAATAGAGGCACAGGTGGGAAAGAAGTTATTAAAACTCCTGTTTGCTAGCACACACTCATTTCAACCCACCCTCTTGTAGGAGAGTAACTCTACAAAATCATTGCACAGCATGTGAGTTCAGAAAAGATTCACGCTTCAAATCTGCGATGCCCAGCAAAAAAAGAAGCCGGAGACTACCAAGGAGAATTCTGGACCCAACGACTAGATGGCAGAATAATGCACAGCATGTAAATTGAGAAAATACTTCAAACTGCAAAACTACTCTTCTAAGTGAGTAACTTTTCCGTTATTACCTTTTAGTGAGCTCCTCTTACTATTATGGATTGAAATGTACACTTATTCATTCCTGTTATATAAGAAAAACTTTGCTGACATTCGGGACTTGTTAGCAGTTGTGGAGTCCAAGTGGTTAGATTTGCTAATATCAAAGATGACTGAAATGAGTTTCGCTAGGGCACAGACTAAAACTAGTCTTTTAAAAAGGTGTTTGCAATACTATTAGTGTGGCAGCTGCCTTATGTTATACTGGTATATACAGTCATGTGATTAACAGGGTAACAACATTTTTGTTATTAGTAGGGTAGCCTCTTCAAACAATACTGTAAATGAGATCAACTTATAAATATATCAGGTTTCATTGACTTAAATGCTGTGTATAGCGATTGTGCATTTGTTTTATTATGATTTGGGAATTGACTGCCCCAAACTTGGCTTTAAAAAAATGCAATCACTTTTCCTCAGTCCTTCAAGAATATAGTGTTGCAACCTGCAATCTGATCAGTGCATATTAACCACTGCAGAATCTACCGGTAGCTCATCTTCTTGCAGAGTATGGACTACTAGAGGATTGGCTACCAGATTCCTCAGTGTTCCTTTATGCTTCTTTTGCTCCCCCCCTCTTTATGGAACACCCACAGCCTCTATATTTTATCAGAGCCTGGATTTGTTCTGTCATATTGCCAAGTTGGGTGTTTTTGCTGCTGAAGACATTTATTTATTGAACGTATGGTTCCAGCAGTTGTACGACTTGAAAGCAATTGTGGATAAAATGCAATGCTTATATGAATGCATTTTAAACTCTGATTTCACCTCCAGACTGATCACCAAGCTTATTCGTGATTTCACCTCTCATCTGCTGTACGCATTCTTTATAACACTGGCATTAGAAAGGGGCTCTGCCATAGTAGTATTGCTAGAGGCAAGTGCAAGAAAGATTTTGGATTCTCTGAATGAACAGCAGTGGGCAGCAACATGCACCTTGCTGTGCGTGTATCCATGAACTATCATACATTAATTGACTATATCAACTTTATAGCTCCAGAAGGGTAACATAATTGTCCTCAGTACATCTGCAGAGTATGCAATGTATTTGTCATAGTAGGAAATCTGTAGAAGGCCATGAAACTGAGTACCAAGATAGTGGAATTTGAATTTGTTGAATACTGTCTGTAAGTTACATACAATGTATAGCCGGTCTATAACAATCTAATTTGATGCTGTATAAAATGAGCAACCTTAGCTTCTTTGATTGTTGTACATTCAAAAAAGTGAATAACCTGTTTAATAGTACAAGGGGCATGGACCTTGTACATCATTTGAGCCAGTCTCGTTGATTTTTAAGTTGTTAGTGTACATTTGGTCATTGTTACTGTCTTATTAAGGGTATCACTTTTATTTTGAGACTAAACCGTGCAGAAAAAGAAATGCATCTTTTAAGATTTGTCAAACAAAGGAACAGCATTTTTGTACTGAATTTTATCTGTTATGTCTTAGGGATTAGAATTGCAGGAAACATCCTGTCATACTGCAGAAGCACGGAGAGTGGATGAGGTCTTTGAAATGGCCTTCGAACAAGAAGAGCATGGCTCATCATTTTCTCTCAACCACCATTTTGGTAACATCTTAACTCCTTGTGCCGTTCTTCCAGTAAGATTGTATTCTGATGCAAGGAGTGTTTTGTCTGGAATCATTGATGCGCATGAAAACCTGAGACAATTCAAAGAAGATTTCATTAAAGTGCTTTTGTGGACACTTGTGCACCACTGTTATAAAAGGTCGCAAACACAAACCAGTTCTGAAGAAGTGCCAGACACTAGAAAGGATGAAGTTGAGAACTTACAACTACAAAAGCCAAATGAAATTAACAATATGTTTACAAAATCTAAGATCGCAAAGGATGCAGTAAGTTTTACTACTGATGCACTTGATGAGTGGTCAGATGATGATGAAGATGACCTGTTTGATCTAGAATCCAACAGAAGGAAAAATTTAGCAAAACAGCTTGGACAGCAAAGAAGTAATATGTTGACAATTCCTGGAACTATAGAAACTCACAGTATGCGTGGTGATACATTGGAAGGAATATCCGCAACTAAACTTTACACCTTTGTTGGATTTGGGCTTCCAGCTGTTGACAAAGGAAAGCAGCAGCATACATCAAATGTTCCATTAGTGGAGTTCCGCTGCACATATTCAAAACTACTAAGCATACCAGAAGACTGGAGATCCCAGTCTTTGCCCAGTGCCAGGCTCAATGAGATGAGAGAACTGTTCCCTAATGACTGGTACCAATTCATTTTAAGTCAGTTGGAGTTTGATCACTTGAAAGAAAAACCCACAAACTTACTAGAAGAAATTATTAAAGACAATGCTTTGAAAGAAATATACGTCCAAGGGATATTCTCTTCCTATTATGGCCTGTTTGGGACAGAACATGCTGTTCCCAGTCCTAGTTACCTCTTCAGAGCCTACTCTGGTGGCTTTCCATGGTCTGTGGACCTGGACTGGTTGGAAGGAAAACCTGAATTTTTTCAACTTGCACAGAAAGCGTTTAGGTAATATATTTTTTATTAATTGGTTAAATGCCTTTATTTATATTATTGCCTTAAATGATCTGTCAGTTTAAATTGTGCTGATTAATTTGCATATCTTGATTTTGAGTCCTCATTTCTTCCAGTTAAATTCTGTCATAGCCTAATTCAAATGGCCTACGTAAATTGTTGTATTAATTTTTGTTTAGTTTTAGATTTACTATTTTTGGAAAATAATGCCTTTACTGCATTTCTGTTATACTTTACTTACTCCATTTTCTTTCTTACTTTAAAATAGTACATACTTTCAGATGGAAGTGGACTTAAAAAATGTGTTAACTATGCTACCTCTATTTTGTTCCTCCAGATATGCTTTTAAACTTATGGTTGACAAAGCAAGCTTGGGGCCTCTGGAAGATTTCAAGGAACTACTTAACTACCTTGAAGAATATGAAAATGACTGGTACATAGGCTTGGTATCTGATGCCGAATGGCAGCAGGCAGTTTTGCAAGAAAAACCATACCTTTTTTCCTTGGGACATGACCCTAACATGGTAAGAAAACAAAGCACAACTGGAAGAGTATAATATGAGAAGAAAAGCATCCTGCAATATTGTTTTCTTTTAAAGTATTAGATATGTTTGCCTATGATGCAAAGAAAGTTTTGGGATTGTGCTTGGGAGTTTTTGTTGTGGCCATATTCATAAAAATCCTTGAAAGTAATTGAAATATATTTTCTGGGAGTGGCTGTGAATATAAACAGTTGGAGAAAGTGTCCAAACAGCTTTCATAAAAAATAGAGGTTGAGAATACTCTGAGAAGGTGTGGCAGCCATGAATGTAGTACTATGAACATTAAAGTAGACTTTGCCATGAAATTCCCTCTAGAAACACCTATGCAGGAAACCACACTTAAAGAAAACAAAAAGGGAATGGGTGCAGTTTTTAGTTACTAAAAATGTTGTGATTAAAAACTTTGTAGTTTAAGTGAAGAACAGACGTCCGACCTCTACTGCAAAAGGTAATATTTGAGACTCCTTAAAAAGGGTTTTGAAAGATTTCTAGAATAAATGTTTGGGGTCATGTTGTAGTTGCTAATATTCCATATGTTATTCTGCAGTCATAGGTACAATATATTGGGACTGGCAAGTCTTCACGGTACATTTGTTAATTTAATGTGTTTCACATAGTGCATACTTAAATTCACCCAAAAAATCTGTGCCAGCAATTCAATAACCTAAGTAACCTATGATGTTTCTATCATCGTTCTTACATTGTTTTAACAGTAGACATATCCTTACCTTTATTATGTCAGTTGAGTATAGCTGGTAGGGTAAGAGATAATGTTCATGGCTTGGCAGAACCAGCCAGTTGCATAAATAAGTGGTAGCTGTGGAGAGCAGCCTTCAGGCTTAGTCTTGAAGGAATGTTAAGCAGCTTGTTTTACCAGTTTGCAACCTTATTGTATTGGTTAAATGAAAGGAGAACCACACAGTATTAGGTACATATAATACTAGCTTAGAATAAGTAAGTTCTACTGAACTTAGGGTTGGGTAAGTCAAGGGTTTAGCACACCCTTTCTCCAACCTCAGAGTTTAGTTCGCACGAGGTTAGGTAGGTGCAACACCTCACCCACTTAGTATGTCTACTAAAGGAGATGCCAGTGTCTCACTGCCCTCTATATACAGTGAGCTTTCATTCCAAGAATTGAAAGCCCTGTGTGCCTCTAGAAAGCTGAAGACGGGGAGAAGTGCCAACACTCAACGTCTAATAGAGATGTTACTGTTAGATGACCTAAGGAAGACTCTGGGGTCAGATGAACAGGACAGAGTGGGTGTGGCAGGGAATGAAGACAGGTCAGGAGGTGACACCTTTTATGACCTGGAATCTAACCCTGAACAGGGGGACGAAGATGGGTCCCACCTGGATAACTCAGATCTTCCAGAAGGCAGTAGAGAAAGCCATGATGGGCCCCTCTTCACCCCTCCTGGTAGAGTGCAGAGTTTACCAAGGAGATCTAGATCTCCCTTTGCAGAGTCTAATCACTCAGGACAGTCTGTAGGGATCTCTGTATCTAACCACTCTTATGATAGGGAGTACCATTTGCTTGAACTTGAGAAAGCTAGGCTCAGGCAAGAGCAATTGGCCCTTGATAAAGAGTCCCTAGAAGTCCAGAGAGCTAGAAAAAAGTTGGGACTAGAGTCCCATGGTGGCAGCAACAGTGTCCCTACAATTAAGGAACATTCCTTTGATAATAGGAACCTGAGCAAGATTGTCCCTCCCTACCATGTTGGGGATGACATCCATAAATGGATAACTGCTTTGGAGAGGGCCTGTAAAGTTCAGAGGGTCCCTCAAGAGCAGTGGGCAGCTATCTTGTGGCTCTCCTTTATCTGACAAAGGTAGAGATGGGCTCCTCACTGTTAGAGAAGAGGATGCTGACAACTACTCAATCTTGAAGAGTGCGCTCATTGATGGGTTTGGCTTAACCACTGAACAGTATAGGATTAAGTTCAGAGACACCCAGAAGACAGACTCAGGATTGGGTAGACTTGGTGTATAGTGCCACTAAGGCTCTGGAAGGCTGGTTGCTTGGCAGCAAAGTGAATGATTTCAAGGGATTGTACAATTTGATTATGAGGGAGCAGATCCTTAAAAATTGCCAAAATCAGTTATTGCATCAGTACCTGGTTGACTCTGATCTGACTTCTCCCCAAGAATTGGGAAAGAAGGCAGATAAGTGGGTCAGAACCAGGGTGAAGCAGAAAAACCAGAACAATGGTGGTGACCAAAAGAAGCAAGATGCTAAAACTCCAGATAAGGGTGGGGACAAGGGTAAAGATCAAAAGACTTCATCAGGGCCCAAAAACCTGCATCTCGGGTGGAGTCACAATCCAACAAAGATAAAGGCAAAAAGAAACCTTGGTGTTATCTCTGTAAACAGAAGACACATTGGACAAGAGATGCTGACTGTCCAAAAGCCAAGGACAATCCTCCTACCACCACTGCCCCTAAGGCAACTGCGCCTCCTAGCACTAGTACAGGTGGTGGTACAGGGAACAAGGGATTAGTAGGGTTAACCTTGTGCTCTGAGATGGTTTCTGGCCTAGTCAGAACTCCAGCTCAGGCTGTGCTCGTCTGTGATGGTGACATGGATCTTGCCACCTTATTTGTCAGTCCCAGTAACCTGGGCAAATACAGACAGCAGCCTTTGATCAATGGTAAGGAGGCCATGGCATACAGGGACACTGGTGCAAGTGTCACTATGGTGACAGAGAATCTTGTGGGCCCTGACCAAATCATACTTGGAGAAATGTACCAAGTGACCAATGCTAACAATGTCGGGACTGATCATTCCTTGGCAGTTGTTCATTTCAGCTGGGGAGGGGTAACTGGCCCTAAGAAAGTTGTGGTTAGCTCAGACCTTCCAATGGAGTGTTTGTTGAGCAATGATTTGGAAACTTCAGCCTGGGCTGAGGTAGAGTTAAGGACTCATGCAGCAATGCTGGGCATCACTGCAGATGTGTTTGCTGTGACCAGGTCACAGGCCAAGCTGGCTAACACTGAACAGGCTCTGGATCCTGAAATAATGGACCCAAGGGCCTTCCAAGAGAAAGAGCAGGCTTGGTAAGGCTGTGTCTTCCCCCCAGACTCAGAGTGAAGATCAGTCTCTTGAGGGAGATTATCTTAGTCCCTGTGAAGGAACTGTCCCAGATGAACTTGAGCCTGATCAGGTTGAGTTATTGGGGACAGGGGGCCCTTCCAGGGCAGACTTGAGTTTGGAGCAGCAAACCCGCCCCTCTCTTGAACCCCTCAGACAGCAAGCTGCTGCTGAGGCTGCTGGGAGTGTCAGTGGGACCCACAGGATCTATTGGGATGAGGGACTCCTATACTCAGAGGGTAGAGACCCTAAGCCTGGTGCCACCAGGAGGTTGGTCATACCTCTGAAGTTATGGGGCTTCCTACTCACCTTGGCACATGACATTCCCTTAGCAGGACACCTAGGCCAAAGTAAGACTTGGGACAGGCTTGTCCCTCACTTTCACTGGCCTCACATGCTAGAGGACACAAAGGAGTTTTGTCACTCCTGTACCACCTGTCAAGCCAGTGGTAAGTCAGGTGGTACCACAAAGGCCCCCCTCATACCATTACCTGGGGTGGGGGTTCCCTTTGAGGGGGTTAGGATTGATTTCATTGGTCCCATGAACCCTCCTACTGCATCTGGGCACAGTTATATTCTAGTGGTGGTGGACCATGCCACTAGGTATCCAGAGGCTATACCCCTTAGAACCACCACAGCTCCTGTGGTGGCCAGGGCCCTCCTGGGAATCTTTTCCAGAGTGGGTTTCCCTAAGGAGGTCTTAACTGACAGAGGTACCAACTTCATGTCAAGTTACATTACTGCAATGTGGAAGGAGTGTGGAGTGAACTATAAGTTCACCACACCCTATCACCCACAATGCAATGGGTTAGTTGAAAGGTTCAACAAAACCCTTAAGGGCATGATCATGGGCCTCCCAGAAAAGCTTAGGCGAAAATGGGATGTCCTGTTGCCCTGCCTTCTCATTGCCCACAGAGAGGTCCCACAGAAGGGGGTTGGCTACAGCCCTTTTGAACTTCTGTTTGGGCATCCAGTTAGGGGCCCTTGTGTTTGGTGAAGGAGGGATGGGAGTTACCTCTCAAACCTCCTAAGCAAGATATAGTGGACTATGTACTTGGTCTCCGCTCCAGGATGGCTGAGTACATAAAGAAGGCCAGTAAAAACCTTGACGCAAGTCAAGAATTGCAAAAAGCTTGGCATGACCAAAAGGCTGTGCTGACTGTTTATCAGCCAGGACAGAAGGTGTGGGTGTTGGAGCCTGTGGCCCCAGCAGCTCTCCAGGACAAGTGGAGTGGACCCGATACCATTCTTGAGCAGAAGGGAGAGGTCACCTACCTGGTGGACCTTGGTACTCCCAGGAGCCCCCATAGGGTGCTCCATGTGAACAGGCTCAAGCCATACATTGACAGGGCTGACATGGGCTTGCTCATGGCAACTGATGAGGTACAGGAGGAAGAGAGTGACCCTCTCCCTGATCTCCTCTCTCAGAACCCTGATGATGGGTCAGTTGATGGTGTAGCTTTGGCAGGCATCCTCACTGACCAGCAACAGATTGATTGTAGGAAGGTCCTCAATCAATACAGACACATGTTCTCTCTGACAACTAGTCAGACCACCTGGTGTACCCATGAAGTGGACACAGGTGAGAGTCTCCCTGTTAAAAATAAGATATACAGTCAGCCTGAACATGTCAGAGATTGCATCAGGACTGAGGTCCAAAAGATGCTAGAGTTGGGAGTAATTGAGCCCTCAGGTAGCTCTTGGGCTAGTCCAGTGGTCTTGGTACCAAAACCTCACACCCAGGTTGGTAAAAGAGAGATGAGGTTTTGTGTTGATTACAGGGGACTCAATGCAGTCACTAGGACTGATGCTCACCCAATTCCAAGGGCAGACAAACTCATTGACACTTTGGCCTCAGCCAAATTCTTGATTACATTTGACCTTACTGCTGGCTATTGGCAAATCAGACTAGCTGAGGATGCCAAACCAAAAACATCATTTTCAACCCCAGAAGAACTCACGCCACTTCCTTGCTGCGCAAGTTGCACTGGCTGCCTATCAAGCAAAGAGCGAAGTTTAAGGGACTGTGCATCACCCACAAAGCTCTACACGGACACGCCCCAGGGTACATAAAAGAACGCCTACTCAAATATGTGCCAGGGCGCGCGCTGCGCTCAGCAGAAGCCGGCCGGCTGACCTGCCCACGATGTAACACCACATCCAAAGGGGGACGAGCGTTCTCGGTCCTTCTGCCACAACTTTGGAACCAGTTGCCCGTTACTCTACGTAAAGAACGCGGTCTTCTTCCCTTTCGGAAACAGCTAAAAACTATTCTTTTTAGGGAAGCATTGTCGTGTGGTTTGTGGCCTCCTGGTCTGCCTTGCTACGTTGACTTAGGCCTGGCTGCCATGATGCCTTTTTGCGCACGTTACTTTGTGCCGTTGTTTTTCCAGCCTCTGCTTCTGCTCGGCTATTTTAGCCCTGTCTGCATTTCTATCTTTCACCTTTTCTCCTGTTCCCTTTGGGCTACGTCTGCACACCATGTACAAGGTCGAAAAACAACGTCCCTTGTTCCTGCTGATCTGGCCAGTCCCTCGCACTTAGACATAAAACTATGTACAGCTGCCCTGGAGAAATTTGGGTGCTTTTAATATTGTGATTTTCACGGTTAGAGACACTTTGAGACAAACCTTTCCAGAGAGAAGAGCTGTGCTTGTCTGATGATGTAAACCTTGCATCTAGATATTGAGGTATGGGGGTTCGCTCGACAAAGCCCAGAGGTCTTCTGTTTTTATAATAAACTAGCAACTAGCACGGGGAGGGTGGTATTGTCATTTAGCCATATATCCACTGCTTTATGAAATGCTTTCCCCGTTTGTATTCTATGGAGTTGTAACTATGCTGCTTATATTATCCTTATGCATTATGTTGATAGTACTGGCACGTGTACTGTATCATAGAGCACGGTAGTTGAAATAAACATTTTAAACTATACAGTGTCTCTTCTTGCGCACGTTGTGGACAGGTATGAGTGAGTTATGAAAGGGTGTTCTTGCTCCTGCCAGTCCTGAGAGAGAGATACTGTGTTCTGGGTTGGCTAATCATTGGTAGCATTGTTGCTAATGAGACGCTAAAGCTAGTCGGATTGGGGTGTTAGGTGCTAAGGTGTATGGTTGGCTCACCACTATATTCCGAGGTCCTATTATCCTGTGCATAGCTCTGTGTATGTGCAGAATCCCTACAACATGGCGCAACCAACGAGTGGGCTGCTTATCTGCGAGACGCTTGAGTAGTATTTGTGCTTGTCCACAACTCCCTTCACAGACGCTTCCGGAAGCGTGTGTGACGGTGATACCTCCTATATTGACGTTTTTATAGGTTCTTTCAAGCTCGAAGTTGTTAAAAGGTTTCTTAAATAATACCCTCTATTGTGCTGCAACATATTAGGTTGTCGAAAACTTCTAGCCTAAAATGGCTACGCAAATTGCGGCACATAGCCGCGCAGCGCTCCGATCTCACTTGACAGTGTATGGAGTGCCTGACGCGGGTGTCGATCTGATCTTTGTGGTACAAGCAGATCCAGCTTACCACTTTGAGGTGTTTTACTCATGGATCACTTTTCCTGCGGTGGATGGGGCTGATAATTTGTTCCATGAATATACGGCTACCGCTGTTCCTAATCACTATAGACGTATAGGAATCTTGAAGTACCGCTCACGGCTTGGCAACACCGTGTTTGGTTTGATGGCGCCCTCCCCCAACCGGTTACCGTGGTTCGTTTAGGCCCCTTATCAATTGAAGGGGCCACTTGGCCTGTCTTGGCCGGGTATACCCCACATCCGCGTTATATGACGGTGGCAGTCGGTGAACTGCGTAATTTGCATTCGTCTTTAATACGAGTGCACAGAGCTTTAGTACAGTATGTTACAGGCAACATCCAGGGAGTCCCGCCTGGAGTTGCAGCCCATCCAGCTGGAGCAGGCGGTATAACCATAAGTCCTGTCATGGTTAATTCGATGATGGGCAAGCGCCCACAAAATAAGGATGATTTTCCTTATTGGCTTGCAGAAAAATTTGACCAGCTGGAGGCAGTTTTTCCAAATACATCTCCCGTGGAAAAACACTGGATTTTGACGATTAGTTTGCCAAAAGACTTAGTCCCCGAGTTGGCAGAATGCAACAACTGGGGTAGGGTATTCGCCGCTGTATATGCGAAGTGTTTCGGCACTCCTTCCATGACGGTTCTCCCCTCTGTGATTAAACGAGTGCAGGATGAACATGGCCCTGAAGCGGCTGTGGAATTAGGGATGAGACTGGTGGGAGTGTTCGACGTAGTAGCTGATTTGATCCTTGCGAATGTCTAGGGCGATGCAGTTAACTTTCAAGTAGCTAATGCTTTGGCTTTGGTCCCAGATCTGGACAAGCCGCGCGAATTACCAAAAATTATTGCACAGGCTTACAAAACAATTGGCCGCAATAGCCTGGGAGTTAAGCCTTTTTCTAAAACGCAAACACAATCGCAACAACATCCGAAAACTCAGTCTGAAAAAGATGAAAAACCAGTTTTTACTAAAAAGAGCTGGAGGTTGAAAAAACAGGGTAAGCAACAGAAGAAGCCGGGGTCGCGAGGCGCATCCCCGGTTTCCGTCTCTTCTGAACGCACATAATTTGCGTGATAGGGTGAGAATTAAATCTCCAGAGAGATTTCAAGTCCTTGATTCGCGTTCTCCTCGTTCTTCACAGGCACCAACCCCTTCGCAGGCTGGTGGAGGAGATCGCCAGGATAGAGGAAGGGGTCGAGAGGCTCCACAGGGACGAGACCAACCTCGACAACAGGTCAGATTGAAAGCAGAAGAATTTCAACGTGCTCGCCCACAGTTTCAGAAGAAGAAAGTTGCCGCTGTAACAGCGAGATATGCCACAGACGGTGAGAACGAGACTCCTGAATTGGACGTGGGCAGTGACACTCCTAGACAGCGCCGCGGAAGTTACCATAGTGCGGGAGGCGCTACGTCCTCATGTGGAGGCGACAGCAACTGAAACATTCATTACTGTCGAGACAGCAGATACCAGAGTGGCACCCCCTGACAGACTATATAATATTGTCATTCAAATTGAAGGTGACATACAGCGTGTTATTAAAGGGATTTTTGGGGAAAATCTGACCTCTTTGTACGACATTTTGTTGGCGGAGGCGGATTGGCCGCTCCCATTCGTACTTGCTGCGCGTAAAGGGGAGGAGGTAATCCTTCCGAGCTTTTCTCGCCATGTCCCCAAGGACAAAGCGGAGGCTCTTGCAGCTGAATGGGCTGTGTCCCTGGCTCCAGCGTTATACCGCAACCACATAGGCCGGGATGAAGATTCACCACCCCATGATATTCCTTTGCGGTCGCTGCCACAGCCACAACCCCAATATCCCATCAAACGGGAAGCAAAAGGCCCCGTTTCCGAAATTCTGACTCAGTTAGAATATCAGGGAGTAATTGAAACATGCGTATCACCAATGAATAATCCCCTTTTCGCGGTTTCTAAACCCGATGGATCGTACCGCTTAGTTTTGGATTACCGACATTTGAACTCACATTGTCGGACCTTTGCGGTGCAAAACACACATAGTTCTGCGCTAGTAGACAGTCTTGTTCGTAAAAAATATAAAACTACACTTGACCTATCCAATGGATTCTACACGCACAACTTGGCCCCGGAGAGTAGCCAATGGAGCGCTTTTACCTCCGGTGGTAAATTATTCAAATTCCGGCGTTTACCTATGGGCTACAAGAACAGTCCGGGCGTATTCGCTGCCCGTGTTGTCTCTTTGTTAGACGGCATAGACCCAGATGCATGTTCGTACGTCGATGATATCTATCTGACAGACGACGAGTTATTCCCGCATCTTTCCCGAGTGGACCCCATTATTCTCGAATTTGCGGTTTTAGGTTATAAGTTTAACTTTGCCAAATCACACATTGCTGAATTTACCGTTTTGTTTTTGGGCTATGAGCTCAACAATGAAGGTAAGGGCTTAGCCCCCATTTCCGTGAGAAATGTGCACTTTTGTGCCCTCCTACCACTCTGAAGAAACTTCAGTCTTTACTGGGTTTTCTGAACTTCGGGTGTACTTACATTCCCGAATATGCCCAGCGTATCAAGCCACTGTATGCCTTGATACAACCTAACTTTTCGAAGTAATGCTGGCTCCCGGAGCATTCCTCCATTCTGCATTCTTTGCAGACAGACCTACTTGAGTCTAAATCTTGTTGACTCGTGACAACCACACAAACCTGGTGATTAGAATCATTCCAGGGGCAGTGGGTTTCACATTCTTGACCTTTAACGAAGGTGACACAGTACTGATTGCATTCCAGTCACATCATTACACTTCTGCAGAAATGCGCTTTTCCTCTGTGGAGAAAGTTTTGACTGCAGTGCAGATGGCTATTCTGAAGGAACGCGCACTGGCACAGGGAAAGCGCATTTTGGTGGTAACACCCTATCCTTCCCTAGAGGCAGTGACGAAAGCAAGTGTTCCGAACTCTAAAGCTTTGCACCCCCGTTGAATACAATGGGCAACATCTTTGACGTCTCCGGATGTCACTTTTATCTTTGATTCTTCTCTTCAGACTCAGGAGTTTTTGCAGTATGAATTCGTTCATCCTCCTCCTCTGTCTTTGCTACCGCTTGAGGAATACGAATGTATTATCTATACCGATGGTTCGGCACAGCCGGCCATGGGTTCCAAGCATGCTTATTCAGCAGCATGTGCTATTGTTGCAGGTTCCTTTGTGAACGGTAAGTTCAAATCAACTGTAGTGCATACTCAGGCACTAGGAGACAGTACTGCACAATTGGCCGAGCTGCGCGCATTGGTGCTAGCACTTGAGTTCGCTAATCCGGATGTGACCACTCTTATTGTATGCGATTCTTACTACTGTGTTCAGTCTTACAATGACAATCTATTCTTTTGGTCACAAAATGACTATAGTGATGCAAAAGGCAGCACAATCAAGCATAAGATGCTTTGGGTTCGAGTGGCAGATCTACAACAACGTCTGCCTCTCACACAGGTGGTACACACTCTTGGCCAACAGCGTGTGGGCGCACACGCTGTCGGTAACGGTTTGGCAGACAACTCTGCCAAATCAGCAGTAGCCACGTGCTCAGTCGCAGCAGTTACCAGATTCATGTCTAAAATAGATACTGATATTCTAGCAGCTATTGCTGCGACAAAGGAAGGTGCTAATTACCCTAGGGGTTTCCCTTCAAAATACTCATCAATTAGGTCCCGAACAGGCTCCTTACGTAAGAATTCCAGACGTTGGGGATCGGCTGATTCCCAACGCGGACCGCAGACTTTCCTTGATAACTGCAGCACACGAAGGCATGGCTTCGGCTCATGCTGGGGTGTCTGCGACTGTTTCCATCTTGCAGCAGCGTTACTGGTGGCGTGGTTTATACAAACAAACCCGTACTTATGTGCTTTCTTGTGACGTTTGTGAGCAGATTAAGCCTTCCACGGTTACACGGCCACCACAGACCCCGCTCTGCATTTCTAACAGACCTTTTGGGTGTGTTTACCTGGATCACTGCGGTCCATTCTCTTCAGACACTGCATATAAATATATCTTGGTTGCAGTGGATTCGTGCACACGTTTCATCTGGGTTTGGCCACAACGAAGTGCTGACGCTCGAAATGTCATAAGGGATTTGCGTGTCTTTGTGGGAATTTTCGCCTGTGGCACCTTCCATTCAGACCAAGGTCCAGCGTTCGCCTCTAAGGCTTACAAGGACGCAATGGGTTCACTGGGGGTGCGGGTGAAATTTTCGTCACCATATCGGCCTGAGGGCAATTCGATTGTTGAACGAATGAACCGTGACTTAAAGCAATCCTTGACAGCTAGAGTCTTAGGTACTGGCAGAAACTGGCTGGCCCACTTGTATACCGTACAACGTGCACTTAATAATCTCCCTAGAAGACCTCTGGGTGGGCGGACCCCATACGAAATGCTCTTTGGCATAAGAATGTTTGTGCCCGACCTTGATGGTCTAGACATGGCGGCGCAATCCGCCATCCTTGATGTAGATAACCATTCTACTATGTTACAGGACTTACAAGAAGCCCGAGACAAACTTGCAATCGCACATTTACCTTCAGCCACAGACGCTGCGCTGCAGATTCCGGTTGCCGGCTGGCTTCCGAAGATTGGAGATCTGGTTCGAGAGAAGGTGGAGAACAAAAAGGAATTCGGACCCTCTTATCGTGCACCAGTTCCAGTCCTGGGCTTGAAGGGAACTCGTACAGTCATCTTACCACCGCTTCTTCCTGGTCGCAAAGAAAACAGATACATCTCAGTGGAAAATGTCAAGCTACAACATCTGGCCGATCCTGAATAGTGTTACACCAGCGGTCTCTTGTCCTGTCATTTCCCGGACAAATGTTCGTGGCCCTCCTGCCCGAACGGTCACTGATGTTGCTATCGAGATGGTAGATTTGCCTGATCGCTTACTCGACTACCCGGACTCGCCCTGCAACGAAGAGTCTGAGTATACCTACCCCGCTAACGAGTCGGTGCCACACTTACCAACAACGCCACTGAGCCCAACACGTTATTCCTTTGACTCGGATTCCACTTCATCACTTGTCCCATCCAAATTCAGTATTCTGGTATCCTGGTTCAGAGACAATTTTTTAATCCCCCCCTGGACATACATCTGGTTGGTACTTTTCCTGATTTTTTTGTTCATGTCCATTGGCTTTGTCACCGTGTCTTTTCTGCTCATCAATGGACACTATTTGCCAGACTGCTCTGCAGTGAACTGTGTCTCTGGAACTTTGGCTCCACATTCTTCATCTCACATCATGAAGCGAGACCACACATTTGTGAACATTTCAGCTTTTCCAGTCGCTGATGGCATCGTATGGGATGCAGTAAACTTCCAAATTCATGGACCGACCGAAATTATTAATGTACCAAATGTCCTTCGTGTTTCAATGGGTGATGTCGTAAAAGTAATATTCATTCTGACGATTGGGATGTGCATGCAGTTGAAGCATTATTTACTGATTTGAAATATTATGCTGCTTTTAATGCTGAGGATTTGTACCTGAATTCTGCAAGTTATGCTGATTTGTATTGTTACCAGCATTGGGGCAACCACTTTGTTCATAAACCGAGTACACTGCGTGTTCCTTTTAACTATACCCAATGGGAGCATTGTCCAACGCCTTTGCCAGGTAGCTCCCAAACTCTTAGAAATAAATTTACTTACTTTACAGACTTTGATAGATCGAACCCTGGGTCCTATTATTTTAATTTAAACACTTCATCCACTCAGAAAATCATGTTGACCCATACCAAATTGCTATATTCAGGTTCCTTTTTAAGCGCCTTATCTGTGGGTGGTTATGAATACTGGAAGGACACTGTTGATCTGAAATCATTTTGGGGTTCCAAACCATGGCAGGTGCAAGGCACAGAAGCCTTGCACCGTGCTTGCCTTATCCCGGCCCAAATTTTATTTCTGAATAATACCATCTATCAAACTACATGTTGGGGGTTGGCTACTTCCAAACAATTGAATGCCCCTTCCATTCCTGCATTGTCTTCCACTCCCAACGGGAGCTTGCATTTCGATCTGTCCCTTACAGATGTGCAAGCACTGTTTCAAAACAATTCGTTTAATATCTCTGCGCTTGTTCGGACACCCTGGTTGGCTTGGCCCATAGCGTCTAATGCCTGCCAACTGCGTTTTCATGACTCCGTTCCGGGTTACAAACAGGATAGGCCGGATCCCAGGTTTTCTAACTCTCGTAATGTGACAACATATTCTGTTGGTAAATTATGTAAACAGTGGTTGCAGCAATCTTCCCTTGATTCTGTTAAACAACATTTATCCCTCCTATCAGGCAACATTGATCTGTCCGACTTTATTTTGGGGCCTCGTGGTCCGCGACCTAAGAGATTCATTTATGAAACTTATAATGAACTCTGGAAGCTTTCACAAATTGAAGCTGCTTCCCGTCTGCGGGAAATAGATCAAGCAAATTTGGAAAAGGTGCTTGCTGTTGTTGACAATAGTATTAATACCCTGTCTTCCCGCATTTACACGTTAGAGAATATTGTGTCCTCTGTTGTTGATATTGTACAAGATGATGTTTCAGTGTTATATCATGGGCAGAATCAATTGCGTTCAGTTATGCAGTTTGCATGGACTTTGCAGACGCTTAAGTTAGGTAAAGTTCCTTGGCATTTTTTGAACACCTCTGCCTTATTCCTGCCTTTTAATTTAACTGACAAACAGCAGTTTATGTCCATGAAGGATGCAGCATACACTCTGTTACATATCGAGAAAATAGAGCCCTTACCATTCTCTGTGGCGGAATTGGATTCTGCAGTGTGGCTCGTTCATGGGGTTATCGCCTTGCCTTTTTCATTGTTTGAGTTTAGTTCGTGCTTGAAGCATTATCCTGTAGGCCGTTTCCAGCCTTTGGGCAGTGCTTTCCTGCATGAACTTTGGTCCCTGCCTTTCATGTTTAAATGCCTTAGAGACGGAAGGGAGGTTTTTCTCACGGGGGAGTCATGCGATTCAACTGTGGGTCATTCCCTTGTTTGCAAACACATTCAATTGCACGGGGCTTGTAACGTTTCGGCTCCGAATCTTGCTTGTGTGTTGAAGGGCATTCCTGCTCCTGCTATTTCTCCTACTTTCACTGTGCTTGCAAATGGTAGCTATCTGCTTTTGAATAAACAAGAATGCTGTGGCATGCTGGCAGGCATACCTTATATTGTTACAGTTTCACACAGGGTTGTCTGCTGCAAAAATTTGCTTTTTCCTCCCCCGCACGACATCATAGATAGTTCCGTTTGGCCTTTCATTCCTACTCTGAGGGCGGATTTCAATAAATTGAGCAGAATAAAGGCACTATTATTGAACCAGGATGTTATGCTCACGTCCGCCCGGGATACATTCATTCTCCAGGTGGCGAGTACCCACAGTGAAATGCAGGCCCTTTTGAACACTAACCTCCCACAACATTTCGGTGAACTGATTCACCGTGTTTTTAATGCATCACGCACTGAAGGTCTGGTGCACTTTTTTAAAGTTGTGGGCTCTGGCCTTGTGACCTCTTTTCAGACTATTTTTGGTGTAATACCAGCTTTTATTCATTCTATTTTTTCCAGCGTCTTTGGTGGCTTTCCATTGATCCTCGCCTTAGCGGCTGGTATACTGCTTTTGGTCTGTTTACTACGCAATGGCTGCACCTCCTTGGGCCCTTCTCGACCCAGGTCGTCTCCGGATGCTCCGTGAGCGCATACTCTCTGGGTTCGGCATCCTGCCATTGGCGACGCTCAGTGTGTCCTATAGACTTTCTTTTCGCTTTGCCTATTTCACTTGCGTGCAACCTGTGATGTCTTGCATCAGATGTCCTTTCTCGTGGTCCTTGGATTATTGCATCTCCAATACGTCTGTCTCGACCGGATTTTGTCCTGCGGATGGGTCCCTTAGAGGCCCATGAACGGGACTGTTCCGGTGCAGGCAACATGGCGCGTGCGGCTACACTGGGGATTTTGGCACAATGGGATATCTGGGAGGCTGCTCAGAATCTCCTACAACAAAGTTATATTGAGTACCACGCAAGTTGTCCCGCAATGCTGTTCGCTGCTCCCTCTTGCGAGGAACATGACTGCAGCTTTGATTTACTGGACTGGATGGCGTCGCTTTTTTCCGACGATTCCAATGATGTCCTCTTGGAAGGTGTGGCGTTTTTCTGCACTTACACTCTGTTGGATTGACAGGGCCTTCGCTTTCTGCGACCTGCCTCGCTGGATTTTTTTATTTTAACCTCTGCAATTATTTTTTCATCCCCATTCGTTGTCCTTCATGGGGACCGCTCCGCAACGGACGTTTCTGTTCTGCTCCATCTATTTGAACTCTGTCGTCATCCTATGTCTTGGCCGATGGACTGCCCAGGGGAGGGTGTCGTGTGGTTTGTGGCCTCCTGGTCTGCCTTGCTACGTTGACTTAGGCCTGGCTGCCATGATGCCTTTTTGCGCACGTTACTTTGTGCCGTTATTTTTCCAGCCTCTGCTCGGCTATTTTAGCCCTGTCTGCATTTCTATCTTTCACCTTTTCTCCTGTTCCCTTTGGGCTACGTCTGCACACCATGTACAAGGTCGAAAAACAATGTCCCTTGTTCCTGCTGATCTGGCCAGTCCCTCGCACTTAGACATAACACTATGTACAGCTGCCCTGGAGAAATTCGGGTGCTTTTAATATTGTGATTTTCACGGTTAGAGACACTTGGAGACAAACCTTTCCAGAGAGAAGAGCTGTGCTTGTCTGATGATGTAAACCTTGCATCTAGATATTGAGGTATGGGGGTTCGCTCGACAAAGCCCAGAGGTCTTCTGTTTTTATAATAAACTAGCACGGGGAGGGTGGTATTGTCATTTAGCCATATATCCACTGCTTTATGAAATGCTTTCCCCGTTTGTATTCTATGGAGTTGTAACTATGCTGCTTATATTATCCTTATGCATTATGTTGATAGTACTGGCACGTGTACTGTATCTTAGAGCACGGTAGTTGAAATAAACATTTTAAACTATACAGTGTCTCTTCTTGCGCACGTTGTGGACCGGTATGAGTGAGTTATGAAAGGGTGTTCTTGCTCCTGCGAGTCCTGAGAGAGAGATACCGTGTTCTGGGTTGGCTAATCATTGGTAGCATTGTTGCTAATGAGACGCTAAAGCTAGTCGGATTGGGGTGTTAGGTGCTAAGGTGTATGGTTGGCTCACCACTATATTCCAAGGTCCTATTATCCTGTGCATAGCTCTGTGTATGTGCAGAATCCCAACAACAATACGGCCTAAGCCCTTTCAGTACCATGGAGACAATCCCGCCTTGACTGTGTTTTACTTCTTCCAAAGCGCTAAGAGACCTGTTGGTGTACACGCGCTATACAAGAGCAAATTAACATAACATAACATAGTGAGCATTATCAATTTATTGTAATGCCCTTTGGTTTGAAGAATGCACCTGCCACATTCCAAAGGCTGGTGAACAAAGTCCTTACATGCCTGGAAGCCTATAGTGCAACATATCTTGATGATATAGCGGTCTTTAGCGCCACCTGGGAGGATCACCTGGTCCACCTGAAAAATGTTTTGGAGGCTCTGCAGAAAGCAGGCCTCACTATCAAGGCTACTAAGTGCCAGATAGGGCAGAGCAAGGTTGGGTACCTGTGCCACCTTGTGGGTGGAGGCCAGGTTCAACCATTACAGAGCAAAATCCAGACCATCATGGACTGGGTTGCTCTAACTACCCAGACTCCGGTCAGAGCTTTCTTGGGCCTGACTGGGTACTACAGAAGATTTGTGAAAGGATATGGGTCTATAGTGACTCCCTCGAATGATCTTACATCAAAGAGAAAGCCCAAGAAGGTTCAGTGGACAGTTATCTGTCAGAAGGCATGTGATGATCTCAAGCAGGCCATGTGCACTGCTCCCATTCTGCAGTCCTGACTACTCCAAGCAATTTATTGTCCAAACAGATGCATCTGAGTTGGGGGTAGGGGCTGTGTTATCACAACTTAATGCAGAGGGTCAGGATCAACGAGTAGCTTTTATCAGCAGAAGGTTGACCCCCAGAGAGAAACGTTGATCAACTATAGAGAGGGAAGCCTTTGCTGTGGTCTGGGCCCTGAAGAAGCTGAGGCAATACTTGTTTGGCACTCACTTCATTGTTCAGACAGACCATAAGCCCCTCCTATGGCTAAAACGGATGAAGGGTGAAAACCCCAAACTTTTGAGGTGGTCCATTTCCCTACAGGGGAAGGACTATACAGTGGACCATAGACCTGGGAGTAACCATGCCAGTGCAGATGGACTCTCCAGATATTTCCATTTAGAAAATGAAGACTCAACTGGGCAAGGTTAGTCTCATCTTCTTACGTTTGGGGGGGTGGTGGTTGTGTAGGAAAGTAGGATCTGCTTCTTATGGTTACCCCCACTTTTTGCTTCTTGTGAAACTGTTTTTGACTAGTCTGACTGGGATCCTGCTAATCAGGACCCCAGTCTATCTGCTTTCTCCCTAAACTGTTATGTACCTAGGTACACTTCAGATTAGATACTGGGGTTCCCTTGTCAGTCCCTAGTATATGGTACCCATGTACCCAGGGCATAGGTACCCCAGAGGCCTCCCATGAGCTGAAGCATGTATTATGCCACCCATGAGAGGCCATGCAAAATGGAACTACAGGCCTGCCATTGCAGCCTGTGTAAGTTGGTGCATGCACCACTTACTTAAGATAAAGGTCTACTATATCTAAGGGTCACTACACTTAAAACCTATGTCACCCCTATAGCAGGCCTTCACAATCCTGACGGCAGGGTGCTTGGTTCTAAGTGAGAGGGTGCCACTGCATGAGCAGGACACCCCTGCAGCCTAGAGTCCATTCTCCCGGGTTGTTAGTGCTGCAGCCATTTACAACATATAGAGTGGCATTATGCGACCGCGTGATGACCAACTCTAAAACGGCTGAAAGTAACCCTATTGTGTTTGGTGTCAAACATTGTGGAATCATACCCCCACACCGGTAACCAGTGTGGGAGGTATGATTCCACCCCTCAGAAACAAGCTTTGTGAGGTCCCTGGTGTTCCTGGTACCAGCCTTCTAGTCCCGGGCAGCCTAAAACGGTTGCTGCTGACCAGAGACACATTTCTGCCCTCCCGCTGCTGAGCCAAGCTCGAGCAGGAGAAGGCAGAACAATAGGCATCCTGTCACAGGGAGGTGTGACCACCTCCCAGACAGGATTTAGTGTATTAGGGCTGGGTGGGTGCGCTTGCCAGCGACCGAAAGTCTGCATGAGGGGCACATTTGGTGTCCCTGTGCATAGTCCAGTTCAAACCAGTCCTGGGAGCCGTTGCCTCCTGCTCTGGCGCGAAACTGGACAAAGGACATGGGAGTAACCTCCCCACTGTCCAGACCCTCCCCTGGGAGGGCCCCCTGAATCTGTCCAACCCTCTCCCGTGGGTACAAAAGAGATTACCTGGCTGTAGGAACCTAGATTCGACTTGGACAAGATTCTGGACCAGAAACCACTGAACTTCGACCGTCTGGACACTCTGGACTTCGCTGGACTTCGTTTGGGCCCGACTTAGTCTCCCTCTCAGTCTGAAGCATCGTCTGTGCACCATACAGGCTCCGTGCAGGACCGGTGGAGCATCAAGGACAACTGAAGATATCTCCCTTGGAGTGAAGGAGTCACTCCCCTGCAACTGAAGGCACCACATCACGACTGACCGGTATGCTGCTCCTGAGCTCCTCCGGACTCCTAAGGCTTCAGCAACACAGGAGGTGGGTTACTACATCCCTCGAGGTCCGAGCTGCCCTCTCTCACCAAGTTTGAGGCCAGAATCCCTCGTGGGGGCTGCAATGCCCGTACCCCTGTGCATCGCGTTCATTTGCAAGTGCATATGCTTGTTGGCGTTTCCAGAACAAGTGCACTAGGCTCCAAGTAGCCCCAACCTCTGGCACCATTTCCTACAAAGAACTCCGGCCTCCTCTCACTGAGTGCTCCGTGGGCTGTTGCTTTGTAAAACTGCTCGAGGTCCCCTCGCGACTTCTGTGCCTCCGGCCTGTGGGTCCACTTGAGGGTCAGCACTGCTTTTCTTGGGCTCCCCTGGTTGCTCCAGGCTTGCCCTGACTCCCCTGTGTTTGGTGAGTCTCCTGGACCTTGCTGGTCCGAACCGCAGCCTTCCTTGACCTTCTGCGTGGGTTGCCGTTGCCAAGGCTTGTTGGTGCTCCCGCCGGAGACCGACCAAACAGCACTCGACATTCTTTGTGGGACAGCTCGCATCCGGCTCCTGGTCGTCCTCGACATCTCCTGGTCCCTGTGGCTGCAGAGTCAAGAACCCCCTCAACGCACCTAAAGCACCCGACATCGGTGGGCATTCGTCTACCGAGCCCCTCACTACCGAGCCCCTCACTCCTGAGTGACCCAGACTCTGTCCCCTCTGCTTTCAGGTACTCTTTATCAAGAATCCACCTTTGGATTCCAACTGACACTTTTCTTCCTTCCAGCAGCAGCTCTTCTTCAAAGTCCTCCATTGGGTTTGACAGCGGTTTCCGATGCAACTTCAGACCTATGCACTCGGCTTCCCTGGGTGGGATAGGTAACTCTGGTACTATTGTATCCACGGGTGGGGTGGCGCTCCAACCTCCTAAGTTCCACTGGGTTTCTTCGAAGTCCACTGGGAAGGGTCCTTAAACTTTAAAACTTCAACTGCGACTTCCCCATAGAATTGTACGGAGCACGCGGTCGTGTTCCCACACTGCACCTGTCCTCCGTGGGGTCCCTACTTACTCACCTTGTGTGGTTCCTTGGGGTCCCAGCGATTCTACATCCTCTAGACACTGTCTTGACTCGAGTCGTGGTTCTTATACCATTATTTTAGTATATGGTTTGGTCTCCCCCTGGAGCCCACTGTGTATTAGTGCTATTTACTATTGTTTCTGTGCTACAGTATTGTGTGCTTTGTGAGTATCTGCGTGTAGCAGATACTTTATCGTACTAGAGAGTGTTATAATAATAAATACATATTTTTAAAACTACTGTGGTTCTCCTTTCATTTAACCAATACTATAATGTTGCCTTCTGGTAAAACAAGCTGCTTAACATTCCTTCAGCACTAAGCCTGAAGGCTGCTCTCCACAGCTACCATTTGGATAGCTTTCTAAGGTTATCTTTAACCTCTTAAATCACCATAAGGGTTGTTTGGACTGGTGCAAGGTGCCCACTTTAATTAGTGGACAGCATATACCAGGCCAACTTCTCACAGTCCCCTTCCCACGATTTATCTTAGCTAGATAATTCAAGAAATCTTTTTGTTTCATGTCATTGCATTGACAACACCCACGGCAAAATACATATATATATATATATATATATATATATATATATATCCAATGAAAATCCCGTGTAGTACACTCTCAGGAAGAAACAGACAGAGCACAAGCTAGGTATGCAAGATTTAATCCACACAACGCGTTTCGACAAAAGCCTTTTCACACGTGATCAAGGCTTTTGCCGAAACGCGTTGTGTGGATTAAATCTTGGATACCTAGCTTGTGCTCTGTCTGTTTCTTCCTGAGAGTGTACTACACGGGATTTTCATTGGATATTATAACGACCGGCGCGCTCCGCCGGAGTGTACACCACCCTTCTTGGGTTCCAGCATCTCGGAAGGAGCAACTTGGTTTTTGTTGTTTATATATATATATATATTAAACTCCAATCCTGACGGCGGCGAACAGACAGGCACTGACTCCGTGAGATGGTGAAAAAAAGAAGATTTTTAATCCATCCAATCGACCTAGACGCGTTTCGGCGGCGTACCGCCTTGATCACTACATCAGGTCCACTCTAATGTACTGTGTTTTATGCACCTTTTCCACAGGGTTGTCACAGCAACCCCGGCCTTACAATGGATATAGACGTTTCCTATACCCATTCACACATGACAGTGCATTTTACTTTTAAAACGAAATAATGTGCAAACGAAAGAACTAAATTATAGTTAATGTGTCAAAACATTGTCAGCACTATAATGTATTGAAACAAAGTAAACAGACCCACAAATGAAATATCCAACATTAATGTCATCATCATGTACAGAAATGGAAAAAATATATAGCGTTGCCTATATCACTAAAAAGTTACAAAACCTGGTTACATGTAGTCAAAAGAATCTAAGTTACAAGCTGAGATGCTAACTTTTGATAATATAAAATAGCAATTGGGTGCACGCGCTCTACCCTAATGTTTACAGTATATACAAATATTACTTGATTGCGATAAATATAAGGCTAAGATGCCTAAAAATGCATCAATCTTGCCCCAGTGGGCATAAGATGCAGAAGCTTGCTATTCTAGTGACTAAAAACCATCCCTATCATTAGGTAAGTGGAC